>ML121566.1:0-63260 GCA_003788615.2 Terfezia boudieri ATCC MYA-4762 | reverse complement strand
GATACCTGTGCAAAGCAGTGAACTGGTGCCGAACCGGCAGAGCCTGGGTGAGTGCCATCTGTAGTGAAGGTGCCGCGAGAGTAGTGTAGGGTGCCAGCTGTAAGGTGAAGGGCCGGGTGTGCTGGGTGTGCCGGGTGTGCTGTGCCTAGTCTCGGCACCATGCTGTGCCTTGCCATTGATGTATGCGCATCCAGTAGAGGTGGATCACCTAAGTGTGTGCTGCATATGCTTGGTATGCATGCTAGGTATGCTGGCTATGCTTGGTATGCTGCTGCGCGTGGTTGTGCCGGTGTACTAGGGGTGCTATGCCGTGTCAGTGATGTATGCGCATCCAGCTCTGTGATGAGAGTCTGCATGATGTCTATTTCAAAGGTTTCCCATGCTCATTATGTGTATATGTGGGAAGTATGCTGTGCTAGGTATGCTACGATGCTGGGTAAGCTAGGTAGGTAGGACTGCGTAGGCTGCGTATGCTAGGTGTGCTATGTATGCTACGTACCTAGGTATGCTGGGTATGCTGGGTGTGCTAGGCATGCTCAACCAGACTAAGGCATGCTGCGTACATAAGTAGGTAGTTATGCTGTGTTGCATGCTAATAACGTACGCATGTATTTAGTACTGTTGTAGTCTGGTTAGTACTGTTGGTAAGAAAGGTTTAGTGTTACGTTAGTGTTATTTCTGTCTGCAGCATGACTACATACACAAGTAGTATTTCAAAGGTTAAGTTGCTAAGCGATGACTATTTCAAAGGTTTTCCCTTTTAATATATTCTTTATTTGAGTGATATGGCTATTGATACGTTCTCAATCAAATAGTTGAAGAGATCACTTGTCATGATGCCCCCTTTCTGCATCCAAAAGTAGCAAGACACCCAACCCTTTATAGGAAGGTGAGACTTTTAGCGTGATCAGCTTCCCAATGTCTAATACCATCGGAAGTACGGACTTACAACACGGAAATTTGTCTTGGCAGCATATTTATTGGCATATTCTGGTTCATGCAGGCATAACCTCGGCATATGTAAGTATAAAATATATTTACATCTATACATAATGATGTTTGATACGTGACTACAGGCAGTACTGCGGGCCTTGGAAGAGGCTTTAGCTTAGTCTGGTTACAAAGGGTCGAGGGTTTACGTAGTCTCGAACCCGACCGCTCCTAGAAGGGGTTTACGTTACTTATGCATGTTGTGATTGCATATGCAAGTAAAAAATGCGTGTATATGCTGCCAAGACCGGCTTCCCAAATAGGAAGGTGCAAAGACTTTTGTTGTGAGCCTCCGTACTGTAGCTACATATATAGGGGTTGAATGTTAATTTTTATTTTACATACTTAATACGGAATATGCGCCTAAAAAACTCTTGGGAGTCATGGCCAGCTAGCTGGAAGCCAGTTGGACTGGGAGTCTATTTGGAAATAAACATTGGTGTACAAGTGTTCTACGTCGGACGGTTCCCATGCTGCCCTTCTAGCCAGCTCCCGACACGTGTATCTGAATACTTCGGCTGTGTCGAAGCCTTTGGGACTAGATTTTTGAGCAGTTAGGAGCTGGATATTCGAGCCTGCGGAAGTTGGATATTGGAGCATGAGGTTCCTGATTCGATGAATATGCGTGGAGGTCCAGCGGTAGTGATATATTTTACCATGTACAAAGCATATACGGGCAGCAGAATAACTTGCCTGATCGTTGAATTCACCTGGGATTCCGGGTAGTTCGTCACACAGTCCCGAAGGATGTACTGAGCTTTCTTTTCAAAAAAAAAGGGTAGTGAAGGAAGCACTGGCGGATACGTTACGGAAGGGCATTCGGTGGTCGAAGAGGGGAGTCTTGGGGCGACCAGCATCAGTAAGCAACCCCAGTACCCTCAACCTCAGTCACTACACCCATCCCTCCCCACAAGAGGGGTGGATGCAGACCTGAACTATAGCTTAAGCCCGTCTATTTTCTTATTTTTTTGTCTTTTGAGTCACAACATCCTGTTCCTGAGACTGACTATATATAAATATTTTCATTTTGCATAACCACTGCTGTTCTTAAAAATCGCAGGCAGGACCCGAAGACTCGTTTTGCCTCATGTAAACAAAAATGGGTAACCGAGGAAATTTAAAAATATTTGCCCGGCACCCTATTCATGATCCAGGGTCTGAACTTTGGTTTTAATTAGACAAGACTCGATGTCATAATGCTCTCCATCCGCATTCCCCCGCTTATACAGACCGGGGAATATAAACAAAGCCACACGCCTATTTATGACCATTCCTTCTTCATGTTCGTAACCCTCATCGTCCCCATCAATGTCCTCCATAATTTTAGCATCGAAAATTGCAGGTGGAGGTGGAAATTTGACGGACCAACAAGCACGCTGTTTCCGGAGTACCAAAGCCATTTCGATAGCCTCCTGGATAATCCCTTTGAGGTATGCTTCAATGTTTTTGGGGTCCTCTGTCGGTTTTGCCCATGCAGAGATCATTTCCAGGATTGAAGCACTATGCTTTTCTTGCTTTGAGACTGCCCGTTCCTGCTGAGACCCAGTAGTCCTAGCCTCTATTCGTGAAATGAGAGCTACGGTGAACGCCCTCCAGTCGTTCAACTCTCGTGGAGTGATCTCCGGTTGCCCTGGAACGTGTTAATAAAATACCGCCAGCCCCTCAATAAGCACTCGTCAAAGTCATCATTCACCTCTGAATAAATTCTGCTCAATTTTATCAATAGCATCAGCGCTACCCTGGCTCCATTGATCCAGGGCTGGGGGTGAGCCAGGCACCTCCAGATCGGTCACCCGCCGAAAAATGGCCTCGGCAAGTGTATATCCCACAATACCTTGCACACAGAGTCGTCGTGTACTCCGTTTGTCGAGTAACTGGAAATTGGTATCCCCAGGTGCTATCTGCGACATAACTGATTCAAAGTCTGGGCGCTCCCTCAGTTCTGATTTTTCTACTTGGTGCTCACTAGAGAACGCTAAACTCCACGACTTGACATGAGTAAACAATGACCGAAACATCCCCAAAATTTCACTATCGCTCTGCTGGTTCCCAAGAAAGAGCTCCTTGTTATCAACCTGCGCAGCGAATTTCTCAATGCGGTGCTGTTGTATCCGATTTTCATCTACTTGTTGCTCATAAGCCCTTCGTAATTGCCGGTAGCGATCTTGCGCCAATGTTGCTTGATGTCTCGCAGCCTCGTTCTGGCGAGCGGCGCTCTGTATCTCAGTTTGCAATCTAGAGACTTTGTGGCGTTCTTTTTCTTGTTCAGCAAGAAGTTTTTTATTCTCCCTGTGCGCCTGCTGTAATTCTTTCTTCAGTTTTGTAACTGAGGATTCATCGGTGCTGTTCCCCCCCCCAATAACTTGAATGCCAAATATATGTAAACCGCCCGAAGCTGCAGGCTGATAATTATTTGAGGATGTCCCTGACAGTGTAGCCGGAATCCTAGTTGCTCCATTAGTATCCATGGTACATATCGGTTAAGAAGAAATACGAAAATGAAAGGCTCACCCGGAGTCCCTAAAAGGTTCAGTGGAGTACCTTCCTTTCCCATCGCTATCCGACTGTTCCTGTCGACCAGGTTTTCTTGCTCTTTCTGCAGTTTTATCATTATCAGCATCTCAAATAATTGAATATTGATTGATAGAGATAGTTGCATACCCGTAGCCCTAGCAGACCTGTCCAAATGTGTAGGGTGGGCAGCAGCACTAGTGACGCTGTCGTTTACCTGCGGTCCATAATGGCCCGGCATATTATTGCCAAGATTCGCCTTTGGAGGGGGGAGGACTGAATGATGACTACGCCTATCATATGTCTGTAGACCACGTGCTTGTTCAGGTTCTTGAGAATAATGGCCATCTGGCGACTGCTCCTGCTGGCGAAATCCTCCTGCTCCTTCTTCAGTTTTATCAGCATGTCAATTAGCCAAGGCATGCGGTTAATGGGGGAATAAAAACTACATACCTGAAACCCCAGTTCTAGTAGCTGCGTCTACATATTTAGGGTGGCCATGAGTGATGTTATCGTTTACCCGGCCCGAGCCAAGCATAGGATAGACAGGATTTGCCCCTGAAGGGAGAATGGGTCGGACGTGATCATGGGGGACCGCCTGTTGACCACGTTCTTGTTCCTGGGATGTCGAAGGTAACAGGGAGGATGGGTCACTTGAATGAGCCATAGACGTCGGCGATGCGTGCACTCCTCGTGAAGGTCGCCCAGCTTGCGATGGATAATCACCTTCAGGCTGTGATTGACTGGCAGTACCAGGTGTATGTTGCCCGCTCCCAGGCGTCAGATGCATTTTGGCAAAAAGTTCATGAAACTTGCTGGTAATCACTGAAATGTTTTACGGGGCTGGGGTCTCTTAATCAATCTTTTCTGATCCACATTGGTGGGATCAGGAGGCCTGAAGGGCGCTCTTGCCTGTGCAGAAATCTTACATAATTGAATGCTTGCATGTCAGCACAAAAATAATATGCCTACCTTGTGCCAACCTCACTGCGTTCGTTAGAACACCCTAGCAGTAGGGTTTTGGCATGAGACTACCAACATCAACAGCAAGTTCAGAGGGTTCCGCTCAGTCGTAAATTACCATATGGGTGTGGCATTGTCGATATACCACAGTAGTGCAGTATGTATATGTATGTGCATGTATACGTATCTATGTAAAGGGTTCTGCTCTACACAGCCTCGTGTGGAGCAATTCTCGGATAGTATCTGAAATTAACTGTGACAGATGGGCGTATCGTAATGTTTCTACTGGTTGGGTATCTTGACATACATGTATGTCATGCAATGCATATGTACAGTAAGTAAAGCACGTCGATGACCAATGTCGAGGAGTGTTACATCATTTCACACACTGGCAGATACCCCGCACTATCATGGCGTACGTAGCCTTTCCTTTTGGGGTCAGTTGACGAAAACTTGCCAAACAATTAGGTGCTACCCCCACGGTGATTGTTGAATCGTCGATGTGGGTGGCCTGATCAAGAAGATTCGATAGTTTAGAAAGTTACTTGATCAAAAGTAATAAGAACATTATGCGGTGGTAGGTACTATAGAATTCCAACACACCGATTCCCATGATGCAACGGAAAGTGAGACCAGAACCAGAGTCAGTCATGTCGATCCTTCAGAGATCTTCTCAAGATTATCTCTACAGTAACACCAAGCATACACTGTACAAACAAAAGCAATAGATGCTACAGCAGCCATGGTACGAGGGGATTGCCTGCTATCGGCTCAAACATATCAGTTTCTTGAATCTGACAACGCCAACCCATCCAATTCCTGCTGTAATCTCGCCATTTCCCTAGCTATGTTTGCCATTTTCTCCAACTGTTTGCCTCTTGCCATTAGTTCTGCCTCGGGCTCGAACGGAACATCTTCGTTTCCGAGAATCCGGCTGACAATCCCAACACCTGAGTCGCGGTCGCCATAATACCGCACCATTGTGGATCCCTGGTTGAGCATTTGGCCCCAAAATTTTCGTAACTCACGCTCCTGAACTGCCCCCTGTGGCTCATCAACCTGTTGTAATTGCCACCCAGTAGTTACTAGAATAGTGTTCTTCAGAAGCTTTGTCTCCCCACACAGGCTTCGGAACATTTTCAGGACTGAGGCTGCATTTCCGATGGTCTTCTTTTCAGTAATACGCTGGAGATAGATAAACCCCCTCAATGACACTCCACGTTGGTAGAATTGTGCCAGGACTCGGCAGATCTCTGCACAAGCAATAGCTTCTGAAGAATTGGACTCATCAAACCCAGGGGTATCAATGAGGATTACTTTGCTTCTCCCGAATCGCGTCGGTACCGCCTGGCAAGTCAAGGTGCCTGTGTCTGAGTTCAGTCTGGATGAATTAGGAATATATATCTGGTAAAAGTCTTACACTGCGTACTACCATCCCTAATTGGAGCAACATCCCCTCCTACCATTTGGTTGATGAAATAGCTCTTCCCCCCCCCACGCCCTCCCATAACTACAATCATTTCCTTATATGTAGGATCATCCAAATTGTCGCCATATATCGAGGGAGGCATGGAAAGTGGAGTATAAGGTGGAGGAGCTATCATGGATGGGCTTGTCAGCTCACGCTCTTGGGAACTCCCGACTGTGAATACTCACGAATACTGGTGGATAGATTGTTATTACTATGATTGTTATGATTCTGGGCGTACCCTGGTGGTGCCTGTCGACTGGCTATAGCGGAATTAGATGGCGAACAGTAATCTGACAGCGGAGGATATCCCGAGGCCGTGGGTTGATTAGCTAGCTGTTGAGCATTGGTTTCGTTATATGTAGATAGTGTATTTTTTGTCTGTCCATGCATTTTTGGTAAAAACCATGAAAACATTTGAGATGAAAGATATAACAGTAAAATCCCAAGAATATGGGATCTCGGGTGGAGGGAATGTCACCAGTCTGGCCTGTATATATCACACCTGCTCTCTGCCCAATACCACTTGTCGCATGCCTTCTTAAAATACAAAAAAATAAAAAAGTATACTCATTAGACAGACGCATGCAGTGCAGGCTGAGGTGCTGCTAAACGTTGTGCCCCCCACCTTGCGGCTCCACCACATCAGGCCTCCCATGCTTGGCACAGGTTGACCAAAAGGATTGGACAAGGCCCGCAAAAGAGGTGTTTTGAAACATACTATCAAGTCCCGTATGCCAAATATCCAAATCCTACGTGAAGATTTAAGTAAAGGTGTCGAACGCCCTGAACAGTGCAGTAATATTTGCACCCAGCCTAGTTATATCCTAAGGCAGCCTGTCAGCTAACTATATACCATCTGCCTCGTTTGACCATTCCCAGCTGACTTGGAGATGCCTGGGACTGATATTATTATTGGAGTTGACTTTGGAACAACGGTGGGCATATATACTTTTCCAATTTCCATATGATCATATGAATGGTCGGCCGAGTGTTGTCTAACCCCCAATCACAGTATTCCGGTGTTTCATGGGCTTTGTCGACTGGAGCCAAAGATGTCAAAATCATCAATGACTGGCCAAACCCACACGGAGTTCTAGCGAACCAGGATAAAGTCCCCTCAGCGATTGCCTACGACCAGGAGGGCAACGTATCAAAATGGGGATACAAGGTCGGCATAAACGACACGATCTCTTTCCACTGGATCAAGATCATGCTTGATCCATCTAATAAATACTTTAATGAAACCCCACGCATCAAAGAGATGGTCACTCGAATGAATGCAATGTGCTTAAGCGCAGAAGATGTGGTTACAGACTATCTAGCGTGTCTATGGAAGTACACCATCGAACATCTGAAGAGAAAGAAAGGGAGTGATTTCGAGGAACTTTATACCTTGAAAGTAGTACTTACTGTTCCTGCTGTCTGGTCACCACTCGCAAAGGATAGGACGTTGCGAGCAGCAAAAAGGGCAGGGATGCCGGTTGGCAGTCAATTGGTGACAGAACCTGAAGCAGCGGCATTAGCTTTATTGAAGCAGAAAAGCGATGAGGACACAGTTAAGGTGGGCATTTCTCGATTCCTAACCCTACTACATAATACATACGTTAGGTCCTAGCTGACGCAATGGAAAACAATTTGTGGTTGGTAGGTTGGTGATGGATTTGTGGTCTGTGACGCCGGCGGCGGTACCGTTGACCTCATTAGTTATAAAGTCGAGAGTCTTAAACCATTGAAGATACGAGAATGTGTTATTGGGGATGGTAAGTAAAACTTCCAAAATCATTTTGCAATTATCCATGACTTAAGCTAGCGCTTGCGGCATATAGGTGGTCTTTGTGGATCTGTATTCCTCGACCTTGAATTTGAAAAGCATATTCGGACCCTTGTTGGCCGAGACGTATATGCCACAATCAAACAAAAGGATATAAAAAAAATGTTTCGGGAGTTCGAATATGGAATCAAGCGATCATTTACGCAGGACGACACAGCGCCACTCACTGTGGACCTAAAAGGAGCAGGAGACTGTCCCGAGATAGGGATAGAGGATGACACAATCAAAATTGAGATGTAAGTTCATGACAAATCCCATAATGATCCTCCTTTAAATGTTGAGGCTACGGGCAGAAACACATTGCGTGCTATCTTTGATTCGATCTGCGATAAGATTCAAGCCCTAGTGGAGAAACAGCTCCAAGGTATCAAGAAAAAGGGCATGAAAGCTAGGGTAGGTGACCCTGAAATGGGGATTTGACACCGATTGCGGTCACGGCTAACTCATGACCTATGTAGGCCGTTGCACTAGTGGGTGGATTCGGTGAGAGTAAGTACCTCCACAGTTACCTCAAGACTGCCAACATTAGGGACAAAGTCGCCGTACTTCAGGAACCTGGAGCGTAAGTCTCCCAATGGTGGCAGTCCAGCCCAAAGATATACCTAGACTTACACAAATTGGTCGTGATAACACAGTATCTCAGCGGTCTGTCGTGGTGCAACGTTGTGGGGCCTGGAGCAAAATCATGCCACCTCATTCCTTTCCCGAATTGCCCGAGTTAGCTATGGTATTAACTATTCAGCCCCCTTCGATTCGAGCAATCCAAATCATCATAAGTCAGATAAATATTGGGATGAGGCAGAACAGATTTGGCGCGCAAGTAACCAAATGAAATGGCTCCTGAAAAGGGTATATATGTGCCATCATACTTTCTTATGCCTGTTTCTATAGCTAATGATCGAGCTAACTCAATTAATAAATAGGGCGACGAGGTTGTGGAAGGACGTGTTCTTAAAGGGGCCACCTACTCATCTGTAAATCTTAGCAAAACCAACAGAGGAGATTGGTCCCACACAGTAACCTTGCTGTACACTGATGCTGCCGTCCCACCAGCGAGGTCAGTTGAGAAGGATGTCAAGAAGTTGTGTTCCTTGTCTTACTCGATACCGTACTGGGAGATACGGGAGGAACCAACATATGTTTCCGCAGGAAAGACCTGGTGCGATATTTCCTACTCGCGGGATATACTATGCGGTGGTGCAAATTTGGAGTACAGGGTGAGCTACAACGGTCAGTTGCTTAAGTCTGTTGACGCCGAGTATATAGACAATTTCCAGTTCTGAGACTATACCCAATTGCAAATGAGGCGGAAATCAGGGTACCTGGGGTCTAGGGGGGAATTAAATTATATGGCTATCTAAATTGGCGCACTATGTTCTTCAATTTGTGATGCAAACGTTACGCTTGAATAAAATCAACTTTAGATGACAATTGCATGGTTGCAGACTTAATGAGGAAATCTATAGGTTGCTGCTGAATACTCTATGAAGCCATAGAGACTCCTGGATGTGTTTATATTTACATAGTCTACAAAGTTACCTATATGTTATAAACAGCGTTCTCTGTCCAATATCTTTCCGGGATCGCCCAATTTTACACATACCGCCGCACACGAGGCTATTTGTCAAGGTATTGATTTTCTCCACTTCAGTACGGATACTCTGCCCATCAGCAGTATGTGCATTAAGTGAGAGAAAGGTTGGAGGTTGCTATCTATATTATCTATAGATGGCTGAATTTTCGATGGACCTTGATATCATTTTTGATACTTATACATGCTAAGAGGCACTTATATACATGTAAATGGTCAGATCTCTACTGTTTTCTCTAGCGATTCTGTTGTGGGGATGCCCAGGCAAGCCGGAGCCAGGTAGAAATGCTAACTTTGAATACTCTTCTTGGAAAAAAAAAATATATACGCAGCGATAAGAGTTCATGGGTCCATATTTATATATCTATTCCTAATCAACATATACTCCGAGAGACTGCCTTAACTTCCTTCATATTTAATATATATCTGTTGTTAGAATACCGTCTGAAGAGTATTCCGACCACTTAGAATTATGACTCAACTTTGAGTTGGAGCCTATTCGCACAACAATTATTTTACAATCTCCAGTGGCTTATTGGATGACGTCTCTGTCCACCGTCCTGAACCTGAACAACCCCCTCTCGCCTAATGTATCGTTTAGAATCGCCATCAGCCCCCCAGGTACTTCCCATTCTGTCTCTTCAATAATTATAAAAGTCCATCGTTGTTTACCTATCTCTTGTTCTTCCTCCTCCCCCTCATACCCGTCCCATTGTGACGAAACTATCCCATCGCGTACCCATTCTGCCTGGAAGACAGGTGATCCTCCGCTATTCATACTGAAGTTAAAGAGATTTAACTTTGGCATCCTCTGTACGGCACGTGCAAACGCAAAAACCAGCGGATTGAAGAGTTCCGGTGATAGGCGTCGGCGAAATTTATTGATCCGCGCCTGGCCACACAGGCGCAAGTTACGGTACTCGTCCAGAGGATCTGGCTCCGAGTCCGTAGACAACCATTCGTCTTCTTGGTCGGCATGTTCATCTGGAAAGAAGCTAGGAGTTATTGGAAAATCGTCCTGACCATCACTCGTTGTGGGAGGGTAGTGTATGTTGCGTTCAAAATACCACTGACCAGTCGGCGTGGTTGGGTTTGCATACACAGCAAACTCCTTGAGCGCGGGCCAAAATGGTCTCCCGCTTGTGGAAGGTATATTCTTTGGCCAGAACAACTCTTCAGAGACAACAATGTCATCAAGATAGACATAAGTTAGGGTGGAGCTTTGGGACAGGGCGTGAAGTGCTTGCGATAGTGTGTCGGTATCCGGGGAGTTGTCAGGAAGTGCATTTGGTATACAGAAGCCATGGTCGGTGGGCTCCTCCATCACATATGATAAACTAAATGACTGAAGCGCAGTATTGTTGAGACATAAAGTGTGGAGTGCTTGACCAAAATCTTAAACACAATTGCCAGCCGGTATAATTAGAACCAACAGTCAGAGGAATCTCAAAAGGCCACAGGCGCATGAAGCTATAAAGGATTCGATGCAACATTATGTACTCACCATATCGGTTCTTTTGTCTTGTGAGAGGGAACATCCATTCGTGATCACTGAGGCTTAACTCAAGATCCTCCAGCTTGGGAAGAGCACATGCCAATGCAGCTGCGGAAGCCCCCGCAAGCTGCCTCCTGAAGAATTGGGCACGAAAGAAATAAATACAAGACAAAATAGGTAATGGACGTTCTTTCAACCCAATCAGCTGTATATAGGAGTGTGCAAATCGAGTGTCACCGCAATCTCTTGATGTTGGGGGTTGCCTTGGGATCTTCCCTTTGTGCAATGAGATATCCGTCCGGTTACAACCATCATCCATCGGGGAAGATATACTCAAGCTGAAACCGATATTACAAAGGGTATAGCCACCTCCTCCATTCTGCAATCCGTGGACTTCCCAGTCATGTAATATACCAAAAAATGTATGGATTGCCTCCGTGAATACGCTGTTGTTTGCCATCATATCCTCAGGGCGCTCAAATTTCGCACATGCTCTAGCGCTATAGGTAGGCAGGATAACTTCGAGAGAAATATGCTTGAGAGACGCTCTACGGTGGAGATGGTGGGGATTGCGTCCAAATATGGCGCGTAACTCCTCGAGATGAATACTTCTGATGCTGATGGACTTGAATGAATAACGCTCGACAACCTTTTGCCACCGCCTGCAAACAACAGCATACAGTCCAACTCGCCCTTCCAGGAGAGAAATTATTATGTCCAAAACCTCGGTAGGTAGGTGTTGAATGGAGGTAGGGCGCGGCATTGCTGCAGTCCAGTGGTGAACCAAGTACTGGGTGGGAGCGGATCGGGGCTTTCGTGATCAATCAGGAGAACAACCACATATAAAGCCTCGATCGAATGGCACTAAAAAAGTGATATTGACCAGAAAAATAAAGAGAGAAGGATGTTATATTCTTGAAGTTAAAATCCGGGCCTTCAAGTGGTTCGGACACCATTAATCTAGCCCCCATGTACAGATCATGGAGATATCAACACAGGGCCAACCAGACTACCAGCACATGGGTCTGGTTGGCACACCAACACATAAGGTTTCACTATTCCAAAAAGGCAAAGCTGCTTTTGGATGCATGCCAACCACTAGATGCAGTCACCTCAATTGCAATGCTATATCCGATTTCTGCTGATGTTCGGCACCACCACTACGCTATGTTGCTCTGCACATTGGAGGAGATGACATATTCTGTATGTTGGTTCGATTTACGATAAGTAATCGGGTAAACATTATTGACCGAGCCTGAGAGCTTAAGTTGTTGGGAGTGGATCAATGCAAGGCATTGGGTGGGTCGACATCATCGAAGAGAGTGCAATGCAGCACTGCAAAAACCACGTATGGCGATGAAACTAGAAAAGCCGTATGGAGGTGTATGATACGATAGACCAACAAGCACAATTAGCCACAAGCACATATTCCTGAAGCTATACATGGAACATACTCGCTTACTTGTAGATAGAACAGCTCATGGGACAAGCTCAAGGGAATTGGGAATAGGTCAGCATTCCGACAATCACTCCGAATCCCGTAAAGAAAAATGTTTCAACTCCATTCCGAGGGTTATTCCACAATTATTACAACTATTATTCCACAAGTGCCTGCTAAATTAGGCAATTCACAACCAAGATACTGCCGCTAGGTAAATGTGGGATATAGGAGCCCTGCTACGCTAACGGCTGCCGACACTTGAGCTCTCACTCTCAGACAACATTGATGTGGTCTGGAATGGAACACGCGCAGTGAATGGCCTGGAGATGGTCAAGATTTGCACAGCCAGACTTGTTTCGCAGAGTGCTATGCAGCTAGGTCCTTACACATCTAGGTTCGTCCAGTACCCAAATCAAAACCTATTGTAATACTGGATGAGGTTGCAATCGATCCGGCGAAGAAGATATGTACCATAGAATTTGACATTGCTGTATTAGTATTAGTTCACTTAGCTCCAGCGGGTAGGCACGGGATTAGCAACTGGCCGTTTCCATCCCGATTGGCCAGCGCAGAGCATCAACGACACAGCTAATTTTGTTTGTAAACAAGTACTTATGGGACCAGGCTCTAGATATTTGCTTCCTAAGTAGAACCTCAATATGGCTGCCAACTAAAGTAGTTGCTATGTACTTGCCTTTTCTGGAAACTGGAAATAATTCCGGAATCTTGGCCATGTATGTACAAGTGATGTGAGAAGCGCCTTTATTTCTTAGTCAGTTGGTGGTATGCAACTTCTAATTGGGGAGATGGGAAGAGCACATGCCAGTGTACTGCCTCCCAAGAGCTCGGCGCGAAATCAGTATAAGACAACATAGGTAACAGGCTTTCTTTCAACCCAATCAGCTCTGTATATAGGAATGTGCAAATTAAGTATCCCCAATGTTTTAGATGATTGGGGGAGTTATACACAAGGAAAATCAGTTGCAGTAAGTGAAATTGAAGCCTCTTGAAGGAAGTGGAACCCAAAGAACATACACTACGGTGCATTCGGATAGTACTGCATCACTGGTGTATAATAGTCCTTGTCAGTTTACGGTAATGAATAGGTCGAGCTTATGCAGTAAAGGTGATATCCGAGCACAATGATACCACGCAAACTGAGCTATAATGGTCCAGTTTATTGAGAAGTGCACTAGGCATCCGAGCGCAAAAATAAGGTGGATGATACCACTCACACTGAGGTATAACGCTCACTGTCAGTTTGTTATTACACCTGCTATCTAATAATGATGTCTTCAGCGAAAGTCAGAGTTCGACCGGGCCTACAACAGCCTTACAGCCACGCAGTCTTACCTCGTTGAATGTACGGAAGCCGAAGAAAGTGAATAGAGATGAAGAGAATGTGGCCCCAGAATGAGTAGATGAGGATGTGTCGGAGGTTTCTAAAAATTCAAGAAAGACGCGGAAGTCTTTTACCAGAGAGTTTAAGCTGCGTGCTATCACTATGGTTAATAGTAGTCGAGTGAATAAAGGAAATGGATGTAAGAGACATGGAACAACCCGTTATCGTGACTGGCACCTAAAATTACTAATTTGCTGTTGGAGTTGGAGATATGGAAGCGAATTTCACCCTTTGCATCAGTAATCGATAGTCAGAATGTGGTACCATCATTTATTACCATTGTCTTAGAATGGGTAAAACCGTACTAGCAATCTTTGTGTCTGCCATCTCCTTACCCCTACCGACGTCAATGTAATCAACCTTGGGTTTGGGCTTAATGGCAAAGTCTCTAAAGTCGATTTGCAAACCACGTGATCGCATAGTGTCAGTAAGTCCCCGGAAGTTAGAGAAAGCTCAGATGACTACGTCGAAGTCCGTCAGCTCAAGTGAGTGAACTAGGTGGCGTATGTGGTATAGAAGATCAATAACGGCCTTTGACCCTGATGGCTTGCTGGTCAGGTAGGATTCGGTACACTGCCATCTAGAGATGCCACGTTAGAACTAGTTTGCACGATATATGTGGGGCAAAGAGGATAACTTTAACATATTACAGGCAAGGAGTACAAATACTTGTAATCATCCCATCGCCATCAAGTAATAAAATAACATAGGAATTTTTGGTCTATTTGCAACATAGGGCTTGATCAGCATACACATCATACTCAAGAGTAGCCTGGTTGGCACAACACCCTCCGTAGGAGTGCCAGCGTGGAAGTCCAGATCACAGCGATCTGTATTGTACGTCGAAGCCTCTAGGTGCCTCCTCTGCGACTTTTCCTTTGTGCTCGGTGCATCCTCCACTTCCATCATCAATTTGTTGATTATTTGCCGCTGCTGCTTATTCTCATTTATCAATTCCTACGCCATCACAGTCACATTGACAAATGATGCACACATGTTAGACAGGAGTACTAGTTCTCTTTGCACTGGATGTATATATTATTACATGCCTTGATTTGCAATTTTCGCATCTTCCCCCTGATTTAGCACAGCTAATTGCACCATATTCCCGTTTGGCTCATATTCGTTCTCTGTAGCATCCATTATTTACATATCGCAGCGTCCAATTCGAGCACCTAGACAAATTCGTACTTGTGCCGTAGAACAGAGTATAAAATCACACATTGACTTCGGTTATTGTGGAATAGAAGAGATTGTCTTGCTAAAATCTCGTATCGCTTATTCTACCTTCCAGCTTGACACTGAAGTGAGGGCCTTTATACATATACCCAAAACCTTCCGACATCCTCCGTGACAACTATAACCCAAACTCATCAGTATCCCCTTGTCGGCACCTAAAACCCTGCGATCAACCCTTGAATCTCATATCAGCCGGCGATGATTACCATATTCCAACACAGTACTAGGGGTGGTCAATTGTTATTTCAATTAAGCTAAATTATGAAGCGCCTTGGCAAAGCAAAACTAGATATCCGGAAGGAGGAAAAGACTTTTGGTGTGAGCCTCTGTATGAGTTCAGCCTAAAAAGTCGGATATTCTGCCCTGGTCAACAGCAACTAACACGGGTATTCGGATTCAGTGTTATAGCTTAAAGACCAGAAGTCCCACGTCTTGTCTTTTACTTTCTTCTCTTCACATGGGCAGCACACAATGGCATCTGTACCATATATACCAACTTCCGATCCAACAGACGGTGAGCGTGCACAGCTCTATCGCTACCATTTAGCAAACAAACTCTTGAACCAGCAGGAGCTTGTGCAATATGAAGCCTCGGGTCGGGATATCATGGATTTAGTCGGTGTGTCATGTATTTACAGTCGAACCTCTCTTACTGCATGATGTCCGTCAGAGCACTTTTGATGCAGTAAGACAGGTTTATGCGGTACCGGCGAAAATGAGAAAAAGAGCTGATATTAAACTAAATACATGACACACCGACTAAATACATGATATCCCGACTAAATCCATGATACCCCAACCCGAGGCTTCATACCATTGCACAAGCTCCTGCTGGTTCAAGAATTTGTTTGCTAAATGGTAGCGATAGAGCTGTGCACGCTCACCGTCTGTTGGATCGGAAGTTGGTATATATGGTACAGATGCCATTGTGCGCTGCCCATGGGAAGAGAAGAAAGAGTAAAAGACAAGATGTGGGACTTCTGCTCTTTAAGCTATCCGAATACCCGCGTTAGGTAGCTGCTGTTGACCAGGGTAGAATATCCGACGTTTTCGGCTGAACTCATACCCTGCTATGCGATCTCGGAGTGCCTGTACACACTAATCTGAATTTTGGGAAGGCGCCAACAAGTATGCATGCAATGTTACAGTTATGCGGTTTTTAGCCCCTTAGTGTCATTTTTACTAACAAAAAAACTCGTCAGGAGCTTGGTATGCGTTATCAGAGGATATGCGCTTATACCGGATGCAAAGTCATAGGTTCGACTGTAGTTTAATATCAGCTCTTTTTCTCATTTTCGCCGGTACCGCATAAACCTGTCTTACTGCATCAAAAGTGCTCTGACGGATATTATGCAGTAAGAGAGGTTCGACTGTACTACTACTACTACTACTACTACTAGCAGTGTTTGGATCGGGCCGGCCAGTCGGGCCGTCAAACAGGCCCAGGCCGGTCTGGACCGGGTTGAGCTCAGCCAGGGACTGGCCTGAATTATCAGGCCGGCATGCATACCCACAAGAGCAGGTTGTAGATGGACTGGGCGGACTGGGCGGACTGGGCGGACTGGATAGACTGTCACGGAGGGTCGTTGTGCCAACCAGACTAGATGGACTGGATGGACTGGACGGCCCATTTGAGTAGTCACTGGTCAGGCAATCCAGTCCACAAGATAGCCCGCCGGTGCCGGTCCAGGCTGTTTCAGGCCAGCACGGACCTCGGCCTGAAGGCTGGCCTGGCCCGTTGGTGACACTGCCCAATATCATGATTACACACGTAGGAAAGGCCTACGTAGCTTTGCCCCATTCAATAACCCTAAGCGCCAATCTGTTCCATACAGTCAGTCCGCATTTGCACGTCTGGGATCGTGCTTATAATCGGTGAGCCGTGACAGGTACAGATATTGGCTTGCAATGTAAGCCCCTCAACGTCAGCCAATAATTCCAGAAGCTTAGATACCGCCAGTGGCCATAGAAGTCGGTCACGTGAGTACATGTGGATCCGCGATCGATTTTAGCACAGGTTTTTTTTTTTCTCTTAAGTCTTTACCCGCAATCGACCTAAGGTCATGACGGGGTCCCGATAGTCTGGCCTGCACTAGCCCCCACAGGTCCCGAAGCCTCCCTCGACCTGTGCTTTCGGTACCAGAAGCGGGTCCAGCCTTCCGAGGATAGGAAATAACCGCAACAAATATCTATGGGTAATAACCTCCACCGCCAAAAACCGTCCGCTATCTGAGGTTGAGGTTAGAAAATAAAGTCTCAACCAGATCCTCGAAGACTGCCTTATCTCTGTCCTTCCTCTTCCGCGACCACCTTCCCCTATCATCCGCTTGCTCCCATGAGCTCCACCTTCTTCCGATCAACTCTCCAGCAATACAAGATAACGTAATATGCTTCCCTGTGTTTCTGGCTCTCCCTCTTCACAAAACCTGCATTCAGGGTCTACCATGGGGTCTAGGACGTCTCTCCACACTTGCAGTTTTCCCTTTCCGGCCCTGCATTGTGTGTAATTAACACGCGCATTCCTGTTCCACTTCAGTACCCCGTTCCCACTACCTTCCGGCTGGCCTGCCATTTTTGTTCCAGGCTTGCCTGACGTCCCCCTCAGTAATCACCCCCGATCGATTTTAGGTAAGTACCAGTGTGCAGAACACCAGCGTTGATATACCATACCCTGGCATACCGTGGTCATCCGAAATCAAAAACCGGTTCTTAATTTCACGCCAAGCCTTGCAATACCAGCACAATACCTACTAATGTCGCTTCATATGAAATGGCTAGGCTCGACTAGTCTCCCCATTAACTTTATGGCCCACAGGTGCCATAAAAAGTCACCTGTCTCCCCATACTGAGCACATACTGACCACAGAGAGTTTTCACATATTTATGGTGTGCTCAATTCAGAACTGACATCTGAGTCTATTGATGCTACTGATAGTCCTCGGTCTTGGTTCCGCTCTCGATGTAACCTAAAATAAATCTTAACCTCTAATACAGGTATATATATTAGACCTATTTAACTAGGTGGGGGTTCTTAATTTCAAATTACCACGGTAATTATGTATTCATGTAGATGTACAGTAATTTCTTATTCAAGTAAAATATAACATCGACAACAGTGACTCAAGCTAGAGGCTACCGACAGTACATGTTGGTGTCTGTTCAGGCAGGACGTAAGTAGGTAATGGAGCTTTGCTCATTTAGTTTTCAAGATCCGCTTCTTTGACGAATTCAGAAGAAATGGTTGTTTATTCTTGCGCATGCGGGAAAGTCAAGTAATGATATACATATGTATGTATTTTGTGTATGGATGTCTCTTTGTTCCCTCATAAAATCAATTTGTTTCTTGTTCCACATTCGCTATACAGGCTGTTAGTCTAGACTTGAGAAATACTGTACCGATACTGTGTGGATTCCCCATACTGTATATACTGCGCAATAAAGGTCTCCATAAGGCATTGTGCAGGAGTATGTACAGGCCTGGGTCAACTCACCACACCGATCGTTCTGGGTAACGCATGTGGACCAATATCGTAAACCTCATCAAGAGTGGTGCATGCAAAGTCAGTAAATAAATACGAGAGTTGTAATCTAATATTACTTGCATACCTTCCAAATTCGGGAACTTCTGCTTGGTGCTACCCCGCGAACAGAATATTATTAGGAACTGCGGTGTCCGTTATGGGCGCCAGCAGGAACTCTGCAAAGATGACATCTCCGAATCTGGAGACGTACCCCTATCACAAACAATCATGTTCTGTGTATGACTTGCACTACCTGCAAACTGTTGGGTTTTAGTACTGTGGGCTGGTGTGCCCAAGACTAAGTTCTCCAGATGCAGTGGATGGATACTTAATGCTGGCATATATCCTAATATTAATCTATATTATCAAAGTTCATTCCACTGAAATACCGTCTCCTCTTGCTCACGGTCTTTCAGCAATACTGGTTTATATCTCTACAATTTTGGCCATAAGGATTCCGTTTGGTATTTACAAGTCCGGAGTTTAGATAAAATAACACGTTAGGATTCCCATCTACAGCAGTTTGAGGGCCATGCAAAAGATACTGTCTTTGAGCTCCCAAGGCATTGCAGCCAGTCCATTGCAATTGCCCTCACCTACAGTGAAGACTTTTATCAAGCACAATGTCCCAGAAAACACAGAGAAGCTCCCTGTCCGCCTTGTTCTTTGCTTTGATGGCACTGGTGATACTGCGCAGGGCTCTTTTAGCGCATCACAGGGCATGATAGTCAACTAGCTCAAGCAGGTACCTGATATCATAGCTGACGTGTGGATGTTTTAGGGACCACGGGCGGAACAAGTGATTCCATCTGGACGATATATAACTTGACTAAACCTGGGCCAGTCACTGGCAATAATGGAAAGCCAATGTATCAGGTATAACTCCCCCCATCCTGATTCCCGAGGTGCAATACAAAGATATGTAATTGTCGCTGAAACTAATCAAGCCTGTGTCTATACAATGATAGTATGCTCAATATTTTGAGGGAGTCGCCACTGTAAACGCGGAAGAGGGGGGCAATATTGGGGTGCGAGCGAAGGCATTATTTGATGGCGCCACAGGACACGGTATAACGTTCTGAATCATATATGAAAGCAGACATTTAGAGGAGAATTTGTACTAAAAGGATCTATTCTTGCGGCGTTAGGTTATCTAGACATCCTGTGCACCGGATACCACGTTTGCTGTCGACAGCTGCAATATGATGGAAATAATATGCACGAGATATTTCTTTATGGGTTCAGTCGAGGCGCATGTATGTGCACATCAGACGTCCAGCTGCATTCCATGCGTACGGAATTGACCTTTAACTAATATTTTGGCTGTCTGACGTCTAGTTATTTCGAGAGCACTAGCATCATTTTTAGAGCACATGGGTCTAATCAAGGCAGAAAGTCTGGGAGAGGATCCGAAGAAGGATGCGCTTTTCCAAAAGAGATTCCGTGAGCTTTTGGCAAGGTACATGGAGGTCACGGATTTTACAAATACATCGGTACTAATGCCCCTGTTTTATGGAAGTAATCCTATGAAAGCAATTCTCTAATGCCTCTATGCAGAAGCAAGCACAATTACCGTATGAGCATCATTTTTTCTAAAGTTCACATACTTATACGAACTGACATTGGCCGGTCCTTAGCGATTATTGCATACCTGCGCCCCGAATTCGTGTGCTCGGCGCCTTTGATACAGTCAAAACCGTCATTACTTTGCCAGTCCATAACCTCGTCCAAGGCGGGATCCCTATCATCGATTTTAAACTAGACGCACCTGCCCTGGTTGACCACTTTCGACATGCGCTGGCTCTAAATGAACAGCGTTCGCTGTTCAGTCCTTCATTTTGGAAATCTGACTCCGGGTCGTCCGATCGCAGTTATCTTGAAGCGTGGTTTTTTGGTCACCATCATGATATAGGGGGAGGCGATGATATCCAGGGTCTGGCATTGTGGCCGCTGCAGTGGATTCTTCACGCTTCCATGGATTATGGCCTCATTCTCGATTCTACCATCAAACCCCATGACATCCTCTTCACGGGGGCCAATAATGTTCTTGAAACACCCCACGAGATTTCCCTCAAAATGTTTGATATGATTCGACACCACGCAGAGTCCAGGGGGAAGTGGGGTTTGAAACTGAATAAGCCCTTCTCCCCTACAATTCCTGAGCCTAGGGAGTTTTTCCAATTCGTTACTAAGCCACCCTATGTGAGGTTTCTAAAACCAAAGGTCTTCGTACACCCCGCAGCATATCTCGTTTTTGACGTCAGCTCGATCTTTAGAATTCAGGTGTATACGTGGAAACACTTCCGCAGGTTTCTGGCCGATCGATTTGCGGCTCTATCAATGGATTGTGCGCCATGGTGGGAGAAACAAACCATCAATACCATTGTGAACGAGGCGAGCGCAGTCCAGTCGTTTAATCTGTTAGTAATTGGAAGGCCAAATTCTGGCAAAGAATCAATAATAACAACAATATTTGGAAAACCAACTGGGCCTGTGAGACTCCTTTTTTTTCAAAATCTTTTGTTTTCTTCTGTACTCACAATCCAGCCTTAGGCTATGGCGACTTGGAACTTGATATACAAGAGTTCAGCTAACATTGTATTGTGCGACTCTTGTAGACCAACAAGGGTATTCATAACCCTGTACCTATTGCAGGGAATGACAAAGTGCGTATCCACTACTCCAATGGATTCGGTGAAGGGGGCAGCGATGGACGTATTGAGGTCCAGAAATTCTTAAAAGCACAACGTACGAACCCCGATCACGCATCGCGTATTCATGCCATTTGGTACTTCCATGACTGTTTGGAGGAGAGGGTAAATGATTCAGAAGAGGATCTGTTCAAGATGAACTTTGGTGACCTTCCGGTCCTCATTTTCCTCCAAAACGAGAACAGCCTGGAATCTAGGTTCAGGCAACATATAGACATTTCAGATGATTCCGATGCAGACTATAAGATCCAAAATGCATTTGCAGAAGCGATAGACCGTATTCAAGGGCAGCTAATTTTGCCTAAGACAGGAAGATATGTACACATGCCTGGAATGGGTAAGTATCCGTCAAATACATCCCCCGTTCTTCGCTGCTAAGCTTTTGAACTATATATAGCCAGTGAAACTCCCGGAATTCTGCTTGAGGAGTCGGCAACCTGCCTTGATTACGATTCGGTGTACATTTCACAAATCAAAGCTCAGCGGGTCGAAGTGAAACCAAAAATTGCATTAGCCGTAGAGGAGACCATTCGGGCTTACACGATCTGGTATTTGTTTAACACTTCTGGCGAGGTTCATAATTTTGGTCGTAACAAAGACTCTGCTGGCATGTCACTATCAACTTTACTCATGGAACCTGTCCTTGCAACTTTCAGTATGGGCTTTTCAGGTGACTCCGAATTGATCAAGCGCCACATTGGAAGTTCCTGGGTGGATCTTGATAAACACACCTCCGGCATTTGTGACACTTCACTTTCCAGCTACCTGCTCTTGATTTGTATGTTAGACACTATTATCGTCATGACGTACGCGGTGGCTCATCGCAACAAATCGAAGAATGAAGCCTTGCCAGTTACGCATGCTGAAGTTGAGCAGGCATGCACCTGGTACGCGGTGGCGCATAAAATGGGACAGGAAAGCATTCAGAATAATTTACACAAGCAGGTCCATGAACTATTGCAATCGGATGGATACCCCAAAGATAAGTCAGTGGCGCACTTTCAAATGAAAACCATAGCTGTTGTCGAGATGTTTTCCGAGAAGGCTGAGAAGGGATCCACCACAGTTTTAGCTGCTGCGGCAGCCGCGGTTTCTGGGGCTGTGACGGGGGCTATCGCGGGCGTTGGAGGGAAAATATTTGGAATGATGGCGAAATAAAGGAGATTCTATATTGGAGTATTATTTTCCTACAAAAGTATCGCGGGAACTGTTCTGGGTCCCACGTCAATAACCTTGTATTCAAAGGATTTCTCATTAGTCCTAAGCTGCTGTTCGAACCTCAGTGAGGTAAACGTTGAGGTCGTTGGTTTTACTGCACGATCGCTTCCGTCTGAGTTTAAGATTCGGTGTTAAGAATATAAATGAATTCCCTCCACTCTCTCTAAGCGCTTCGGTTGGAATCCCAGTAGTAGTGGTGTAGAGGCATACTTTGAATGTTAGTCGCCAATGAACAATTTTTTGCTCTCTAATGAAACGGGAATTCTGAATTAAGTATACTATCCCCGATTACACCACAAACCCAGACTTTTGATATCAAACATACAAGTATAGTAGCAAGTAAAAAGCCTGCAAACTGGTTTATAAAGTGACAACTAAGTTCAGGGTAACATATCGAAAGTTCTACTATTGTTTGCAGAATCTTCCGATAGGTAAAACCTTTTTTTTTTAGGTAACTCATTTTATGAAGGGAGCGTATCGCCCGGCTGGATTATCCAACCTCCGCCCCGTAACTGCGTCAAGACTAGATACTCTACCCTCCAAAAATAAAAATAACGAAGTTAGAAAACCATCCAACAATCTTTTAAGCACAAAAAATTACACTGCTCCATTAAAAAGCTCTTCAAAAATTCATGCCTTCTCACACCACTCCATATTCCCGCTCACTTTGTTTTTTTTTTAAATATCATTACTCACATGCAGCCCTAATGATGGGGCTATGGTGAGCCACCTGGAAACTGGGCTGATTCAGGGCACGGCAAGTTAATATGCCAGCCTGGCGGTTACATACAAGAGATGACAAGAGGCAACGTTGTAGGAAATGGCGAAAGAATAAGAATGAAATGAACGGACGTAATACATACGTGATTAATAAGCATGGATACAGATGTTCTTAAAGTCGCCCTGTCAGCGCCTGCATAATAGCATAAGCTTTCCCATGGTCAACGTTGGGGTGGACTTCCATGACGAAACCATTTTAACAGGTTTGAAATGGTGTATCGAAGCTCATATTGTAGAACCTTGGTCATGAGCTGCACACCGTATTTCTACGGATACCCCGCTAGGGTTTTCATGTTGCAACTCATAGCCGCTGTTCATGCTCCTAGTGTAACTGGGTCTACACCAACGTACGAAGAAGGGAAACGCCCCCGTGGTAAAGCTACGTTATGGCCCCCACCAGGACCCGAAGGTGGTTATTGAAGGGTTATGTGGTAGCGTGAATAAATAGGTTCAGTTAAGAAGACTTCACTCAATCGTATTGAATTGCTTAACCGAATTAACAGAGTCAAGTAGAGCAGATACAGCAGATATATGTACATGAGTAGCGTGTGACGATGTCATGAGTAGCGTGTGACGATGTCATGGGTAACGTGTGACGATGTCATGGGTAGCGTGTGACGATGTCATGGGTAGCGTGTGGTGTGACGATGTCATGGGCATCGTACATGGCGTGCTCATGTGTAGTGTATATGTACTGTATATAGCGTCATGTGGGGCCGCCACCATTATCTATGTCACATCACCGAAGTGCAGTGACTAGAAGCGCTCCCCTACGACGATGTTGTCTCTGCCCTTGTCCACACTGGTACCCCAGGTGTATTTCGACCTCACTCAACGTCGCTACATACCGATAGGAATGTGAGCGCCATGGGTGACATGAAGGTAATTCTCGTAACTTTCTCATGAGCGTACGGTAACTATCTGAAACATATTGTGTTCGTTGTCTTGACAATGTGGAGCCCAGCTGTCAGTAGCTTTACCGGCTTCTTGAGCATCTGTAATTGTAGTAGACCTTTTTTTTTTTTTCTTTTGTTAAAAAAAAATCTATACGTCTATGGTGCCATACCGGTAGGCTATGAGACGGCCCTCGGCCACTACCAAGGCCCATTTGGAACTAGTCTCAGTATGAACTTCACTGACTAAGCATGGGAAAACTTCCGTAGGACAAACCCATACTCCTTGGCTGTTAGGAAATCTAAGGAGGCAGGATTCGAACCTACGAACGCAATAACAGGACTACCTACTGCCTATAGGAGAAGGTCTACCTGCTGTGAGCGTGTAAAGATTGGCTCCTCATGGTCCCTTTACTGGGATCGAATAGGAGTAATGAGTTTTTTAAAAGAAAAAAGAAAAAAGAGTGAAAACAGACAGGGTAGCAGTAAAACCTCTGAAACAGACATCATACAGCCTCGTCATATCCGCAGCACTAAAAGCAACACACGCTTTATTAACGCTCCCATTCACGTGTAGCATACACTATGCAGCATACAAAGAAAATCGTACACATGCGTCACTCCACGCAGCGTACCACCCAGGATACTCAGCATACCTACCGTATTTTCTGGTTCTTTATGACCCGGCGCTACTGTAGCTACAAGGGATAGAACAAGGTTGTCATATAGAGACTTATATGCATTCAGCTAGCTACGTATGGGCGACAAAAGTCAACATTCTCATCTCCTGTTCCTGTCTCAGTACATTCTGCCCGGCCTATGTACAGAAAGCATAATGAAGTATTAAACAGAGAAATACTGGAGGCGCTGAAGGAAATGCTGGCGGAAGTGAGGCAATACTGGAAGAAGAGAGGCAATACTGGCAGATTTCATCAACCTATGAATACTCGTATACCACACCTTGAGAAGACCGTGCGCATATACTTACATATCAACAAGAGTTTACATATCCATGTCCTAACCCTTGTAGCTACAGTAGCGCCGGGTCATAAAGAACCAGAAAATACGGTACCCGATATATCTCTATACACTCCCTCCCTACGCGGTACGATATCTCCCAGCGCCTTACCCAGCATTTTCCTTTTTTTATGTGTTATTCCAGCAGACCTTACCCAGCATACCCGGCGCATTCCTTATTCTACGTGATGCGGTATCTCCCAGTAATCCTATAGTAGACTTGAGCTTCCGGAAAGGCTACGCTGGATATATCTATCGCTGTACACGCTCCTGTGCTTTACATTACGCGCTCATACTGGTACCTAGACTTCACGCGCTTCCGTAGACCTGTTCTCTAGGTTTATCATACTGTACATACCTAGGCTCTAGTGCTCCGATATGGAGGAATGCATATAAATCACGCGCTCCCATAGCTATACATGCTTCCGTAGCCACATTCACGCTTCAGGGTAAGTAATCTTCCCTCAAGTCAGGCCAACCCTGCTTGGCTCATGATCAAGGATGGCTGCCAATAGGTACAATTCCCATTGGTACATTGCCAATTACAGTAGAATATACATAGAATCAAATTAAACATATATGTAATTTATAGACCAAACAAGAGGTGATCCTTATAAGTACTTTGATGTTTAGCTAATAAAAAATGTATATTCTCTCTATCTTTTGTATGGAACTCAATTTGTATGCTTATAGATGTTAACACACAGAGTCTGGTATTATGACATAACGCAGATGTGATATGGTATGCTATTCCACAGATCAACACCATGTATAGCTTTATTCTGAACCACGAAGAGTTTGATACTTTGCCCTACATTTGTTTAGACGTATAATAATTAACTATAGCAGACGCTATGGGAGCAATTGCAGGAAATGAGAAATACGGTAGAGGCATAACCGCATTACCCTGAAGTATGAATATGGCTATGGTAGCATATCAAGCCAAGTTATAGCTATGAGAGCACGTAATATATAGCATACCTCCTTATCGGAACGCATAGAGCAGTTATACTTGTATGACTAGAGACTAGAGAAGGGGTCTGGAAGCGCGTGACGTCAAAGTACTGGTATGAGCGCGTAATTTAAAGCACAGGAGCGTGTATAGCGATAGATATATTTCTTTCCGGAAGCTCAAGTCAACTATAGGTGTACTGGGAGATATCGCATCGCGTAGAGAAAGGAATGCGTCGGGTATGCCGGGTATGCTGAATATGCTGGGTATGCTGGGTATGCTACGGGGAAGCGCATGATAGGGACGCGTGTTACTCTGGGTTTTATGTAGGCACGGTTTTATGCTGTGTTTCCCGCATAAAAAAGGGGCTTTTGCATATAGTCACGCCAAGTAGCGAGGTTAGTAGAGAGATGGTGCGCTGTATCTCAAACATGTTCTATAAAGTCAGTGGCAATTCATATAAGTCTCACAATTTCCAGTGGCAATACAAACGTTTTCTCCTTTGTATGCTGCCCAGTGTATGCTACGTGTGAATGGGAGCATTATAAAGTGTCTAGGTTGTGTTGGCAAGACGGGTTGAGTAGGTACCGCATCCACTTGGCGTATAACGATGTCTTGCCAGTTTACAGACATACCGGTAGGTCGAGCTTATGCAGTAAAGGTGATATCCGAGCACAAACCACGCACCTGAGGTATAACGGTCCCCAGTTTATTGAGAAAGTGCATGTCTGTGAACTGACAAGGATCGTTATACACCCGTATTGCTCTTAGTCCTGTCGGATGTGATGAGGCTGCATGATGTCTATTTCAAAGTTTTTTTTTGCTGATTCCCGTTTTTGCAGGACGAGTCAGACTTAGTCACGACTACTTACGAGATAGGTATAGTGTTGTATCATAGGTCACATATGTTCCATTTAAGCAAAGGGCATTTCAAAGGTTTTCTCCTCAGGCTCAGGATCACAAGCTCGCTCTTGATCCCTCCGCATGCGCAATTGCAAGCTGAGAACGCACGTGCATCCTAGTGGGAGGTCTTATCCACCAGGGTTCACCCAATTTTCTCATGCATACCTATAGAAATGTTCACGATGGGCGTATATGGCCCTAGACTGCAGATGACCAGTGATCACTTCACACATTATCCAGGATGGATCAAGATCATGGATGCCCTTGGTTTAGCAAGATTATTGGGGGAAAAGCAAAATGCAGTGAGGTGATGGCAGAGATCTTATTTGTTACTAGATTTTGTTTGTTGATACAGTATTTTATCTACCCTGGCTTTCAAGATTCCGGAACACTCGTACCTGCATGAATTAATTAATGAGACATTACTCCGCACATGCTCTCTGCGGGCCGTCCGGTTGGCCTACAATGGTACGACGTGGGTTTTCCCAACTTAGAAAAACAGATCACTTCCAAATGTGGCACACTCTGTCTAGTGCGCATTCTTCTTTGATATGCTCGGGGCCCAGCCCGCGTGATTTCCATTTTGTGAGAACTTGAACACCCATCGAAATGGTCCAGAAACTTAACAGTCCACCAAGCTTTTACAGTATCATATGGATGGGCATGCAGATTTCCAATACACGTTTGCACTAATACCCCTGTGTGCATCAATATCAATGACTGCTAGTTTTGAGCCCGAATACCGTATGAGACTCGATTTATTTGGTAGCGTAATTTCCATGTGAACTGCATATGCGAGTTTAAAAATTTTATGAGACATGCCCGTTATGTGAACGTCGGGGATGGAAATATAGGCACTGTAATTATCCACAACACCTACGAGCAGCTTGTCAAGCCAACCAGACTACCACAATGTGTCATCAATGAAGCCTCTACTATGGTTTAAGGCTAAAAAATTGAAGGGTACAGTTCCCCGGCGAAAGTATCTGCGACCCCCCTGCAAATATTGTAATCCACCACCAGATCATATACCGGTAATACAGCTAGGTAGCAAAAAGTTTCATACCCTACCTACTTACATAAACATGCAACAAATATCTTATCCTTTTCCCATACAAAATCCCCAAATATGTAGCGTTTGGGCCTTTCTATGCAGGGGTGTGTGAGAAACTTTTTGCCAGCTAACTGTACCACTAAAAGATACCGGCCTCCAACTCAAATTAACACCTCCAATCCCATCACACGGCCTTCCACACCGCTACCCATGTTCAGATATCAATCTATTCCGTTTTGGCAAGGAACAGAAGAGCATCTCTCACAACATTACCTGTCCCTCCGTCCCAGATTCATCATGCAAAGGACGGTGGGCTGCCAAGATACTTGGCAGCATTCTAGAGAAAGTGTAAAGAGTATGCTACGCGGGCGCCCGGGACACCTCAGATGACAGACGCACCGGTGGACGGACGGGGCAACCTACCGTACCCACGTCAGGGTTCAGCTACCTAGGCGAATAATCCACTGTCGCAGACCCCGAACGACAAGCCGCCGTCCTGGCTCAGAGCACATAAGGAATCTTCAATGCTGGTAATCATGTATGACTCGAGAGTCGATGGCAGCCATATAAACGAACCATGAATATCTCCCGAGGCCGACCACCGAGGAGCGGGATAGAGATACAACTGGCAGATCTCCTGTACTGTGTACACTACGGCGCCATCGCTTGGGTGCGCTCCCACACCGGCATGAGCAAGCCGATTGACCAGCAGCATTCGCGTCAGCCCTAGGACAAGTCTCCCTGGCCCCCTCCATAGGAAGCATGGGGCAAGCTTTGAAAGCTCGCAAAAGTGACGCACGAACAGCACCAGGTTTCGGCATCAGAAGCCCGGAGTGGAATCGACACGCCTTCCCTACATACACATGGCTTTGAACGAATCAGGGACCTCAAAAATATTGGCTACACCATATTAAGAAGGCAGACACTAGCGTTTGCACGTGCGGGCATTACATATAACGTACAGCATCTCGTTTTTCATTGCCCCGACCTCAACGACCATAGAACCTCCCTGGGAAATCCCCAGGTCAGGGAAGATTTAGACCGGCTAATTTAGATACAGGAGCAGGACGGCGAACGTTGTGACGCTGCAGAGGCCTTCTTCGGTTTTCTATATTAGCGCCCTGCCGGAAGAGGATCCTCCTGATCAAACATCGCTTTGCCACAAGGCATTTGAGTTTCAAATGTTCGCATAGAGTTTGTTTATTGCTTTCGCCTAATTGTTTTCGCCGATCTAATTATATTGGCACTCGAGTTTATGTTGCTGCGTTGTTGTTGCCTTTGCTGACCAGTCGATGTCTCTGTATATATCCGCTAGACCTGGCGATTAAATTGCCTTGCCCTGAATCCACCCGGGTTTCCGGGTGGCTCAACATGGTATCCCATTACTGGGACTGCATATTATTTTTAAAAGTAATAATATTAATAATAATAATAATAATACAATTTCTTTAAAAAAAAAAGTGAAAAGTTTCAAATTGAGACAGCAAGTTACTTTAAGATTGATCCGAAGATACAGGAGATAAGAAGAGAACACTATCGAGCTGATAGTATAGTATGGCATTGCTCCTGGCAATTGTGCAAAGATAAAGAAGGCATTCCAGGACCTTGGGGTTACTCTTCCAGAAGTTGAGATCATAAGCTGCAGATTGAAGGCTTTGCAGCAAAGAATTTTAAAATTGGAACGAGTACACAGTAGCGACATCGATGACTCTCGTAGTCGCGCTCAAATTGATATGTCTCACGTCCGCCGTGGCTTATGATCGAGATGTCCCACGCATAGGTATGGTGATAGCCAAGACTTACTAGGAGCTTCTGAGGGATTTTGAGTAGCTAATGCACCCCCTCCCTCATGGTTTGTTATTACCCCTGGGAATGAACTTACAAACCAGACAGAACCTTCTGATGTGGCACCCCGCTAAGAAACAGATATGTACGTAAGTATCTAAGTAGGCACCAGAACAGCGAGTATATGTTCATCCAATATTTGTATTGTAAGTAAGCGAGGGCTGTTTATTCAGTGGTCAGCATATCGAGCTTGTCAAAGGCTGAGTCATCTCATAACTCACAATATTAATAAGCGATCTTAAATCAGCTATGTACCACGAAACGACAAGGGTCATCAAGTTCACATGTTTGACAGCTACGAGGTCTGCGCTAACAGCGAATATGCGCCGGGACGAACCGGGTGATGTCTCGTCCCGTGCTTCGGGGCCAAAATATCAGGCATTAAATGACCGTGGAGGTTTGTTATCGAGCTTGGTGGGGAGTCTTGGCCACCGATCACAACCTGGCCATCTATTATCACCACGGACCTCCTCCGCCTGTCTTTACGGCATGCACATACCTATGTCAAAAAAAGGCATCCAATTCCAAAATATAAAAATGCCAGGCGTCTCTCCGTATTACCTTGTCTGTGCATGTGCGCTGTAATCAATATATCCTGACGAATGCGACAAGAGTGACACAACAGATGCATAATCTCCTCCTATACCCGAAAGAGTTCTCCGCGTAATGTGTTTACATACATCCTGGTATTGGACCGAATTTACACTCCAACAACTTATATTCCAGGCCAGTGAATTCATATCTGGTTCTCCAGGCTGTGGTAGTAGAAAAGACTTCCATTGACTGGTTGCTACACCATGGCCATCTGACTACTCCTTAACATACACTTATATATCGATGATGACGTCCATCCGAACCATTATGATCCATTATCGGGTTCTTGGCAATTTACATTACATACTGCCGATTGACATGGCGTTGTTTCTGGTCATAGAGTAAGTAGCGAAAATTTGTACTAATAGTCTCATGTTTGCCGAGCAATATATCTATCGAAAGATCAAAGTCCACCTTGACTAATTATTGGCCAGACGATACTTTTGCATTGCTACCTCGCCTGCAGCCCCACGCTCTCCTACATCCGAGTAGCCGCCGCAACCCCCACATAACTGAGACCCTTCACCTCAACCTCCGTACTAATATCCTACATATGTACTTAATGAGTACAGTAGGCACCACCGACCGATACTGCCCGGCACTCGTATCATCAATGTTTGGCCTTGAACATACATCACTCGAGACTCTCCAACTTCCTTGTACTGCTACAAATACATATTCAAATTGACACTTGGCTTTCCGCCAAATATGCAAAGCTTGATTCCAATACATGTGGGGTAAACGCATGAGCATGCAGCTCATACTCGGCAGTCAGCATAGGTATTTACACCCTTATGTAGACACTACCTCTGTACCTGATGTGGATTGAAGTCACACTCTTCGCCCACTCACGGGCCCAAACACTCTGCATGTGTTAAAAGGTTCAAGATCTAGACATTAAAGTTTGACCGGCATAGTTTTTCCGTGAAATATCCCACGTCATGCGGGTCTAGCATGGTCACATTCAAGTGAGACCCCCACACGTGAGCCAGCAAGTTCAAAAGAGCACCTGCACATATCAATCCCACGTGCTCACCCCATGTCCTGCAACGATCGACGCACAATATACTGAATCAGGAAAGGAGTTTGCCCCCCATCGCGGTGCCGAGACTACCCATCGCCACACATTACACATGTTCCCGTACCGCCACTATAACCACATGGGGAAAGCGCAAAAACGTGCGCCGCTCACTGGATAAGAATAAGGCAAGTCACACAAGCCTGGAGGTCTGGGGCAAGAGGTCCCAAAACCAAACACCCGGAAACCAGTAGCGTCGTGACGAGTACCTATAAGAATCAAATTTAAAATAGTTGTAAGCGGGACTGGCATCACCTCAGCCCAAGTTTCCACATGTAAAATTGTAAAATTAGAGCAAAGGTGAAAAAAGGAAAATCTACATGAAAGTAGTATCTAGTTACAATATACTAAACTTGAAAAACATTACAGACAGGTATTCCTACCATGTTGTTTGCTTGTCTCGTGCATTCTCACACCGTGAATAGTAGTCCTAGAAGCATGGATAAATAATCGCGTGAAGATAAGCACGCCGAGACTGCAGGACCGTGAATCCATTGATTTCACAAACTAGGTTGTCTGTATTGTGGGCAATAAACCCAGAATCAGATACTCTTTGGAGTTGCTTGTTTCCTCGCTTCAGGAGAAGTATATTCTGCATTTTATCGGAGCTGCAGGGTCTAATGATCCTGCGAAGAAGAAGCGAGATTACAGGTAAGTCCAAATTGAGGGGTCGGTCAAAACCCGTAACACAAAATAAGGAAATAAATAACATGGGAAATGGTAACGAGAGATACCTCTAAATACCCAAAGAGGAAGGGATCTCCAGCAATGAATGGTATCGATACCATCGTGGTCTTCCACGTTTTCTGGGTGCGACATGTTGTGGAGTAGGACAAGTCACTTCCTAAACAGATGTCAGCATCAACCAATGGAAATTAATCCTCGCCGCACGTGCTGGATGAAAAGGCTTCACACCCCACGCTTAGCCATCGGTTCATGAAGTGATGTATCCATGGTTCCGTAACTTTGGGTGGGGATTTTTAGCTGCTCCCACGGGCAGCCCTCCATGCTCCCCAGGTGCTACCAAGTTGAAGCGACCTGCAAGTAAGCATGTCCATCTGAACTCACTTGATGGACATACTTTGCGGCGACATGAGTTACATTACAAACAAAATATAAATCATGTTGCCGTTCATTCAAGCCATTCATTGTTGGAATAGCTCGCTTGTGAGATGATAGGCCAGTTAGTTCAAAAATAGCCACCTCTATGTCTCATAGGATTCCTTTATGTCAGCTCCCCCAAATGTTAGCGCAGCCAATGCTTGAGGACCTTGAGGACGGGTATGGCGATCCTACCCAGCATTCTGGTGAGATACCTAGTTGCGACTTCCCAGTGCACAGGACCCCAGTCGGCGTCGTAACTACCATGCATATGGTGCACAGAGCACCGTTTGTGCTGTACTCGGAAGGAAAAAAAAATTAGCAGATACTTTGGTTTGCGTGGGGGCATCACTGGCGCGTGCCTATAGATATATGGTCACCTCAACTCTCTTGCAATAGAAAGCCGGGCCATCATCTACCTTTCTAGATGGAAATTCAACTGTTTATTTGAGCCCGACTCACCCAATTCCAGAACCGATTGCCTTTGCATCTCTCCACGGCTTGTCGGGTCACATTTCCCTCATAATCAAGACCTCTCCTTTCGACACCAGTGAGTTAAAATCGGTATTCGCGGCGTATCACGACCTCCAAGGCTGCATCCTCTTTGAAACTTCCCGGGAGGCGTCTCACAAGCACTATCTTGCCTTGCATTGCAGCTTACCTTGCACTACTTTCACTGCCTTGAGTTTATCTTCAGCCCCGCCATCAAACCCGAAGCGGAACGCGAAACGGTGATCGGTGATAGTTCCACGCGAATGGAGTGGCGTATTTTCGGAAGCGAGCATTATTGAGGCTGGTCTTTACAGCGCTTTTTTCCCAGCAGGCAACAGCTGTATGTGATTTGCTGTTGTTTCCATCCAAATCTTGTTTTGAGCACGTATTGAGCCTCCATCTAGAATCTTATAAGCTGAATCTGATAGAATTCATTGTCTAGTAACCTGGTGTCTCGAATCGTACGTGGATTTTTTTTTTTAAAAAAATTAATTCGCGATGGCGCACTTGGTTTACAGGGCACCACTCATCGAGGAGAAAGCTCGTGGCAAGTATATCCAGGCTCGCAAGGAACTTACAGATGCAAAAATCCGCGGCGATATTGATGCTGAGGCATACAAGAATGCCAAAAAGAACCTGGAACAGGCCGTGGGATTCTCTGCACGGGCGGATGAAGGAGGCCCGCTTGATTCGGATGAATCTTTGAAATTGGCCCGGTCAGCAAGCGTGAGCAGTGGGAGCACCGGCAGCAGGACCAACTGGGGCAGCTCACAATCAGGTGAGCTGTCGAGGTTGATGACTGGAGGGAGCACGGCCCCGAAGTCAATCCGCAAGGGTTTGTTTCCCCATCTCAAAAATCCTGTCAATGTCTGAGGATTGACTTCCAAAGTAGGCACTATCTTCGACCGCAACAATATAGGAAGGCTTGTCTACAAAGAAGAATCACAAAGTGAAGTGGCTCGGGAGGCTATGAAGGAAGAGGTAAAAGCTCGTAGAGAGCTCAAACGCCTGATGGAGGTCTATGAGGCATCTCAGAACTCCGTGTCTTCCTCGTACTTCAGTAAACGAAATATCAGCCGCACGTCAACCCCATTACCGGTCGAAGATGAGGGCTATAGCCCGCGTCTTGCTGCAGAATCGTCCAAGTTTTACTCGACAGAGCCCCTCGCCCAGCTTAACCTTCCCAGCTCTTCTGCTTCTTCGAGCCGCCCAAAGAAGAATTTCAATTTTTTCAAGTGGAGCGGGAACAGAAAACACAGCAATGCCTCAGGTTCGAGCCATACATATTCCGATGCCAGCATGTCCCCGATATCACCTGGTGGGGACGAGATAATCAACACAATTTCCGCCACTCCTCGAGTCGATATCGACCTTGGCCCACCCCGTCTCTCCCTGGCACACACTTTTAATTTTAACCTGGACCTCAATGACCGTGCGCGCTCAATGTCTGTCTCTGGTGACATGATCCATCGCCGAAGCGAGTCCGTGGCCTCCCATAACAGTCAGTTCTCAACCTCCCCAAGCAGCATGCGCCACACCACAACATCTGGGTCCTCGGCATCTTCCGCGATCCTGGCACAACGAACCTCAAATGATACTATTTGGTCAGCATCCACATTTTCCGCGGTACGGTCTAACAAAGATCCTGCCGAGTCAATTTCTCGTTTCTCATTCTCCTCTGGCGAACATGACGTCAACGCCAAACCTGCAAAGCGTACAATGGCAGATCTGTTCCTCTTCGGGTCCAGTGGTTCCGCAAGCAAGAGGTTGCACCCTTCCCAAAATGCCAGCGTGGTCAGGCTTCGGCAGGTTAGAGTTGCAGGCACAGTTGACCCTCAGCGTCCCAAAACCGCGCGCAGTTCGAAATCTCGGCGACGTCACTCCATCGGGTCCGACTTATCCGTGCCTCTCTCCACGGGTTCTCGGGCTTCGACCGATGTGCACAAGGCCAAAAGGCCCACCGCTCCGATCCAGAAATCACGGGCAGGTAATGAAGATGCTTTCACATCCATGTTTTGTGCACCCAAGAAGAAGACTTCCAAGAAAACAGCAGATGTCTCTATACCTTTATCCCCGTCGGGCTCCAAAACGCCAATAGGAGGGGCATCCGTGGCCACATCTGTACTCGCAGTTGCCTCAACCACAACAACACCGGAGGTGTCTATGGTAGAGCTAAGACCTAAACCGCCCCGAGCAGAGTCGAACTTAGAAGCCGCACCGGCAGTCAAGGACAAGGTCGTATACTTGCCAAGGACCCACTCCTTACCAGTCGTTAACATTCAAACCTTGATAGGACAAGCTTGCGAGTGTCCTGCTACAACTGCTTCACCACCACTATCATTTCCACCACGGCCACCACCATCACCAGGCTCTCAACTGGATCCCATACACGACCCCCTACCTGCACCCCCATCCAGCATTCTCCTAGACGCATTCGTTTCTCTTCTTGAGGAATACTCCTCAGCCCCCAAGCTGTTCTCATTCTCTCGGCCCAAGGCCCCTAGCATTACTTCCTACCGTACTGCTCGTTGGGGTAGATTGATCCGGAAGGACTCATTTGTCAGCACGACTAATTCGGTATCGGAAACTATCGCTTCTCCCACGTGTCCAACATCTCCGACATCTCCCACTACATCTACCGGAAAGTACTCTCAAGGCACCACCCAAAATTCCACAACTGACGACGAGGAATCTTCCGGTCACGACGACATCACCTTTTATGACTCATTGGAGGAGGCTGATTTCATCTATCAGAAGCAGAAACTCGAGTCTGCAGTCTGGTTCCTGAGTGCGTCTAAATGGCTGTCTTTTGGTCGTCTCCTGTTCAGTCCTGGGCATCATTTGTTATGCATGGGTCAAACAGATGCCGAGCTCCTCGGGCTTGATGATATGAGAATTTTGGATCTGGACGGGCCAGCTTTGGGTGGATGGTCTTGGCACCTGGCCCATGAGTATCCGGGTGCCCTTGTGTACAACATTACCACGTCAAAGTGGTACTTTGAGAATTATGGTATCCGGCATATGCAGCCACTCAACCACCGTCTGGTACTCACTGAATCACTCACGTCACTGCAGCCACTGGAATCGAACTCTTTTGATGTCATCACAGCGCGCGCGCTTCCTCGTATTCTGCAGAAGCATGAATGGATACCACTCCTCAAAGAGTGTCACCGAGTTCTCAAGCCGGATGGATATATCGAGGTGACAATTGTGGACGCGTTGCTCAATAACATGGGACCTGTGACTAAAGCTTGGATTGAGGAGAACATCATTGAACCAGCACTTTCTGCGAACGATAAGGGGGAGGTAAGGAATATCGACCTCCAACCATCAAAGTCCATCCTCCACAACCTGCAGTCTGCTGGTTTGGTCGACATTCACAAATGCTGGGTGTGGATGCCTGCTGGGACCATCGGAGACGAGTTATCGTCTGTTACAAGCCGCGTTGGTCGATACTTCTACGATGAGCTCTTTGGCAATTGGGGAACTGATCCCAAAGCAGTGCCCTCGGATATCAAAGCCCATCGCGAGCTGGACGTTTGGAAAGATCCTAGAGTTACAGCCGAATGTGTGCGAGATAACACTGCTTTTAGATGGCTGAAATGCCATGCACGAAAAGGCAACTTTCCGCAGCACCTCGCTGCAGCCTATCTTTGATATTTTTTTTCTAAGTTTCCTTTGCTCTCATCCTGTCAGTATTGAAATAGTTATGTTTTCTCTATAATATGCTGTGGATGGTTTTGTGTTTGGAGTTCCTTGGTAATGGTTATATGGTTGGAGTTGGATGCATTGCTTACGGTTTTGTCTTTCATTTATCCCATTGCTGTCTTCCTGTTACAGAGTCTCACCGTTTCGATCTATAACAAGGCATCGCTGTGACTGAGTTTTTAAATTTGTAAGACTCGTGATAACTCTGATTAGTATCAAGTTCAAGATACGTGTGTACTTCCTTGTCGGTGAGATAATATAGTTGAGGTTATCAAGAGAGTGCTGTTCAGAAAGCTAGGGACCATTCAATTATAGAGCTCTTTTGTTACTAGAATACCCCTCCTGATCTATAGTGAGATATGTTTGTGATAAGTGTATTCTTATCTCGGGAAAACATACATGCATTGATATGAAACAGAGCTAGGCAGGGGTAGGAGCGGCTGCGGGATCACGCGGTGGATACTAGACATGCAGGATAAGCTAGAGGAATGATTCAGATCTGAACCCATTGAATATCAAAAGTCTAGATGCGTTTTTCACCCATGCTCCAGTAAATCCTGTAATGCGGGTATATTGGCTGTAATCTCAACTTGAAGCGAGAAGAGAAGCAATTGTTGAGGTGGCCCTAATCATGTGGCTTGTTCTCTTACATAGCGAGGGGTAGTCTGGTTGCCCTTTTGGGTTGGTACGCTAAGTACAGTATCACGGTCACAAATGTCTGGTGATTAAGCAAATGCATACTGGGGTGTGTTTATAATCGAGAGGGGGGACCAGAGCAGAATAGAATACTCTTGAGCACTTCGCAACTCCTATCAGCGACGGAATTGGTACCGCGTCTTATGTGCGGGAAGCTCCAAGTGCCTGCCGAGTCATTACTTATTACAGGTAGCTGTCCATGGTTCCCTTCTTGATTTCGGAGACCACAATCAGACTATTGGCCAATAGACTGGGTGGTATAGGTTATTGTAGTGGAGATTTTTTAGATTTTGAAATTTCTAGCCTTTCAGAGACTCGCATATAGATATCTGATTGGCGAAGCTCTGCATTGTGCAAACACAACTTTTTGGAGCACAGTACTAGTTAGAGTATCAACCCTCGGAGGACAATATTACAACTAGCATGACCAACGATAGCACTTTTGCAATCGTGAGATTCATCCAAGCATTGGTCATTGTAGCCACTGTGTATCCGGACCGGATTAGGAACGAAAATAAACAGTGCATACCGTGGGGGAAAGATTCTGATTCAGGGTGCCCACATTGATCAGGTCTGGCATTTGCACCGATGCACTGATGGATATGCGCTTAATTGTATTGCACTCCGCCTCTATCTCCCTCGTAGATAAATAATTCAGTACTCATATTAAACTATCTAAAGTCTTGTAGATGTGATACCATCCACGACGGGCAGCTCCATGCAGCAGCCCTTCTTATTATTATAATTATATAATAAGGTAATGGGACTGCTTCGCTGGAGAACCTACATTTGACCCAGGCTCCGCCCCTGACGGGGACCCCCCGCATATATATGGTATAATATATATGTAAGGGGCACTGTATCCATGAGGACGATCGAGATATCCTGGGCACCTTCAGGTGCAGCTTTCCCAAATGTGCTGCACATGATTAATTGAATGCCTCCTGTCCGTCATTTGTCACAAGTGGGTTGTAGCCTTCCCTAGTGAGCTGTTGCTGAAGTACCCGCTGATTGATCAGATTATCATCTGCAATCAGGAGAATAGGTTCCTGTTCCTCAGTGTCAGTTTCTGAAGGCTGATCAGAATTATGATAGGAGTCTTTGGGATTATTATTTTCGCCATCTGCGAGCCTTTTCACAGCAACTTGAACATTCGTCGGCCACGGCGCTTGCCGAGTTGGGCTGCTAATAGGTGTTTCAGCTTAATGAACAACGTGAAGGTACTGCCTTTATCTTCCTCCGACATAAACCAAATATTTCCGCCTAGCACGCGGCACAACTTCCTGCAAATGAACAAGCCCAGCTGTAAGAATTATTACATTACGTATGGATCTATCTGGATCCTCCAAGTCTATTGACCTTCGGAGAATAAGACTCACTAGAACCGTCATATGTGATGTGAGTCTGGAAGCTTGATTGAATCACCGGAAAGTCTGTCTTGCCAATTTTGCTTGACGCCCAATCCATTGTCCTAGAAATGCTTGTTAGAAAAATTAACAAGCTACCTTCGAAGGAAAATATTCTGTACAGTATTTGAACGGTGAGCTACACAGGATTTCCAGTGACCTATTCTGGACGAGCGGTCATATCATCTTGAACATTTTCCTCTTCCATGGGCAAGAACGGCATCTCCACTGAGGTGAGAGGTTCTGTAGGTGAAGCTGCTAGGATGCGCGGGATTCCTTTCCCGAGAGACCAGTATAGTAAACTTGATAGCTAAGAGCGAAGCAAATACGATGTCAACAAAGATCCGTCAACATCCCAATCTTGTTTCACTATGAGTCGGAGTGCTACCGTTCGTGATGCCATTGCCATTTGAATTATAACTATTTGCAATAAGGTCTTGGGGGAATTGTACTTTACCAAAACCTTACTTAGCCGTCAGGGATCAGCAATACCCAGTTGGTCTTGTTTTGGTACCGGACTCTTTGAGCTGTAGAACTCCAATATCAGTATGGTTGCGGGTCTACACTGTTTATGGATTTACACCTCAACAAGAGTGACCGTGAGTAGCATTGCGTCTAGCTTTGAGATGGCCAATATATACTCAATGATTCTTGTTTGATGGCTGACACAAAGAAGGATAGTGCATGCAGACTCGAAAACTGAGTAAGTTTCCAGAATGTAGAAGGAGTTGCACATCCAGAGCGATAGTCTCTGCACTTGAAGAACAGCGCTGAGTGGTTAAATATCTATTATTCACGATGGAATCATCGCCATTTGATTGAGTTCCTTCTGATACAACTCTGCCATCTTGATCGGTGTTACATCAACAAGAGTATCAAAAAATACCCCGAGTTTGCCATTCCGCTGGTCTGGATTGACGGTCATTATCATCCACCTTCTCCATGGTCCTTTGAGATGAGGATCGTCGTTCCGCCCAACGGAGCCGCAACTACATCTCCTTTGTGACATGAAAGCTTCCTGGACCGCTTTGCGTACGTTTTCTCTGTCCGCCTCGTACACCAAATTCATCCGTTGTTCCAACCGCTCCTGTCTTCAATCCAGGAATCATTAACGAAGAGGAGAGTGGCGCATTGAGAAATGATGTGCCAATCGGAACGCTTCTGCAAACTATATTCTTGCGCTCAGAGTTTCGGAATTTCTAACCTTGGTAAATAATGACCTCACTCCCCTTGAGCTGCTCCGCTATATAAGGCCCGAGTATGAGTCCAAATACGTCCAATATTTGACTGTGAACTGTTGTCTGGGCAGGCTATCACGTGCCGGCGCCAAGCTTGCCTCGTTTACAGTGGTCTCACTACAAAGCAGAAAATGGCCACGGAGCGTTTCGTTATCCAGCCAGCGTCAGACACCAAGGAACTCTCGGTCTTGAGGCATCCCCTTAATCTGCTCGACAGCAGCTGGCACGTTGCTTCGCTATCCCAGAGATCGGGCTCCCACCCCCGGGAGTCCCCACAGTCCGCCAATGCAGGTTATGGCACCACTCTGTGGCTATCATCGCAGCTCTTGGCACTGTATCTCACTGATCTGTATGGACACGGGAGCAAGAAGCAGAACAGGAAGCTGAAAGCTGTGGAACTCGGGTCTGGGATCGGACTTGCAGCACTCGTACTTGCTTCTGATGTCGTTGCTACAGACCTGCCGGTGGTCATCTCGCAGGTGCTCGAGAAAAACATAGAAACTCATCTAGAATTGATAGAGATGCTGGTTGCCTGCAGGCTCCCCAGGATTTCTGGGATAGAGCCGGGGAAAATTGATGTGAAAGTTCGTGATTGGACAGTAGATATTTTCCTGTCATTGGAAAGGCGGGACGTGGGTGTTGTTGATGGAGCATTACAGCAGGCAAGAGAATTGGGTTTTGCATGTGAGATGATTAGGACACGGAAACTCACAAAGTTGATGAAGAAAGCTGGCGTATTTTGCACAGCTGAGCCTCACCAAGAACATCAGAGTGGGAGAGAGAGCTGCGACGAGCTCCTGCTGCACAAAATCAACCAACAGAGGAGAGGGCTGGGGCTCTGGGATGGAGTTGAGATTTGGAGACTACAACTGAAACCGGATACTTGCGGAAAAATTAGCCGACAATTAGAGCAATATATACCATCGGCTATATAATTGTACTCTCTCTGAATATCTTATTGGCCAAGCGACACCACAATGTCGCTGATCCTAACCAGACTAGCTGATCCTCCTACCACAAATATCCGAAAACGTCTCGTCTATTTTAGTATGGCTTGTTGTTTGAAAAGTAAATACCCTTAATATCCCCGTAATGGGACCATTTAGCCTTTTTATCTGCTACACTACACCACATGCATGCTGGGATCGACACGTCAATCGAATCTCGCTCCGCCGATCATTCTAAACGCATTTTCTAAACGCATTTCACGTCAACCAACCGTTGAGCTTCATTCACGACCACTTCAAACTGCACTACGGTACACTTCAATCCTGAAAGCACAAACTCCTTCAACATGAAACGAGCTGAGAAGCTGAATACGAAAGTGACGATCTTCACTATTCGGCATTCCAGGTGTGGGGCAATTAGATTGGCCTTATTCAATAAGGTTGCTGGAATATAAAACACCGATTGAATCCCTTTGTTGAGATATTCTGACCACGTCAGTCCAGAAAGTACAAAGGCAGGCACATCGTTCTCTTACGAGTTTCCTTTTTTTCTTTTCTTTTATCCTTACTTTCATACCTCTCGACTGTGTCGATTGATACCCTTCTCTACACAAGTACATTCTTCTAAGATTTCACCGCAGAACAGGCATTCTGCATTTATTTTGAGCCTTTATTTCTCAAATCTTTTCACTCTTCATACCATCAAGCTACAAATTTCTGTTTCTTCTTCCCTTCACCAGCCAACATGCGCATCGCCAGTGCAACTTTCAGCAGGTTCGGGACTTCTAGCCTCTCTCGCCCAATTTTCCTGTTCTCCCTTCTCTGCGTCACCCTCTCCCTCATCTTCAACTCCCTCATTCTCGCCGGCTCTTCCAGCCCCTCCGCCACCCTCCGGAACTGGTACCTCGTCTCGTTCAAATACAACACCAACTCAGAGTTCTACAAGACTCTCGAATCAATCTACTCCGCCAAAGACAAAATCACCGACACCAAGGACAAAGTTGACGACACAATCGACAAACTAAATCCCTTTAACAAACGCGATTCTGAGCAGCCGACCTTCAACGAGATTCGTGTTGGCTACAGGGGTCTTTGCGTTGATACTAGCCATGGCTGGGAGTGTGCCTCCAACGCAGCGAAGCTCTCTACCCAGGATATTGGAAAGGATCCACTCCAGCTCGTGGAGATTGCGGATATGTACAAAGATAAGATTGTTTGGTCTTTGCCGTTTTGGCTTTGTGTCGGTGCGACAGCGCTCGCATGGATCATGGTCATTGTCAATGCTGTTCCTATCCCGATTACGATCCCGGCTTGGACAAAGAAGATTGCCGCGGGGTGTTTGGCTATCGCGGCGGTTTCATCTTTGGGAGCAATGGTTCTTGCCGGGGTGATCTCGAGCTCTGTCTCGACTATTATTGACAAAATCACGGTTGACGCTATTCAGGTACACATCGGGCGCACGAATTTGTGTTTTGGATGGACGGTGTTTGCTCTTGTCACGGTTTCCATGCTGGGGGTGTGTGCTATCGTCGTGGCGGAGTGGGGCGTTAACAAAGTCACTGCTGCCGTCGAGGCACAAGCTGAGAAGGGGGTTAATGCCGCCACGGGGAGAAGGTTCGGGAAGAGCGATGTGGAGAACGCGAGCGCAAGGTTGGATGCGTTGAAGAAGGGAAAGGGGTTATCGGAGGGGTATGCGTTTGTAAAGTCTCTGAGGAAGTAGATGGTGGAAGTGACGATGGGTGGTCGGAAGTGGAGATCGGGATTGGGAGGGTGGTGATTCCACCGTTGAGGTTTTCGGTGGTGAACTGGCCGGAATGGTGGCTAGGGGGCTGAGGTGAGAAACAATACTCGATTGCTTGGTGTGATTTGTTTATTGTGATTTGAGGACGTGGTTCTTTGTCTGCTTTTATTTTTGTACACTTAATTTTTGGCATTTGGGGCGCATTTTCATAACATACGGGTTTCTTTGTTTAATCATATACATATCTCTTACGTAATACCATAGGGTTTTGTATAGTGGTCACTAAATCAAATATGTTTATATCATTCGTCGGGAATTCATATGTGCCTCTTTGCACTGCACTGCAAATCCTACAACTCCTCAAATGATTATAAGAACAACATTGACTAGAACGAAGTATCAGAGGTATTTTGAAACCAGATTTCAACGTCTGTCGATTTCACAAATTTAAATGAACATCAGGTACATATCACACACATCTTGCTCCATGCACAGGAGCAGTGAACGGGAACCATTTGAGAATAGCTTTGTTCATGGGCCCAATGGCTCTAAGCCACCCACTAGGAAAGTGAAAACAAGCACAACTCTTCACGGCTGCGGATAGGGCATTGGTACTTTGGGCAGAATCAAATTATTGTAATTGTTTTGAAGTATTACCGTCTACTAGCAAGCACTTCTGAAAATACAATGGTGTTGAGTAATAGATAATTTTTTTTTTTTTTTTTTTGGGGGGGGGGGGGTCGGGGAGGGGGGTGTCGGGGAAGGAATGCGTAATAACACTATACCTATGTTCTGTGCCTCTTGCAGAATATTTCTATGCGCCGTCTTCTGAGTCAGGATTATGGTTTGTTTGCGAGTTAAACTGGTGCAGTGCAATGCGGACCGATGGATGTATGTAGTGTGTCAGTCAGAAGCAGAAGTAGGTATTGCATAATACGGGATATACTTTAATCTTCCTGCAACACGTTACTCTGGATCTATCATAGTTCTGCCTGCACATTATAGCTATCTATCTATCCTTGAGCTCTTCCCCCGCCACGCACCAATGATAGCGTCTATTATTAGGGGGGGGAGTGGTCCACTATTCAATGCTCTAGATTTGCCGCGCGCACACACATATAATTCGAATTCGATATAATTACTTCTCATATCAAACCGAACTCGCTTCTCACCAATTACGACTAGTTATATAAAGCCATTCCTGATTCACCACCTACTTGCGTGTTGAGCAGCCCAATTTCTCATCGCTGGGGACATGGTGAGATAGTTAGAAAATCAATATCCCTTTGCAGACATGCTCCAGCTAAATCTATGTACTGATCGCTACCCTAACCTCATCACGAAACAGATGTAGATACTCCGAGCACCACATAGGGTTCGACCACTGCAAAGTCCACATATAACCAGGAAGCTACGTAGCTGACCAAACTAGTAGTCGGCATCACATATTTCAGCGGAAATTGCAACAGGAAAAAAAAGAAAGGAAACCCCCCAAAAAGGCAATCCCACTTAAAATGTAAAAACATTGAAGTTGATAGATAAACTGTACCTCCAAATACATAAGTACATACACTCCACGCAAACTTAGTCTGGACATTCAGTGAATAAACTGCAAATTCGAATTTAAAAAAAAAATTTAAAAATTAAAAATTAAAGATTAAAATTAAAATCAAAGAGACAAACCGGGAGTTCCTATATGAAGGACTATGCATGTGTACTATCCTATCAAGGGCTGGAGTATCAGATATATCAATATTCTACGAGAGGCTTGTGCCAACCAGACTGACATCAATGTTCCCTGGGATAGACCACTAAATAAGTCATAAAAGAAAAGTAGATCTGCAGAAAAATTTTTGCTACTCTTATTTGCCTCCGGGGCACGAGAACACTATCTATCTATCTATTCTGCTAACTATAGCTAAAAAATAGTATAGATAGGAGTGCAGTTTAAAATTTTGCGTACGGCAACCTAATTATCCATTAGCACACTTCCCCACGTACAAGTGCAAGTGCAAGTGCAAATACAAATAAACAAAGACAGTCTGAAAAACTCACCACTTCCCCTTCATCGTAATCACCGCCCACGTACTCTCCACCCCCGTCTCGGGATCCACCACAACCTCCTTGGCAACCTCGGTCTTGAATGCAATCGCACTCATGATCCCATCCCCAAACATCTCGTTCATGATTGCCTTGTACGCCTTTCCATAGTTCATGACCGCCTCATACAGCCTATACATGAGGGGCTCCCTGGGGGGCATCTCGAGGGCAGTTTCCCCGCGGTCTGGGGTGGAGGAAAAGTATTCCACGAGAATGTCTTCACGGATTTGGAGGGCCGTAGAGAGGGTTTCGATTTCAATAGGGGAGGGAGGCGGATGCCTCGAGAGCAGGAGGGAGGCGGTGCTGACTTCATTGCGCGAGGGGAGGAGGGAGGCCAGGCTCGTGAAGGTGTGGTTGTTGAGGGCCTTGGCAGAGAGGATGAGTTGCAGCGTCTCGGACATGATGGGAATTTGGGGAATTGGGTTTGGCGGTGGCGTTACTATACACAGTGATGTGGGTTTAATTAGGGGAGACGGGGAGCGGGAATCATGAGTCTTGTATTTATGAGAGTGTATATATACTATAGAATTTGGTATGTAATAAAATGTCCGGCACCTCCCGCCTTTTTCCTTTCGTCCTTTCGCTTATGACGGGCTCGGGTGGCGTCGGCGAAGTTGGGCCCGCGGACTTTCGTCTGGTTGGCCGCGGATTTGTTTCTCCACGCGTTTTATGTATATCTGGCGACCTATGCAAGTATAATTGCATATGCAGCCATGCGTCATATGACGTGGCCTCCGCGGCTGGCCACATGTCCTTATTGATCAACTGTTCAGCCCTGCAACTCTACACAATCGTCCACAAAACAAAACAAATCGAAAAAAACAACGCAGACCAACGCAGACGGCAAGAAGCAGTTGATAGCAGCGGAGCGGGTCTTCACTTCTTTCACAGCCACTTATTCCGCAAGCAAACTTTCGCCGCAATGGCGCGCGCAAACACCCCCACAATCAAGCGCATCCGTAGGTTTTCTCAAATTCACCTCGCTATTTCCACTCGCCCCAACTAACGTTTGCTCCCCCCGGCTGCCTAGTCCGCGAAGCCTCAGAACTCAATAGCCATCCCACCCCCGACATCCACGCGCACCCCCTCAGCGACAGCTCCCTCTTTGAATGGCACTTCACCATCCGGGGGCCCCCCACACCCTCGCCCTTCTCCACCGGCATCTACCACGGCCGCATTTCCCTCCCCCCCACCTACCCCCTGCGCCCCCCTTCCTTCCGCTTCCTCACCCCTTCTGGCCGATTCGAGGTCAACCGCGAGATATGCCTTAGTATCAGCGGACATCACGAGGAGACGTGGCAACCCGCGTGGGGGATTAGGACGGCGCTGGTGGCGATTAGGGCATTTATGGATAGCGAGGTTGGGGGCCAGGTGGGGGGGTTGGAGTGTAGTGTGGAGGGGAGGAGGGACTTGGCGGGGCGGAGTAGAGAGTGGAGGTGTAGAGAATGTGAGGGAGGGTTGACGAATGAGGAGGTGTTGGAAAGGGAGAGGAGGAGGTGGGAGGAGATGGGTGGGGATGGGAAGAAGGGTGAGCGGCTTGGGCGGCGGGAGGGGGGCAGTATACCCCAGGAGTTGAGGTTGGCGTACAGGGAGGATCTGGAGGGTAAGCAGACACCAACGGCAGAGTCATCGTCGTCGTTGGCGTCAGCTGATGCGAGAGATCTGGCGGGTAATACAACTCCAACGCAAACTACTCCCGTCGCACAATCACAAACTCAACCCCCACCTGCAACAGTAACAACAGACCTCCGCCAACGAATACCCCAACCCCACCAGCCTCCCCACCACCTACAGCAGCCCATTCCTCCCCCGCAAGCCCTCGTGCCAGCAGTAACAACCACCCTCGATAGAGTAATCATCTTCCTATTATTCCTCCTGGGGGGCCTGCTATGGAGGAAGCTGGGGAAGGTTGACGTGGAGATTGTATTTTAACATCCTTGGGTTCGAACAAGGGATATTGGATATTTGGCGGGATTTTTTTTTTTTGTTGTTGTAGTGGGGAGGTTATGTTGTATGTTTTGGTTTGGCGTTGGAGAGATTTGTTGGCTTTTTTTTTCGGGAATTGGATTGGATTGGATTGGATTGAATTGGCTTGGATTGGATTTGATTGAATTTGTTGGATTGTATTGGATTGGATGCTTTTTTATTACAATTTCTTTTCCCATATGGTTGAATTGCATATGAAAAAAAAAAAAAAAGATATATATATATATATACTTGAGAGTGTTTGAGTGATAGTCGTAGGTGTATACTCGTTACCCCATGAATTGTTGCACGCTACATGAATTATATTCCTATATCTCATAGGCCACTTGAACCCCATACCTCAATTCTGCCAGGTGTACGGCTTACATGCAGCGTACAACAATATATGGGGGTAACGAGTAACTACTTTTTACTTTTTATAGATAGCTTAATGGACAAATATTTTCTATATATATACAGTACATTACACATATGTATCTATGTACTTCCACCTTAGTCTAGGGTATAATGGCTAGGTAAAGGTTTCTTCTAGAGATGGAGTATATACTTTACTGGTAACTACTATGATTCCCGATATCTCTATCGCATGTAGTCTGGAAATAATCTAACTAATGTATCTGTAGAAGCCATGGTTGACCAGGAAAAAGAGAGCCTGTCGGGCTGCCACATATTCAAGTCAACTTGCTCAACGTCAACAGAAACGCACGGAGGTTCCTGAGCTGGAGGATACAGGAGAGAAGCTGGAGGAAACAGAAAAGGAGTGGGAGTCTTTGGATCGAGAGTTAGTTATGGAAGATCATGCATTTGCAAGATTAAAGGCTTTTGTAATGGAAGATTTTGTACCTACAATAAAATACTATCGGGGATGTCATTAAAGGCAAGCAATTTGGCGGGGTAAAAAGAGAAAGCTAGACTTGCAAATGGCAGCTACTGATTGGAACTGCATTAACTACGAAGTATTGATAGTATTTATGTTTGACACGAGATTTTCAAGCTCAAGGAGGTTCTTTACAGTACAAGAAGGGTATTGAAGCAGATGGTCATTTATTTTGTTTTATCCTAAATTATATTGTGAGTTGAACTTAATTCAGTTCTTTTGGGCTGCTGCTAACTGACATGCTTGCAAGAACTGAGTACTCTTTACAAAGGTTTACGAGATACCATTCCTTTATCATTGTCATTGAAGTCTGTATCTGAACTGACAATCTGGTGCTTCTATAATTTATGTCAGCGAACTATGAGTGCATATAGAGACTGATGTCAATATGGATTAAATGTGCCGTCCTGCCCAGGAATGGGTATTCCTGCGTGAGATGTCCTCTCCAGGAATTGGCTTTTTACTTTTTAAAAGAAAATACTCGGTCAGTTAAGGTACACTCACCGGTGGATATGAGTATATAGGCCAGTTAAGGTAGGGTTGCGGACTCTGGCTAGTTAAGGTAGGCTCGCCACAAGATACGTATGCTGGCCAGTTAAAAGAGATATTGTTATTGTACATATCCCTCGACAAGATAGATATGGTACAGATGACCCACGACTCTATTGTCTTGTACGAAAACCTCATCATAACTGCCATGCTTTATTAACCACCTATGGCTTATTGGATCGACACTATCCAACTCGTGAGCTACTACGCATTCCAGATTCATTAGATTCGAATTCCAAAGGGATTTAATATTTCTACTTCTGAGTGTGCATGGCCTGATATTGCGGCACAGAATATTACACTTTGTGAAGCTGCTGGCCATACTGTTATATCCTGAGGTATGTCTTCCGCATTCTGTATGTATTAATTTTATTTTCTCACCTAGACTTACATTATAACAGAATTCCTACAAGTGTAAGGGGAAACGCCAAACCCGACAATAGAGCTGTATTAAATCCGATTTGCATTGTAGCAGCCGCTGCCATCCATCACATAGCTGCTTTAATACTTGTATTGACCAATATGCACAGTCGCAATTGGACTAGGAAGAAGACTTGAATGAAGCCTTGGAAGCAGACTTGGAAGAAGACTTAGAAGCAGAACTGGAGGAATCTATGCAACACTTAGAAGCAGACCTTGAGGATCATGGTTATATTTCATTACTAAGTACCATTCATGTTCGTCCATACTGATAAGTAAGTATGGTGATAGTTTCTTATTTAGTACAATGATATTCGTTAGCACTGATGTATTTCAACTTCCATTTTTTTTTTTTTTTTTTTCACTCATTACTATTTTATTTTCCATGTACCCTCACTAAATTGCTACATTTGGTTATCGCATTCCCGGGGAGGACAACTCATGATCTGTCCTCCAGAGGAATTTTATTTTTGCATTCCCGGGCAGGACAATTGTTCTGGCCCATTCACCAATCATGTCGATTTGTCAATTGGTAGACCCATTCGCGCTATTTGCGAATTGGTTCAACCCGTTATCAATGGCGATGTTAGCAGGACCCATTCACCAATCATGCGGTTAGCGCCATATGAAATCATGCAACTGCATAATCAAGCATTTTTGTGTAACATACAACTGCATAATCTAAGCATTTTGATATACATGAACAGCATAATATGGGTGTTTGAACTGACGGTAGGCATGACGCAGTGGTAAGTTCTTTACTTTGCAGTCAATATAAATATTAATATATGATAGAGACCAAAAAAAAATGAGCGGAACAAGTTGAACATAGGAAAGGAGAGTGCAAGTATAATCAACAACTTAGACACAATAGAATAATTAGAGTCAGCAGAAATGGCATGCTCGTAATGAGCTTATATACAAGCCATTGGCAACAGGCTTATATGTGTTTCTCGGTAATAGCTTATCTAAGCTATTAGGAACAGGTGTTTTTTTTTTTTTTTTTTTTTTTCCATGAACTCAGTAATCGTGTGCGCAACCTTCGGGGTCGCATGACGAGGTGCGTGGAAGCCCGGAAGCCCGGAAGCCCGGAAGCCCGGAAGCCCGGCAAGGCTAACTATATTATATATGGCTAAGAATAAGTGACTGCTTCCCACCCGTTGGCTCACAATGTTGGCCCACAACTCACAACCTTCCTACACACATCCCTCGCATCCTTTCTCCCCTCTACACCTAACTCAGGCTACACATCTCCGATTATATTCTAGTTAGGACTAATTATATTCCACTAAATCCCGTGTTGCAATTATTGCCATAGGGAGCTATTGCAATTACTGTTGGCTAGTGACTCTATAATTAAGATCCTCAACTGTCTTCGCATCCTCAACGGTCTTTACATCCTCAACGTCCAGCAAGGGGGTTGAATAAGTAGGCGAAGTACGCCTCTACCGCATCCTACCTGTGATTCTCTCCCTCCTCTTTCCTCCAAATCGGTTCATTTATCTCCTCCCATGTTACGGGCTCCCTATAAGCTCCTGGCGTTGAGCTTCGTGTTGAGGACAATGAAAGGTAACATGGTGCTTGTCTTCTGCTGGGTGGTTACAGTGTGGGCATGCTGGCAAGTCTGTTTTCCCAATGGTAAACAGCCAGCTATTAAAGGCCCTTGATTGGGATGCAGCTACGTGTAGGCAGATAATGCGTGTCTTAACCACAGGACTAAATCCAGATTCTGACCGATGGTCCTTCCTCCTGGCTTTGACCGCTGCCAATATACCTACCGCTGTCGCTGTTTGCCTGCTTCCGGAAATGCGTACCATTCCTGCGGTTCCATCAATCAACTGTGAGGACCCTACCTCTTGCAAATCTGATTGAAACAAACTCGTCTCAACCAGACCCTGAAGCAAACTACTTGCCAATCATATCTGCTCATTAGAAGAGGTAAGCTATACCGGTATCCACCTTCCCCCTACACTCTTGAACTATCTTCTCTTTCACACACCGCCTCCTAACTCAGACCCATCACCTCTTAGCTCAGACCCATCGCAGCCCAAAAAGCAAACATGATACATATAATCCATAGAGAGAAATTGTTAAGCTGCAACCATAAAGCAGCAAGAGCAGGACAGGCTAAGCAGGGCTATGTACGCTCAAACATAGCTGCCAAAACTTTCGCCCATATCGTGGAAGAGCCGCAATCTTTGCCGGCTTAATGCGGAGCCAGAGTACTGCCGCTCAAGGACGACGGCGAAAGCCACGGAAAGGGGAGGTAAGGGGAAAGTTAATCAGTCAACCGCGAGACGGACTCGTGGGAGAACAGATATAGAACAAGACCAGGGAAGCGAGTCGGAGTCGGACCAGTAGTCGCAACGGGCAAGGCCGCCCTACAGACCGCCGGAGGCCTGAAACAGCCTGGACCGCCCCCGGCGGACTATCTGGTGGTCTGGGCCGACCTCTAGGCCATGCAGTCCAGTCCAGTCCAGGCCCATGCAGGCCGGTCCAGGCGGTCCAGGCGGTCCAGGCCCGCCCGTTGAGAAAACTGGCCCGGTGATGTGGCGGCCTATGAAACGGTTGACGAGGAGGACAATGATACGGATGAGGAGGACAATGATACGGATGAGGTGGAAATTGAAGGAGATGTAGTAATGAAGCTGGTAGACAACCCGACAAAGAAATTACCCATTCCCGTGGTCGGTTTGGCGACAGCCACGGAAGTCCTGGACTCGGCGCCCCATGCTGAAGTATGCAGAATTCTTCCGCTTTCCTACCAGCACCCCTGACATGGTAACATGAGATGGCTCCTGGACCCACATAAGCTGGGGCTTGCCAATTACAGTCCCAATCTCAGACTCGGAACAATTTCAAACATCCTGGACGCCTGACCTCTTGTGTGCAACATACCTAAACCAGATTTGGCATCCGACAGCATACCCTGGTACAGGCAAAACACTCTCCAAATCACAGTGACAAAGGCCGGCTTCATATAGAAGGCACTGGGGCTAGGCATTCTGGTCTTCGTCCCTAGAACAACTGCTGTGTTCCCGTTTGTATGTGGAAATGTCGGAGGACTCCATGAAATGTAAGGTGAGTCTAGTTCCTGTCGTAGAGATTCAAAATCTTAGCCAATGTTGGTCCGATATTTCAATGCGATAGTCAAGAAGCTGGCCATTGGTAACACTGCGACCTAGCTCCTGCAGACGTAGTGCCTCTAGAGGTGACTACCCAGCTTGTAATGATATCACTGCCGCAAGAGATGCCAAACCGGTGAGCTTTCCTAGAATATGTTGTTGATCCTCACGCTGCAAAGACCGCAAAGTCAAGAGTGGCGTATGTAAAAGTGGGCAAGCTCTTGATAAATCGTTACTATTGCCGAATGGGTCAAAAACCAAGATGTGCAGCATTTAAAGCTGCTTGTATTCGCGTCAATCTTTGCGCAGTTGGGAGGCTATCCATGCAGCAATGGCGAGCTCCAAATCCTGTTAACCTCCAGCCCTCGAGCCCGTATACCTGCTGCGCAAACGGATACCAAGACTGTTCAACTGTGCGGCACGGTCTGGGTGATCGATCATCTGGTTGTTGCCTTCACTGCTGCCTCGGTGTAATCTATAATAGATTACACGGTATTATCTATAGCCGCCTCAAAGACCTGCAAAATCCCAGTTCGCTCATATGGGCTGGGCAAACGGTTCCCAAGATTGTGTAACAGGAAATCCCCAATTTGTTTATATCGGTGGTTGAAATGGATCCCAAAGACTCTTTAGTTATGGGTTTTCATATAGTTCAGGACAAGCGTTATCTTTCGTCCTTTTTATGCATGTCCTGTATTTGTAAATGCACGGACCTAGCAGATTAACTTGCCTTGACCTGGGTTTCCGATCATGGTCCCCCTAACGGGACCGCATATGAGTAATGAGTACTTAAAACAAACAAAATCTAATCAAGCTATCTATATACAAGTTTTTGACAGCCTAATTATAATGCTGTATTGCACTCTCTTCTACTGCAAGGTGGCAAAAAAATCATTCCCTCCCCTGCATAAAGAGGCCCAAACGAATCACGATGCATATTGAAGAATTTTGTGGGTTCAGGAGTATGACATTCAATGCATCTTATGCAGCGTATGATTTTCTTTGCCACCGAACTGTATAACCCACTCAGCTCTCTCATGAAATACATTCTTAAGCAGTCAACATGGGAGTTTGTCTAGTTAAATCGTACAAGTGAAGCAGCTGCATTGGGTGGGGACATAGTAGCGATGTCAAGTGGTGTACAGAATGAAACTCGGCTTCCCGAACCTCAATGGGCGGGGCCCCACAACGAAGTTCCAATTTAAAGTATTCTAAACGGCAGGATCCTCATGGGGGTCAAAGGACACTAACAAATTTGGGGCTGTATGGACCACATATTTTTTTTTTTTTTAAATACTCATTACTCCTATTCAATCCCAGTAGTATGGACCACATAGGAGTAATGAGTATTTTTTTTAAAAAAAATGGGGCTGTATGGCTATAACAAACTGTGGTGGTTTTTCACGGCTTGAAGTTATTCCTTGCTAAATGAATGTAGCTAATGCAATGGCGGTTTGCGTTTATCTAGCGCGTGCATTCCCAAATTGGAGACTCCATTTCCTAAACTAAAACTTCATCCTGCCCAAATAGCGATCCAAGGCCATGGAAGCTATCTGCTGGTTGCTGACCTAAAGGTTAAGGACATGGCCCACGGGGTGGAGTCTATAGTAAATTTTGTGCTCCCGTTCTTACACTCTAACCCAGAATAAGCAATCTACCGATATAGAAATTCTACTATCAACGGACTCAGTTTGCGATAGAAATGGCATCAACGCCATGTTTACCGGTTCTGAACTATGATCATGAGGAGCAAATCCAAGCACCATTGGATGATATAACAGGAAAACTGCAGAATGTTAAGATTGCCGAAACCGAGATCTCAGACAGTTTTAACAATCCCGGAGGGGAGTCTTTGGTTGTTTCCCCACCGCAACAGGATTCGCCAGGCAGTGGTTTCAATGACAGGCTCCACGAGGAAATACGGAAGAGCCTTGTGGCAATAGGGCTTTTCCCACGAGGCCCGCCCTCAGAGCCTACTTGGATGGAGTTTGTTTCCCCCGAAGATGCATGCCCAACTAGCACCCCAGATAACTGGAAATGTATTAACTTCCATGCTGTTTCCTTGGATCCCTTGTTCGCGTCAATAGTTGGCCCTTGGATTCGGGAATTCCCCTTGCTTAGGCACCAGAAACTCCCGCTTCCCAATTCCCCCAGTCCCCAAATATCATTCTTCCCTGGACTGCTCTTACTCCCTCCAGAAATTCTGCTGCACCAAACCCGAACTCATATACAAACCGATTGGCGCCTAAATGCCCCAGAGCTCATTGAAACTCCTCATGACCACCCACTAATCATGTGGTATCGTCAAGTTTGGAATCTTCATTGTGCATCAAGGCAATTCTGGTTAGCTTCGCTGGGGTATCAGAGTGATTGGAATTGGGCCTCTGGGTTTTTTCCAAGAACGACTGACGAAATCTGGAAGCAAACATTCAGTGGAAATTCTATTATGGAACAATACGGGACCGAGGTTTCTGTGAGGTATGGGCAGTTATTGAAGGGGTTTGCGAAAATGCCTAGAGCAATGGCAATTTGGGGGATGGGGTACCATCCGAAACCAGATCCAAGGAGATTCGGAAATGGGGCTGTGCATTGGCATGATGAGGCACACTACTCGTAGATGGCAATAGGTGTTAGCAAAGCGTAGTGGAGGGATCAATATTAGGAGTAAAAGAGAATAATAAAGGAATTAATTATCATTGTGAGTCGTTTCTCAATGGCTATAACGTTGGTCCTAACTTCTGCACATCAAGAACCTTAAAACACGGGTGCCCCACTTTCCATATTTAGAGCTGATGTGGTTTCAAATTATGCATATCTCGATATCAAATAGCTCACCTGAACTCGTGCTAGCTTCTATATTTTCTTTGTGCGGCCCCAATTTGTTGTTGCCAACTTTATGGTACCACTGGCTAGGGCACCGGAACCCACAGGACAATAGATTTCACTCAGTAGCACGGAGTATTTTAAAAAAAAAAAAAAAAAACTCAGTAGCACGGGCAACCAGCACTAGCTTGGTTGGCAAGCGGAATTCTATTCGAGGGCGTCGGCGACAGTCTTTGTACCACTTTTACCAGGGTCAAACGAGTTCACCTAATTTTCTCGTTTATTTTTCACGAGTCCCCTTTGTTTTACATCTGTTCAACTAGTTGTGGTTTTACCAGTTCCCTTCGGATTTATTAGTTCGATTTTCGAGTCCCCCGGGTGTTATCCTCACGAGTTTCTTTATCTGTTTTGTTTTGTTACAGCTCCTCTGGTTTTGTTTTAGGATCGAGGTTCAGTCAGGCCCCCTGGGTCATCGGGCGCAAGCCCGTTGATGACAATATGGGACCTCTGCCTTTTTTGAGGGGGTACTCCGTGTATTAAGGCGTCGGGCCTTGCAGATTAACTTGTCTTGTCCTTGAATCCACCCGGGTTTTCGGGTGCTCATCATGGTCCCTCCGACAGGGCCGCATATGAGTAATGATTTTTTTTCTCAAAAAAAATACCTAGGTCAAAGCTGGCACATACCATCCCTCCAATCTGTCCATTTGGGGCGGTTTCACAGCCTGTGCGCTCCCCAGGATTGATATATGAAGCCGGCTAATACCTTAACGGGAATCAGAGACATGAGGGACAAGTATTTCTGTTTTAATTCCTGTATCTGGAGCTCTTACTGAGAGCTGTGAGAAACGAGGGCGTTGGAATGAGTACATCCGCCGCGTAAAACGGAGATTCACACGGCAGATGTCGACTCTAAGGCTCGAGAGTGTTCATCAAGACTGTCACCAATATATGTATTTGGTACCTCTCCATCTTATTTACTTTACACTAAAAATTACCAAATGTGCCTCTCCAACAAAACTAAGACAAGCTAGAAATCGTACCGTGCACGTAGAGGTATGAATCTGACGTGAATTTATAAAACAAACTTAGCAATCAGGCTATGTGGTGCACTTCTACGATGGCTTTTTTTTTTTTTTTTTTGAGTCTGTACGTCTATGGAGCCTAAGGCTATGAGACGGTTCTACGATGGCTGCTGTACCTAATAAGGTTGTTGCCATACATTATCTCCATATGGGTTTATATGATAGCATTATAGCAATTAATCTCTTGCTAACCTCTTCTATGCATGGCCTTGCCTGGATATAAGCTAAAGATGGGGAGCTTTAGATAGCCATTATAGAACCTTTAAGGGGATTACTAATCTCAATTGTGATTGTTGAAATTTCTTGGAATGTTTAAATCTCATGCCAAGACCCTTCTGAAGGGTTAAAATAATGTTGGGTTATAAAGGTAGCCTTGGGACAAACTGATATCCTAGAACTGTACATGCAATTGAAACGGACATAAGTTGTCCTCTCGTGGTGGGCATAGGTAGTCTCTTGGTAGATCTACGCCTAGAATTAATCGGAGTTGCTTGTCACACTTCATAGCCCAATATTTGCCTAGAATCAACAGGGATTGACTACTAGCTTTCACTCCTGACAGATATCGAATCCTTGAATCTCTGGAGTGTTGCGGAGAGTGCAAAGGAAGCTGCCCTAACTGATATGGGTTTACCATTCATATCAGGGGTTTCTCCCAGTGATCCGATGACCAGGAGTATAGAATCGTTACATTATTATAATTGGTAATAAGGAAATATTTGTATTTACGAACCCCCGGGAATAGAACCTGATGATGTAAAATACGAATGGGAGTCTAAGTTTGATCCCCTATCAGAACTCAACATGCTCAATCATGGTATATGCCTTTGTATTAGTGTGACGGCATCTAGATTTACCCAAAAAGGTTGGCAAGTTATCGTAGGTTAACAAATCCTTGGCTTGTCAAATATATTGACTGGATCAACCGGTAGGACTCACACGAATTATAGGCAAGAGCCCCATGTACTCACATGAGTTAAATTTATATGGTGCATGTTCACCCTATTTTGATACGGATTTTGATGCTAGCATGCGCCAATGGGTTACAGAAATACTTGTATATCGAGAGCTCATGCGTAGCCAGGTGGCACAAGGTTTCGTAATCTGCAGTTGGATTGAGCTGTTGATTGTAATTTTCTCTCTCAGTTGTCTTTACCGAGCGCTTAGCAATATGTGACTTAGCTCAGTATAGGACCACACTGTTGAATAAAGGTAATCGCCGGCTGTTCAAGGCATGCAACGGGTAAAGGTATCGGTTGGATGAGGAATGCTTGGGAATGTTGAAACGTGTGCTACCATCTAGTGTTACTAGCTAGTGCGCTTCACGTTACTACAGCATAATACCTGCTTTGCGGTATCTTACAATACCTGCTTTGCGGTATCTTACAATACCTGCTTTGCGGTATCTCACAATACCTGCTTTGCAGTATTGATACTTGCTTCGCAGTGTCTTACAATACCTGCTTTGTGGTATCTCACAATACCTGCTTTGTTTGCGGTATCTTACAATACCTGCTTTGCGGTATCTCACAATACCTGCTTTGCAGTATTGATACTTGCTTCGCAGTGTCTTACAATACCTGCTTTGCGGCAATGCCACTCACGTAATTACCATTACTTGCTTTCCTTAGGCATTTGCTGCGTTATCTCTTTCTCTGCATATTTGTGTATAAAGAGTGTTGGGGAATACCCTTCGAGGAGAGGATAATCAAGTCATTCACACAGATTGTGCGCTCACATATTCTCTCATATTCATACACATATGTGCTCACACATATTCTCTCATATATTCGCACACTTACGTGCGCTCATATATTCTCACGTACATTTGCACACATACGTGCATTCTCACATATACACACGCATACCTTTTACAGGTGAAGTGGTTCTTTATTGACTATACCTATCTATCCGCTCCGCTAGTGTTGCTACCATAACCTTGTTCACTTCAATAGGTTATGACCCCTTGGTGCACGCTTTAGATAGATTCACTAGATCAAATACAACTCAAAGGACTCTACCTCCGAGTCTATGTTAAAAATGACCAATCAACTTGTGAGCCCTGCAACCTCTGCTCCAAGTACAATCGTTCCACTACCTGCAACGTCTGCACCGACTGCAATGTCTGCACCGACTGCAACATCTGCACCGACCGCAATGTCTGCTGCTACCACAAGTGTTCCGTTGTCTGAAACATCGGCTATGAAAAGGTCTTTTGCCATCCCAAAAGACTTCAATCTTGAAGTCAAGCTCAACAGCATTGAGCCACTTGAGGGATTTAAGAACTATGAGAACTGGGCAGCACAGTTGACTATGGTATTCTATACCATAAACTCTTTGGATATCGTCATTGATGGTGTTCATCCTGATGCCAATGCATCACTAGCTGAACAAGATGGGTTTTCATCTCTTGAAAAACAGGCAATGCTAATTCTCATTCGAGTTATTAGTAAACCTCTCATGAATAAGGTGGTTCAATTCAGATCACCTTATGACATTTGGATGTACTTGAGAGAGATATGTTATAAAGACTCTCCCTTCTCATTTGTCCATCAATTTGCTCGTCTAGGTAATCTCCTTCATGGAAAGGTTAAAAAGAACATCTCAGAATTTTTAGATAAATTCGATACTCAATGGAATAGGGTTGCTCAAATGGCGACTGGTCCAGATGAGTATAGGCAGATGATCAGAAAATTCCTAGAATCTGACCGAGCAAAGAGGAATTGTTTATTGGCGGCTCTAAGCCATAATTATCCTAATCCAGTAGATAATTTATCTACCAAACCTAATCTGACTTATTCACAAGTCAGATATCACTTTCTGGCACTTGCGTCTAATAATCAATTGGACCCGCCAGTCAACCAGAACACTGCTCTCGTGATCAATTCTAGGAGGGGGCGTAAGCATCCTTCTAGGGAAAAAGCAGTTGCAAATTAGAGCAAGTCAGTTGCAATACCAAAGTCCTGTTCGTACTGCAACAAGCATGGTGGAATTGCCAGTAGTCACACATGGCAAGAATGTCGAAAGCTGAAGCGTGAGCAATCTCGCAAGCAAGATAAGACGAACATTGTAGTAGGCGAGCAAGGTTATATTGCAACTGCTCTAGTATCTGACACAATGGAAATTGACCATTATGCTTATGTCAGTATAAACTCATACTCCTGGAAGTTTGATACATATGCATCAGCTCACATGACCTCTCACTTAGGAAGCTTCAAGCAGCTCAAGTCAAATAATGGAGTTGTGAATGTTGGAGGAGATAACACTCTTTCTGTGGAAGAAATAGGCTCAGTTTTGCTGACATGCCTCCTTCCTAATAACATTCTCAATACTATTTGTTTAACTGCTATTCTATATATTCCTTCACTAAGTCATTCGTTGTGCTCGTGGAATGTATTAAGGAATAAGGGATATATGATGGAAGCGAAGGGCAATGAGATTGTTGTATTTCATTCTAACATTGATTCAACCGATAATTCTGTTACTTCTGCTTGTTCTTTTAATTCAACTGATTCCATCATTTCAGAGAGTTATAAGCAACTTGTATTTATGGCCGAATTCAAAGGCAATCTCTCTTACATTATTGAAAAGAGAGAGAATTCGTTACTTGCTTTGAATCAGCTCTCCAGATCAAAAGCCTCTAACCAGGCCCCGACGAGCTCTTCTAGAGCCTCTAACCAGGTCCCAAAAGCCTTTAACCAGGCCTCTACAAGCTCCAAATCTATCTCTAATGAGGTTTCCAGATTTAGTCTCAAACGAGCTCTCCCGACTGCAACAGAAGCTACCGAGCCAGTCTCTAAGAAGTCCAAACCGCTAGCTCATCAGCAATCTTTTGCCTTCTGGCATAGATCTTTGGCTCACTTAAGCAAATTGATGCATAAGGCATATGTGGATGGATCTCTTATTCCTCCCATACCTGCTGAATTCTCATGTAAATCTTGCATTTTAGCTAAATCTATGAACGCAGTTCCAATAAGCCTTACTCAAGGCAGATCCACTCGTCCCTTCGAGCTTATCTACAGTGATTTGAGTGGAAAGCAACCTGTCCTATCATACGGTAATTCTCAATACTACATAACGTTCATTGATGATTTTACCAGAATGGGTTGGATATCATTTCTAAAGAACAAGTCTCCGGACGCAGCTCAAGCGATTCTGGAATACATCAACTTAGTGGAAAGGCAGTATAATACCACTGTTTTAAGCTTCATTACTGATAATGGTGGAGAATTCGTAGAAGCTGATAAATATCTTAGGATTAAGGGCATCAAGCATATCTACACTCCCCCTTACTCATATCAGTCAAATGGGGTCCCTGAGCATTACAATCGGACAATACAGACAATAGTCCAAAGCATGCTTATCGATATTGAACCCAGTGATCCACGCCTTTGAGTGGAAGCATGCTCTGTAGCTGTCTACATCCGAAACCGCTTACCTTATTCCAAGCTTCCTCAAGCCAAAACGCCCTATGAGATATTACATACTGCACAACCTTCTATTGCTCATCTGAAGCCTTTTGGCAGCCACTGCTTTGTCCATATACCTGTTGAACGCAGACCTCCGGGCAGCAAGCTTCAGCCACAGGCAGAGAGCACAATATTCGTTGGTCACACAGATAGTTCTTCCATCTATAAAGTCCAGCTTTTAGCTAATAAGCTTATGGTTATTATTAAGGCACCTAATAGCATATTCGAATCTAGTAAGCCTTCAAACAAACCTTCGAGCGAGCTTTCTAAGCCCTTAATTGAGTCTTCTACCTACATTTCTGCTGAATCTGATAAACTGATTGATCATCAGGATAACGAGCTTACCACAACTGCTCTTGCTGCCAATGAATTTGAACCTAAAACGTTCAAGCAGACAACAGAAAGCGCAGAATCTCCAAGATGGTTTAAGGCCATGCAGGAAGAGCTTGAAAATCTGGCAGATCAATTAGTATGGATAGTTGTGCCTTTACCATCTCCAAAGCACAATATTGTCGGTTGCAAATGGGTCTACAAAATAAAGAAGGACTCATCAGGCAATATTTGCAGATATAAGGCTAGGCTTATTGCGCAAGGATTTTCTCAGCAACCGGGGATGGATTTTGATGAGATCTTTTCTCCTGTTATAAGGTACAATTCATTAAGATTACTGATTGTTCTTTCAGTCTCTCTAAGTTGGCCTCGACCGGATCAGCTTGATATTAAAGGAGCTTTTCTATATGGTTCTTTAAATGAAGATATCTATATAAAGCTTCCTCTTGGTTATGAGCAACCAAGACAATGCATGCGCCTTCACAGATCCATATACGGACTCAAGCAGTCATCGAGACAGTGGTATCAAAGGTTGACCGGCTTCTTATTACCCCTAGGATACGTGACAGCTAACTTTGATCCATGTATACTCATTCATGTGGAATTACAAGTGATCATCGCTATCTATGTAGACGATATCACTCTTGCAGGTCCTAATAGCCATGAAAGAGAAAAGTTGAAAAATTCACTGAAGAATGAGTTTAATCTCAGTGAACTTGGCCCTTTAAGCTGGCTTTTAGGTATTCAGATTGAATGGAGTATTGACTGTGTTACCCTCTCATAGCAAGCATATATTGACCAATTGCTACTAAAATTTGGAATGCAGGACTACAACCCGGTCTCTCTCCCCATGGAACCTAGCAAATTGAAGAGTTTGTTAAAGGCCTGTGAGAGTGATGATCTTGCTGACCCATCCAACTTTAGACAGATAATTGGATCTCTTATGTACCTAGTGATTGGTACCAGGCCCGATCTTGTATTCACAGTGTCCTCTCTTTTTCAGTTCTCGTTAGAACCTACAAAAGTGCATATGGGTGTGCTAAAACAGACTCTCCATCAACAACTAAATAGTTTGCATCAGGTGCCTCAGATGCCTTGAACGCTCTATAACAAAACTCAATGTTATGACGCAGTTATATTTCCTCTTATTCTCTGAACGTACAATAACTACGTCTAATGTTGTCAACGTTAGGCTTACTTTGGCTGCCCCTCTACACTTCTAATCTGACTTCTCGTATTTTAGAACTCCTCTACTGCGTATTAACTTTGCTAACATACCTTTATTCTTTTTATCCTCCCAAACACCCTTCATCTATCATTCTCGTTGTTACGCTACTGCTGCTCTATCTCTTTCTCTCATGGTATCCATCTCCTCATCCCCTTTTTGGTGTTCATTGCATCAGAAAAATTTTAGATTGCGTTGTGTGCACGGCGAGCACACAACGCCAATTTGCAAAACTCCGCATTATGTTCAGATCTCATTCTTGCAATGCGACTGTCGCGGTGTTCTCGCTTGCAACACATTCCCATTTCACACTCTGTACATTTGCAATCGGACGCTATGCAAACTGTTCCCAACGTCAGGCACCGTCCTTTCGACTTTAGTAAGACTTGTGCGTTCTTATCTCTTAATCACATCGTACCTAACGCTGGCTTTACACTTCCTCAAGTACCCTCCCCTCTGTTCTCTCTCCTAATGTAACCCTCGTTATATCTATTCTGCTATTGCCTTCATCCTCTCCCTTGCCTTCGCAATATTTCTTCTCCTAACTAGCACGCTATCATATACACTCTCATCTTCTTCTCTATTTCTAAGTGGCACTCTCTTGCCTTGTACCTGCTATCACACCTTATTTACCCTTTATCGGACGTGATGTAGGCACTTCTGTTCACAACACGAGAACTATTGTTTCGCTCCTTCTACATCCCATTCATCATGTACGCTCCTTCCTAGCGGGCTCTCCATCCCCTGTTACTTGCTTCAGACGTGATGCGGGCTCTTCCATTTGCAACGCGCGAACTATTGTTTTGCTCATCCCATGTCCTATCGATCTTGTACGCCCATTTCTAGCGGGCTTTCCATTGCTTGTTACTTGCTTTCGTACTTCAGGCAGCCATATCGGACTGGATACGGATGCTTCTATTGCCAACACACATGCGATTGTTTCTCTCCTGCTACCTTATGTTTCCCGAACGATCAATTCCTGAATAAAATCTGAATTAAACTACCCTATCGGACTCAGCCCGTCCCAAATTCCCCATCCCAAATGCATAAAACTGGGTTGCCGACACACAGGAATATACCGAAATAAATTATCCACCACACAGGAATATACAAAAACAAAGCAATCCACCATAAAGGAATATACCGAAACAAAGCAATCCAACACAAAGGAATATACTGAAACAAATCAATCCACTACAGAGGAATACCAAAACAAATTCATACAAACACAATCGCTCCATACAGGTAGATAATACAACAGAAAAAGATGAAACCAGATCATAATATACGAAGTCGCCTCACATCCCTTATCAGACCCGTCCCGGCCGATTTCCTTCTGCCAAAGTGCTAGCTAGTAGGCTACCTGCGACTCCTGCCAGTCTCTATCGTCAACTTCCATGGGCTCATCTACGTCAGTTGGACTCCCCTCCCGTTGATCATCTCTA
>ML121565.1:404894-444249 GCA_003788615.2 Terfezia boudieri ATCC MYA-4762 | reverse complement strand
ATAATATGTAGTATAAGATAGAAGTTATGGAGTGCCAAAGGCACTAATAGATTAACCAGTAGAACTCTTATATTGATTGTATCTATCTCTACTTGCTTAAGTCTGTCCAGTCCATTCCTTAAGGGAATGAATCTGGTATATATGCATTTCCTCCACAGAGGTGTGAGTCAGGATTGAGGCAGTGCAGTGGCAGTGCTCAGTCTCTGACTCATACATGATTTGAAATCAACAACAGTTATGACTCAACATATGAGTCATGTGAAATATATGAGTCAACAAGGCAGACAGCCCAATATTTTGGGTGCTTGTTGAGGTTAACATAAGAAATTACATAAGTTGTAGGGTAGAGGGTTATTCAGGGTAACTGACTAATCCACTTCCTTACAATTAATTAAGTAGCCTAAACTTCAATACATTGCAGTTAGGCTGATATCATCAGCAAAAATCTTTGTACATTGCAATACCTCACCTAGCGTTGCAATACTATTTTGTCTTCTGTGCTTTACCTATATTGCTAATACAAATTGGTTTTTATTTCACTTTTTGGCTTTAGTAACCCTGTCGCGTCCGCTTTCTCCCAATTCACATCAAATTTCCTTACAAATACCGGACCCTTGTTACCAACACATACCACCATTTTGTTCCTTTCTCTCTGCCCCTCATATTGCAAGACTGGTCGCATGTTCATTGTCTTCTATTTAATATATTTTATTTCCTAGCGGAATCTATATACAAATATCTACTTACCCATCATTCATCTTATTCCATACATTGTAATCTACTCTATTATTTACTATCCACTTCCATTCTGGCTCTACTGGTATCAAATGTGCAGCTCCCTCAATTGAACGCAATTATATAATTATCTGCCCTCCGCCATGTTTAAATTCCTAGATGCAGGACATCTCTTCTGGACCGTTTGGCATTGGATTCCCTACCCAGTCTAGCAGCATAACATGTGCCAATTTATACTACTTGTTGTTTGTTCCCTGCACTATAAATAATGCATTCAAAAACCCTACTACCCGACCATTATAACCCTTTACAGTATCCATAACAGATGCTAGCTGTAGTCTTATAGACTCAATGTATACCCAAACCGCATTGTTCCTTTCCCCTTTTCCACGCTAACTTCTCCCACCTGTTGTACGTACATGCTGCAGTTGATAACTGTTATTGTCGTCTACATCCTAATCTGGTACTGGAATCTCGACCGCATCGTACACTTGCACCTCTGCATTCAACAAAATCCTCTCTGCATCTGATTGTGGGTAATCTACCATTACACAAACATTGTCTTCAAAGAACTGATATAAATGCTTCCCAATCTCCAGAATCAAAAACTCATCCACCATACCTAAAAGATTATTTATTATTTTAACCTAACGCTTGCCTTGTAGTGTCATAAAAATTTTCTTTTGACCTTCCACAATTAGCTCGGTACCTCTTCGCTTCAGACATATCACGTCTCTTAACCTCGCTTAAATTGTCGCACTCTCTTCCTCCCATGCGGCCATTTCTAATTCCCTGATAGTGAAGTTATGATATCGGCTATAACCTTAATCACTTGCAGAATGCTGTCAATGTAATTACTCCAATAGTATGTGTCCTTTAATTGCTTATGTGAAGTCTCACAGATCTTTGTAGAAAATTGGGGTAAGGTGCTATAGTGGGAGATTTAGTCAGCTTAGTGTATCATTAGATAGATCTTTGGAAAATTGAAATGTGAATACGCCACCAGAACTTGATTTACTAAGTATGCACATTCCTCCCTATCTTCCGCCACAAGATAAATATTTTGCACTACTTTGTATCTGCTTTCATCCGCCTCAAGGTCGCGACTTCAGATTTATTCTGTTAGCTGTTTGGACACCTTATCGGCTCTTGCTTTTGTAGCTTTGCTAGCTTGATATCATAAAAAAACGTCCTTCGTGGTATTGAAGCATTCCAAATATTCCCATATATATCCTATGGTGCTGTTGGTATGACTTCGATATCTGGAGAGGAGCGCAAAATCAGTTAAGTACTATACATACATGATTGCTTTCTTAAAATCTTGCTCTTGGGCACCTGTCGGACGTGGTGTGTCTGTCTTGCGACATAGAGAAGCCGTGAAAACTCCCAAGATGACTTCTAGAATGGATCGCATTTCCTTGCCAGAGAGTTGACTCAAAAGCCTATATAATTTTCATGGAATGTAATTGCCAGGATAAGGAGATAGTGAACTACAGATATTATTGAACGTAGGGAGTCTGTTATAGCTCTCCAAAAAACCCTTAATCCATTCCATCAAATGTTGTAGGTTCCCCAATAGCATAGTATGAAGGATATCCGATCTAATGACTTCGTATGGGACCACACCTTATAGAGTCCATAGTACATTTTTGATAGCCTTCACTCCCTTATCGTAAAGACTTGTGGCATCCGATTTGTCAACCTATTCTTGATATTTTTCTGCATTATGCATAGGATATTCCTGAAACTGGCCTAGTTGGTCCTGAGGACATTCGCATATCAGACACCTGGTAGCATAAATCCTATGTATTGTTACATTTTCCATATGGTCCCCAAGCCAGCCAGCAACTTGGAAATGACATTCTCTAATTACTTTGTCAGAACACTTTATTTTCTGCCCATCCCATACAGTGTCTGATAAGGGATGCAAGATAAACTTAAGTAGATCATGCAAAACCTGAATTGCCTCTTGCTCTTGTTTTTCCCCCGACCAACCTAGGATTTTTTTAACTCGCTTGGGACTATGAGGCAGTAGGGCAACCGGTATCCAGGTATAGTATGCGCAGCGGGCCGATTTTTACCCGTGCCTCTTCGCCAAGACCCGCGCCGATGGCTAATTATTTCCCCTTGCCCCGCGCCGCCGAGTCGGCTATTCTCTTACCTGGATTACTCGCGCCGAGCCAAGGAAGACGACGGCTACTCGCCAAAGAGGCCGACCCTTGAGGTAATCGCTGGATACCTACTAACGTATACTCGCATGTCTCCCAAAGATACGTACCAGGCACAAGATGGGCCATAGCCTCGCTCCGACTTAGGCATACCTTGTTGCGTTGGGCCACTTGAACCCCGCCCATTCTAGGGACCTAGAAGCTCTAACCCCCGTCTTTGTTATTCAGTCCTCAAGAGATACGTATTTGCCTTCCTACAACTGAGGGCATTCGAGACTACAACTGTAGCATGCTACGTTGAATGAAGTGAACTAATGATTCAGGATGCATGCGCAAATAAGTATAATAAATGTCTATAGTATTTCTAAATGTTTATGTACATAAAAGCAAATGCAATTGGAGACAGTAATATTATAAACCGGACCGGTCCCCACCTCCCTACGTCCCTAGTGAACTCCTGGCCATAGTGCCTGGCCCCTACGTAGGTCTGTGAATGATAGTAGTATGATAATACTACACCTTAGACTAGCCTGGCGTGCAGATATGACAATGTCGACGACGGATTCACAGCAGGCTGGGCGGCGGAGGCATGGGAGGCTAGGCGGCGGAGGCATAGGAGGCTGAGTGGTAGAGGCATGGCATGCTGGATGGCGGAGGCATGGCATGCTGGACGGCGGAGGCATGGCATGCTGGATGGCGGAGGCATGGCATGCTGGACGGCGGAGGCATGGCATGCTGGATGGCGGAGGCATGGCATGCTGGACAGCAGAGGCATGGCATGCTTGACGGTGGAAGGAAGCCAGCCAAGACATTGGAGGCAAGGCACTATCGACAGCAGAGGCATGGTAGGCTGGGCAGCGGAGGTAAGGCAGGCTGGACAGTGGAGGCAAGCCAGCCTAGAGAGCAGAGGCATAGCGGCACTGTGTCGACAGCACTGTCTCGACGGCGGAGGCATGGCACTGTCTCGACGGCGGAGGCGTGGCACTGTCTCAACGGTGGAGGCATGACACTCTCGACACCACAGGCATAGCACTGTCTCGACACCGGAGGCATGGCACTCTCTCAACGCAGGAGGCATGGCACTGTTTCGACGGTGAAGGCATGGCACTGTCGACGGTCTTAATGAATTAGTTGCAATCCGTGAATAACGGCATATCAATATCTTACCTTTAGCAACTGAACTTGCTCATATCATGGTGAGATTGGTCTTCTATGCCTACACATATTGGAGGCCTGGTGTGGTCAGCATTAGAGGTATGCGTGCACATATCGGAGACCTAGCGCAGTCAATATTGGAGGTATGGCAGTGTCGCGGCTAAGAACCCTATGAGATAGGTTAGCTATATGTACACATATCTTAGGTCTGGCAATACTCTCACCTTTATCAACTGAAGTTGTTCATATTAACTGATCGGTGGTGAGATTGGTCTACTATGCGTGCACATATTAGAGACCTGGTGCAGTCAGTATTAGAGGTATGCGTGCACATCTCGCAGGCCTGGTGCGGTCAATATTGGAGGTATGGCAATGTCGCGGGTGCGGTCAATATTGGAGGTATGCGTGGTCAACATTGGATGTATGGCAGTGTCGCGAATGTGGTCAATATTGGAGGTACATGTGGTCAACATTGGATGTATGGCAGTGTTGCGGCTAAGAACCCTGTAAGATAGGTTAGCTATGTGTACACAAATATCTTAGGTCTGGCAATCCTCTCACCTCTATCAACTGAAGTTACTCATATCAACTGTTCGGCGGTGAGATTGGTCTGCTATACGTGCACATATCGAAGGCCAGGCGCAGTCAATATTGGAGGTATGGCAATGTCGCGGTAAAGAATCTAGTAATTGTACACATATAGCAGGCCTGGCAATGCTTGTGTCGTGGATGAAAATCCAGATGCTGCGGAGGGAGAGTGCACTAGAAATAGTCTCCTGACTGGAAAGTTGTGCCTCGTATGCCAGTGGTAGCTGCCGTAAGTTGGTGTGGCTGGCTTGGTGGTAGGCTTGCATACTGGAGGAGCTAGTCCATGTAACTGGGTATGATCAACCCCGCTTGTCAACCGGCTCGGCTATGGTAACTAGACTACGGGTATGCCAGCTTAAACCGGCAATAAACCTGCTAGTGTACTTGCGTACCTACCATTGCACTAGGTCTATGCAGGCAACAGTCCAATTCGGCTGAACATCTTTGCGGGTCGAGAGGTTGTTTAGGTCATCTAGTCTCGACCTGATGTATGTCTTTACTCCTTGTATTGGCCGCCCTGAGATATATATGAAATTCATGCCTTCATGGCTTATATATATTCAAGCAGTTCATGCATTTACGGGTTATATATATTCAAGGAGTTCATGCATTCGTGGCTCATATATATTCAAGGAGTTCATGCATTCGCGGCTTATATATATTCAAGGAGTTCATGCATTCGTAGCTTATATATATCTCAGGAATTCATGCATTCGCGGCTTATATATATTCAAGCAGTTCATGTATTCATGGCTTATATATATCTCAGCAATTCATGCATTGATGGCTTATATATATCTCAGGAATTCATGTATTCGTGGCTTATATATATTCAAGCAGTTCATGTATTCGTGGCTTATATATATCTCAGGAATTCATGCATTCGCGGCTTATATATATCAGGAATTCATGCATTTGCTGACTTATATACATGCCAAGAGCACTATTTGATCACATATATATGGCGAACACATGAATTAGCCTCGTATACATAAGCCGCGAACACATGAATTCCTGAATATAGATAGTCTGCGAGGGTAGTGCAACCAGCTAATATATAAGCCACGAATGCATGAACTCCTTGAATATATATAAGCCGCGAATACATGAATTCCTGAGATATATATAAGCCGCGAATGCATGAATTCCTTGAATATATATAAGCCGCGAATGCATGAATTCCTTGAATATATATAAGCCGCGAATGCATGAATTCCTTGAATATATATAAGCCGCGAATGCATGAATTCCTGATATATATAAGCCGCGAATGCATGAACTCCTTGAATATATATAAGCCGCGAATGCATGAATTCCTGAATATATATAAGCCGCGAATGCATGAACTGCTTGAATATATATAAGCCATGAAGGTATGAATTTTATATATATCTCAGGGCGGCCAATACATGGAGTAAAGACATACATCAGGTCGAGACTGGATGACCTGAACAACCTCTCGACCCGCAAAGATGTTCAGCCGAATTGGACTGTTGCCTGCACAGGCCTAGCGCAACGGTAGGTGCGCAAGCACACTAGCAGGTTTATTGTCGGTCTAAGCTGGCATACCTGTAGTCTGGTTACCATAGCCGAGCCAGTTGACAAGCGGGGTTGATCATACCCAGTTATATGGACTAGCGCCTCCAGCATGCAAGCCTACCACCAAGCCAGCTACACCAACTTACGGCAGCTACCGCTGGCACACGAGGCACAACTTTCCAGTCAGGAGACTATTTCTAGTACACTCTCCCTCCACAGCATCTGGATTTTCATCCACGACACAAGTATTGCCAGGCCTGCTATATGTGTACAATCACTGGATTCTTTACCGCGACATTGCCATACCTCCAATATTGACCACGCCTGGCCTTCGATATGTGCATGCATAGCAGACCAATCTCACCGCCGAACAGTTGATATGAGTAACTTCAGTTGATAGAGGTGAGAGGATTGCCAGACCTAAGATGTTTGTGTATACATAGCTAACCTATCTCACAGGGTTCTTAGCCGCGATACTGCCATACATCCAATGTTGACCACGCGTACCTCCAATATTGACCACACCCGCGACACTGTCATACATCCAATGTTGACCATGCATACCTCCAATATTGACTGCACCCGCAACACTACCATACCTCCAATATTGACTACGCGTACCTCCAATATTGACCGCACCCACGACACTCCCATACCTCCAATGTTGACCACGCCAAGCCTGCGAGATGTGCACGCATACCTCTAATACTGACTGCACCAGGCCTCCAATATGTGCACACATAGCAGACCAATCTCACCACCGATCAGTTAATATGAACAACTTCAGTTGATAAAGGTGAGAGTATTGCCAGACCTAAGATATGTGTACATATAGCTAACCTATCTTACAGGGTTCTTAGCCACGACACTGCCATACCTCCAATATTGACCGCGCCAGGCCTCCGATATGTGCACGCATACCTCTAATGCTGACCGCACCAGGCCTCCAATATATGCATGCATAGAAGACCAATCTCACCATAATATGAGCAAGTTCAGTTGCTAAAGGTGAGATATTGACATGCCGTTATTCACGGATTGCAACTAATTCATTAAGACCATCGACAGTGCTATGCCTCCACCATCGAAACAGTGCCATGCCTCCTGCGTTGAGAGAGTGCCATGCCTCCGGTGTCGAGACAGTGCCATGCCTGCGATGTCGAGAGTGTCATGCCTCCGCCGTCGAGACAGTGCCACGCCTCCGCCATCGAGACAGTGCCATGCCTCCGCCTTTGAGACAGTGCCGTCGAGACAGTGCCGCTATACCTCCGCTGTCTAGACTGGCTTGCCTCCACCGTCCAGCCTGCCGTACCTCCGCTGCCCAGCCTACCATGCCTCTGCTGTCGACAGTGCCTTGCCTCCACTGTCTTGGCTAGCTTGCTTCCACCGTCAAGCATGCCATGCCTCCGCCGTCCAGCATGCCATGCCTCCGCCACCCAGCCTCCCATACTTCCGCCGCCTAGCCTCCCATGCCTCTGCCGCCCAGCCTGCCGTGAATCCGTCGTCGACATTGTCATATCTGTGTGCCAGGCTAGTCTAAGGTGTAGTATTGTCATACTACTATCGTTCACAGACCTATGTAGGGGCCAGGCACTATGGCCAGGAGTTCGCTAGGGACGTAGGGAGGTGGGGACCGGTCCGGTTCATGATATTACTGTCTCCAATTGCATTTGCTTTTATGTACATAAAGATTTAGAAATACTATAGATATTTATTATACTTATTTGCGCATGCATCCTGAATCATTGGTTCACTTCATTTAACATAGTTTGCCGCAGTTGTAGTCTGGAATGCCCTCAGTTGTAGGAAGGCAAACACGCATCTCTTGAGGACTGAATAACAAAGACGGGAGTTAGAGCTTCAAGGTCCCCAGAATGGGCGGGGTTCAAGTGGCCCAACGCATCAAGGTATACCTAAGTCAGGGCGAGGCTATGGCCCATCTTATGCCTGGTGTGTATCCTTGGGAGACACAAGAGTATAGGTTAGTAGGCTTCCGGCGATTTCCCCAAGCAAGGCAAAAGACTTGGCGACACGCCGGTCAATCACCGAGTAGCCGGCGAGTCAGCGTGAGTCGGCTTATACATGATAGGTGCTGGCCCAGGTCGGCCTCCGAGTAGGTAAAAAGATAGCAGAACTCGCGCTGACTCGAGCTGACGCGCACACTATCCAGGTATGAGATGTGGGTTTATTTCGAACTCCAGACTTGATGTTGCCAATACTTATATATTTAGGCCACACTTTGCCATCACCAGAAAAGTTTGTCAGGTGGGTGGAATCGGATGCAAAGAGTACAGGAACCAACGTAGCACCCACCGGGAGTATCATCTATGATCTAAAGTCAATAACCAAATCACTGCCAAATGTAGTACCTAGATGTCACCAATGGGGCAATTGCATACTTATGTATCTCACCATTATAATGCAGTATTTATCTCTGTATAAACCCTCTCCTACTGTATGTCGAAGTGCCTGACCGGAGTCTAGCTCATGTGTGCTGCAAAGGATTTTCGATATAGCAAGTACTTTAAGGACCACAAAATATCCTAGTACCAGAACTCTATATTTTTAGCCAGGTTGAAGTCTACAAACCCATTCTTCCAAGGTAGATCGGTGATCATTTGGTCAATCTTATGATACAAGGTGGAAGCGGATCGGAATGAAAACCTCGAAGTACTATATATCCTAGTCTTTTCTGTCCCCGTATTTTGCCCAAGGAAGCCATCTTTGAAAAATATATCAATCTGAGCCTTTGGCACACGGGTTTCATATAGAAATCTTGCAAGTTTGAAATCTAGGGCATTTTGGAAGGGTTGAAAGAAATTGTACATTGGTTGCCTTTGTACAATTGAAGGGTATACTGAAATAACTTTGCCTGCTTCACAGTCCACAGGAAAATACATAGCGTCTGTTGTGGGATTGATTGTATCGATCTGTTAATTCTCCATATCTGAATTATCAGTGTGATCCTATGTAATTTCTTCTCGCTGTTCTTCCGGCGACTTGGTCTGATTTTGGAGTATAAAGTCAGGAAGGTCCCAGAAGAGGTGGCTCAAGTCATCCTTAAAGTTGTTGTCATTAGTTGATTATATTGTATCCGTTGGTTGCCCTTTTGCATCCCATTATTTATTGCTTATGCTGGTCTTTACTCATTTTTAGGGGTGCAGGAGTTTGGGATGTTGTTTCTCCAAATGATTCGTGAGGACGCCAGCTGATTTGTAAGCTTGATTGCAAAAGAGGCATGTACTACTATGAGGTTGTGCTTTGTCCGTTGATGGCTATGTTACATCCAAATGACTATTATATGTATTTGTATTTGCTCGTTTTTATTGGGATGGTCATGCGTTAGGGTGTTTTGTTTCCAAATAAATTGTGAGCCTACTAGCAGTTTTAAAAGGCTAGCTGCAAAAAGGGCATACATCAATTGTTGGACATAGGCTGAAGAAATTCATATTAATAGAAACGTGAAGAGTCTGTTTGTTGGAAGTTTGTTTGGTCTGGTAAGAATACGATACAAGCATTTCCTACGAATGAAAGCTAGATCAATTCAGCCTAATTCAGGTTGCTTATTGCTATTACATGTCCGTTTATACTGACACGTCTGTTTATACCGACATATCCATTTATGCTGACACGTCTGGGTATGAGACTAGACACATCTAAAGGTTTCTCCCTAGTAGCACCTGTCAGTCTACCAGTATGAGTAGTCTGGTTAGCAGCACTATAGTATGAGTTCAACTTAGATTGTTTAAATGGTTTCTAATAATAAGCTTTGTCTTAATAAATTTTTTTGTCTACCAAGTGAACATAACATCCAGTTATATACTACAGTAATTGACCTCATCACCTCCATCGACCGATCGATTGATACCGTTGACTAGTCGATTGATACCATTAACCGGTTGATTGATACTATTCATAGGTTGATTAATATAGAATGTGCAATAAATTTATTATTTCCTAAAATTTATAGTTATTGGGCCAATATAGATATTAGAACAGCCAGGCCTGAAAAGAATCTCTTCTATTGAGCTGACATTTTCAGGCTCTCCATTTATCTGCGCTCTCTGTCTTTCCTGCTCTACCCTCTGTCTTTGCCGCTCTACTCTCTTACTTTCCTGCTGTCTCCAATCCTGAGTCTTTCCCTGCTGGTGGAGTCTCTACTATTTAGCTTCTATATTCTTCGAAGCCAGATTACTCCAAGGAATAATCTGAACCTCATGCAATGGGGTATGAGTGGGCTCATTCTCCTTGTTCTTTGCCTCCTTGCTAGGTGCTTTTTCTTCTTCAAGCTCTTCAGTTGTTGGTTCATTAGGGGTAGCAGGCACCTCTATTGGCATATAGGTGGTAATCGGCCATGAGTAGTATAGAAAGCAACGTGGATATCGCCTAAAAGGATTAGCTGTAAGCTTATAACAACGTCTAATTGTTTTCTGCTTTAGCGCCTTTTTTCTGTCCCTGAAGGTTTTCCTATTTTTAACCACCACAGCTGTGAAGCTGCCTGTGGCTTCAAAAAGTGCAGTCCCAAAGGAGCAGAAAATATGAGCAAAATCTATCTAGTACAACAGGTCAATTGGGCAAGTCCATTAAGCCTAGACTTGCACGTGCCAAGATTACACTGGATAACTGCCAAACAGTAATATTGGCCAAATAACTAAGTATGAAAAGCTCATAACTTGAGGTTATGCTTCTTGACTCAGAGGTTATGCTTGCATTCGGTATTTTTCTATTTAAGTTAGAATTGGTATATATAGTAGTTGTTCTGGTAGTACAGAGGGTAGATAAGAACGAGGAGTAAATTGCTATTACCATGTGTGTAGACATGGTTTTATCTACATTTCTTAGGCCGCTACCATTGACCACGTTAGAGAGATATCAAAGGGCTGGAGCCTGAAGGCTACCAATTGACCGGTCAGGGGTCCTTATTGGCTTACTTCGATCTACCCCTATTAAGGACAGAAGCACATACCATGCATTATACAGCACGCTACCTATCTACTTCTGGTTTAGTTTCATGTTCTACTTTAATTGGAGGTTATTAACTCTAACTAGGTGTCCAATACATATTGAATTTGTCTCGATCCATTTCGAATGAAATAAGGTTTTAAATAAACTACTTTATTTATCAGCTGATCTTAGCCATGTTTGGTTTAGAAACCCAGTCTTGATCCTCGAAGCTTGGCAACTTAGAAACTCATTAGGAGGGCTTGCATTGGCTGGGTTTTTGCTAAGGATTCTGTGACTAACCTATTTTATGCAAGCTAGTCTCTAACTTCTCATTTCAACTACACATTTCTAACAATTATTTGTTTGTCATTGTATAAGGCTGTTAATATACACTAAGCGTCCGGTATATATAGAATCCGTCCTCATTGATACTTTCTCCGATAATATTCCAATTCATGAATGTACATAGTAACTCCAGCGTGTTCTCTAAAGTTTTTGCCATTCTGGTATATAAACAAAGGCACTGAAACATTCGTGAACTTACCATCATCAAAGCACAATGATATTCAAATGACTGGCTATCAGATATATTAGGTCATGAAATGAACTGGCACAGTCTAGGAGGTCATGAAAGCCAATGCCATGGCTATTATAGTTCTAAGCATAGCATATACTGTGATAGGGTCTTATGTATATATAAAGGGTCTCTCCAGTTTATTAGGATTCTCAGTCTATTATATCCAACCAAACTATCTACATCACTTCTGAATTTGAGCTTTTAATTGTCGGGCTTTCATACAGCCAGCTAGTTGTTCCATCAGGTATATCGAAAAGAGGTTAAGATACATTACAAAGTAGAAATCTGATGTTGATGCAACTAACTGAGGTATTACCATATTAGGTAGTCACTGATTCAGCAATACCAACAACAGCAACAACAACAACAACAATAATATGCTAGTAAATGATGATCAAACAATTTCACATGCCAAAATCCAGCTGGGATGGGGAGAGGACAACATGAAAGAATACGGTAAATGGAGGTGACATCTAAAAGCATATACACTAATGAAAGGAATCATTAGTAAGTGTAGCATGTCAAATACTGTATGGGAAGCATTCTATCAGCATGCCGTCGAGCCAAAAAATGGACTTCCTATATCCGGACATAAATTGTTGTCGACCCTCAAAGGAGATAAAGGGGGTGACAGCACATGAGTACGATTCCAACAGCTCCTACTAGATTGTCTCAAAAAGGACCGAGAGACTGAAATGAAGGAAGGTTTGGCCTCCACCAAGCAAAAGCAGGAAAACGCCTCGAATAACTCGGAGGGAGACATCGGACATCCGATTACACTTCCATCATATATAATACGAGTTGCTATAATAGACCCAGCTCATGACAAGGATATCAACCAAGTTGATAGCAACTATTGATAGGCTAATACCCGAAATAAGCAACTCGTGGCTTTGAGGAAAGTCACAATGGCCGAATTGATCGAGGGGATCCGTCTACAGATCCCTGAAGGTCGGACAGTGAGAGTAATCCTCAGGGTAGTGACAAACCCGCTACCTGATGGGATGGAACCAAACGACTTGGAATGAGTTATAATGGACATAGATTTGGTGAATTTCCTTGCAGTTGCAGATGGTACGTACAAGCCCCTGCTGTTTCAAGTGCAACTTTCCCAGTTAGATAGAGCCAATTAAAGTCCTCCCCTGAATAATCAATACTATTTTCCCATGGATGAGTTTGATATAGAGGCAGACCTCTATGACCCTGTAGCATCCGATTCCGAGAGCAAGCTATACCGAATTAAGTTTGGGAGAAAGAAGCCAAAGACTTGGCCACGGACAGACCACGGCTTCGAGCATGGTAAGGCAAGATGCCAGAGAAAGATAGGTCAGTTTAGCCTCCAACTTCTTGAGTTCAAGAAATGCTACAGGGCCTTTAAGGGACTCAAGCAGAACGAAATCTTGGATTGTAAGGACGAGGCTGAGTTCAGCTGGTTAAAGTGGTTAAATCCACAAGATAGTAAGTCTTATATAAAGGCTCATGCTACGGCATGTCTAGGAGGGTATACATTCCAGCATACAAACAATGAAAGGACTACAGAAGTATCCGCGATAAAAGTATTTGGGGGCCTACCTCAGGTAGAGGACTTCAATCAGTAGATTCTACAATGTCATATTCCAGCACCATGACCTATTATACTACCGCAAAATATAGAAGATGATGATGATGATAATGATGATAACTTAGACAGGGATGAAGATGGGAACGGGGATAAAGATGAGGACAGGAATGGAGATGGGGACGGGGATGGAGACGGGAATGGGGATGGAGATGGGGATGAGGATGGAGATGGGGTCAAGACTTGAGTAGACAGCTGACGTCCGATTTGGCTACTGCGATATAGGTAGAGATACATGGGTTGACTGTTTTTTATGGTTTATAGCAACAAAATAAATACAATGTGAAGTCTCATGTAGGTGTTACACAGGGCCTAGGAAGTGTCCAATAATGGCTCGGGAACAGCCAATATATGAAGTTAGAAGATCCCGAGGCTGGTTAGTCTGGGTTGACACAGGCCCTTACAAAATACTTAGGTGCGAGAATTGCGGTTAGAGATAATTATAATAGTTTAGGTGATAAGTATCTCTAGTGTCCGATTAGCATAATACCATGTCAAATTGTTTAGTACATCTTATTAGGTACCAGCCATATCAGGTTAGGTGGGCCTGATAAGGTCTTATCTAATTATTTCATGTGATTCATTCTTGATAAGGCATTCGATAATAGCTTGGGAACAGCCAATATGTGAAGTTAGAGGATCTTGAGGCAGGTTAGCCTAGGTTGACACAGCCCGTTACAAAATACTTAAGTGTAGAAATCATGGTTAGGGATAATTATGTGGTCCATAGTGCTGGCAGCACGAGGTGATAAGGGTCCCTGAGGTCCAATTAGTGTAACCCCACGTCTGATAATTGTCTGGAACATCTTACAACCAGGCATATTAGGTTAGGTAGGGCTGATCATACCTTATGTAATTATTTCACCTAATAACATTCTTGATATCAATGCAAGGCAATTCGGAAGAGCGAAGAAGTGGTATATAGTATGGGACCCCATATACTAGAGAAAATATATGAGACACGTCCTTTACACTATTCATTATATTCTCTTTATCTGCCCTACTCCACACTAGCAATCACCAAACAAGTCTAGTTATATCCAATATATCGTGCTGCCAAACTTGCTGGGCCAATCTCTGACTGCAAGAAACCCTGTATAGTACGAGGACGTAATGCATCCGATGGAGGTCTGATATAGAAGAGGAGAGACCAGATACATCAGCTAGAAGATAACAAATGCTTGTGGTTCTAAGAAGCTATACAGGTTAGTGGGAATTATAGGCCTTCATTCGTGATTGACGAGAAGCTAATAGAATTGGAAAGCAGGAGGAGAGTATAAGAGAGAATGGGAAGGAAATCACTGAAATATCTGACTCTGAGCATAAGCGGGAAGAACGAAACTCTGGTGATGGGTCAGATTCGGATGTAGTGGAGATCAAAGGACTTCTGAACAGCAGTCGGAAAAGCCATTCGTTCCCAACAATTCCTCCTAAGTTGCAAGGGGTTTGCTAAATAGTCCAGAACTGGGTTATAGACTATCCATTTTTCATGCGTCCATTCCTAAGTGCATTGGATATAATCAACTTGATCAATGAGGCATAGGAAGCGGCACAGGATTAGGAAAAGAGTTATTTCACCTGAATTAAGGCCTATGAACAAGTGGTAGGCAGTTTCTAAACTTCTTTTATTCGTCCAATTGCTTACAAAATGCAGCTGAAAAGCATCCATTCGAGGCACAAGTCCTACATAGTCTACGAGTGTTGCCAGAAAATCTTGTGATTATACCGCCTTGATTATCAGAGTAAGGAGGAGGTAGCAAAGAAGGTGGAGTGGTTGTTATATAAAGATCGATTTGTATGTAGGGAAGAACAGTGAGAGGTTAGTAAATTTCTGAAAGTTGTAATCAGACTCTAATGAAGCGAGAACAGACACTAGGATACCGGTTTCGAGCTGGGGAAATTGTAATAATCATCTATGAATATTTCTTTTAGTAGCCTAAGATGAGAGGGAAAAGAGACAGCAAATTCTTTGATAAGATTAACAATATATTTATTTACTTAGTCATAGCTGCTATACAGCATTGCCTAAAGGAATTGAGAACTGGCAAAGCCTCTAAAGCCATGGAATTCAAGTACGAAATGGCTGCACATAAGTATATTTCCGATGGCCAAAGAACAATTGCTGACGTATTACAGCTTCATTCCATCAGCTTCAAAACATGTAGGGCCTATATGATAAGAAGGTTAGGACCCTCATATTGGCTAATATAAAGGCTGATTTGAGAACCAGGATTGGTGAGTTTGATAAGAAATCCGAAATGGAGGCAAGTGACTCGCGTGTAGTAGTGGAAGGGGAATCATATATCACTGAGCTTCAGGAGGAATTGAGGTATACAATGTTGGCCCAGAAGCTGGTAGGATCGGACGTCATGAGTGAGGAAACCCGAGGTCAAGGCAGTACAGGGACAACGGAGGCTATTAAGCAGATCCAGGCAGATGTAGCAGATATGCAAGAGGATGGGAGCCCAACTGATGTAGATGAGCCTGTGCAAGTCAACGATAGTGACTGGCAAGAATCGCAGGTAGCCTACTAGCACTTTGGGAAAATAAAATCGGACACGGCAAGGTTATTATGGGAGGTCCTGCGGTTTCAGTTATTTTTGATCTGATTTATAATCTTTTTCTATTATTTTGCATCTATGTGTGGAGCGATTGTGTTTCTGCGTTGTTTCCATTTTTAATTTTTCTTAAGACTAGTTATGGTTGATTGGGTAGCTATTTGTTTCTGGTTTGTTTTGGTATATTCCTCTGTGGTGGATTGATTTGTTTCAGTATAATCTTATGGGTATTAATTTGGTTCGGTATATTCCTGTGTATCGGTAATATGTTAGTGCATTCAGAGTAGGGAATTTAGGATGACACGAGTCCGATAGGGTAGTTTAATTCAGATTTAATTCAGGAATTGATCTTTTAGGCAAACATAAGGTATAAGGAGAGAAACAATAGTAGGTGTTGGCAATAGGAACATTCGTATCGGGTCCAATTTGGACTGTAGGAGTACGAATAGAAACATTATACAAAATCAATGGTACGGGGAAAGATCAAAACAATAGCTCACGTGTTGCAAACAGAAGCACTTACATTACGTCCGGAGTAAGTAACAAGCAATGGAGAACCTGCTAGAGAGGAACGTAGATGATGAATGGAACATGGGAAGAGTGAAACAATAGTTCATACATTGCAAACAGAAGTGCCTGCATCACGTCTGATAAGGGTTGTAAAAGGTATGATAGGAAGTTCAACGTAAGAGAAAACTACTTTAAATAGGAGAAGGAGATAGGAGTGTATAGACAATGTCCTAGTTAGGAGAACAAATATTGCAAAGTCAAGTGGTAGAATAAAAACAATGGCAGAATAGGTATGACAGAGGCAATATTAGAAAAGAGGACACAGGAGACAGTACTTGAGGAACTGCAGAGGGTGGGAACAAACTCTGTAAGAGTCGGGAATGCACATTGCGGCATTGAAAAGCGTTTGCACTGTTTCTAATTTCAATTATAGCAAGTGCGAAATACTAATGTGCTGCGAGGGAGCTTACCACGTCAGTTTGTATTGTAAGAATAAGATCTGCACATAACGTGAGGTTTTACAAATTGGCGTTGTATGCACGCTATGCACACAATACGATCTAAAATTTTTCTGATGATATAGGAGCTGAAAACCTAATATAACCAATAACAATACATGAATGACAAATATAAGAACCATATGGAATATTATAGAAAAGAGTATATATATGAGAACGTATTCAGAGGTCACACACTTCCTTGTATCAATACCCATCCAATCCCTAGACACATTACCCATATCTGTATGGTTGATCAGGCCATTACAGTTAGCAGCTATAACTAGGTATTGGGATATTTCCTAATGAGAGTAGGTCTCTTATCTGAGCTATAATATTGACTGATCCACCCTAAATCATAATCCACTTGGTTAGAATCTCTATCATCCTTTCCACAGAAGAGCTATCTACTACCTTAATGATCTCCTCCTCCTCCTAGTTCTCTTTTTCCAATTGGGACATATGATATTTCCAGCTACTATCTATATTCCAACTTTTTTCTACCTCCTGTAAGTTTGCAATGGCCTATAAAACAGCCTGCTCTCCTGTCTCTCCGAACTCCAGAACTAAGCCCCAAGCCATAACCTCCTCTAAAACATACTGCAACACCTTCTTTACCTCATCTTCCCCATCATATTCTAGTAAGACCTTGCTAGCCCCCTTACTCTATCCTTGACTGGGCTAAACAAGACACCCATTGGGTATGGTGCCATTACTTTGAAATTGAAAACCCGACCAAGCTTAGTATATACCCTAGCCTATGTCAGATCCCTGATTCGTTAACTTGATAACTAACCAGGATGTATCAGGTTGCTTGGGCAATAAGTATATACTAAATGGGAGACTGCCAAATAGCCTGAAAATGGTGTGGGTGGACCAAACCAATCAAATTGGGGTGGTTGCCACATAGGAGCTTTCCAGTCAAAATTACCTAGAATTTAGTAAAAACAATTTACCTTGGGAGATTTTGCAGTTCCTAGTTTTCCGTAAAATAAATTAGATTAACATGTTTGTTTAAATGCATTGATGAATTTAAGCTAAAAGCCGAAAATGTGTGCATCCTAGTTATTGAGTTCTTATAATCACTCAGTCCTTAGAAGTTATTGTCGGTAAGTATTGGTTTGGTCATTGCATCTGCTTGTTTTTTTCTTATTTGTACATTATATTCTCATATATCTAGTTGTTTCACTCTTGGCTTGGTCATTGCATTTGGTCGTATATTTTATTACATGTATGTAAAAATTATACTAGAAAGTTGTTACATTAGTGAGCCCAATGCTGGATAGGCCAGACTTAGTGCAAAAGGTGTATGGGTCAACCTATTCAGCTATAGTTGGCCGATTGCTTTTTTTTTTTTTTTTTTTTTTAAAGTTGGCTCATTGCTGGGTCGGCCACATAGCTATATGGGTTAGAACAACTATAACATATGATTATTTCTTATGATTTTCCTTTGTATAAGATTTGTTCAGGACATATTTCTATTCACATGTTTATTTGTCGATTATGTACTTTCTTACTCACAAATTTAATTTTGAGAGGGATTAAGAACAATGAGTTTCCTATGCTCATCTTTATACTTTTGTTATTCGGTTTTGTTTTGAGGGCTTCCAGTCAGGCTATGGGCTCATCTGACATTCTCAGTTAATGACAGCATGGGTGGCCCTCTTTTATTTTGTTTGCTTGTATTGTGATGATATTTGTACTTAGCATTGGGCCTGGCAGATTAACTTGCCTTATCCTTGAATCTACTCGAGATTCCGAGTGGTTTCTCATGGTCCTCTCATTGGGATCGAATAGGAGTAATGCGTATTTAAAAAAAATTTAAAAAAACTGCTTTCATATACTTGATCAGTTAATATATTAGCTGATACTTTCTTGCATTGGGGTTTTTAAGTATGGATGGAGCAGGAAGAAAATCAATACATGAAAATTCCTGTGTATTGTGACACATGCATGCGTGAAAACAGGATAAAGAGGATATATTAGTCATGCTCTTCAAGCTTGCTGGTTGTCAGTCATGCTCTTCAATCTTGCGGGTTGCAATACACAATTGTGTCATAAACCGCTATCCCGTAGTAGCACGGGCCAAAGTCAGGGCAGAACGTATTCACGTAACAGCTAGTTCATGCTCCTTGTTAGCGTTGGTTAATACACAGCAATATTGATCACACCTATATATCCGCAGGCATGGGTGGGATATTGGAAGAATAAAAATCTATACTTACGAGCAACGAGCGGCTTTTGCACAGTGTAAGCCATAGTAATTCGGTGGACAGCTACTACCACAGTCCCCATTTTCATCGCAACTGAACTTGGTATCTATGCCAGTTTCGCCATTTTTCCAGCAAGCGGCACAACGACTGGCACACGATTTCCCGGCGGCCAAACGGATGAAGAAAACTATATTAAACATGAGGGCGATCCCTAGATAGAATTTCATGGTGCTGCGAGCCGCGGTGTCAATTACTCCTTTCCGTTGAATACGAAGAGAGATAGGACATTTGACTACGTACGTATGAGTGGCTACGTTGATGCTATAAATTCTGGTTGTGACTGTATGACACTTTTGTGGGGAGCAAATTGGGAGTGAAAGAAACTTCATCTCAAGAAACTTCATCTCAGTACTATGCCCGCCTATATAGCAATACCATGCTGGGTATTTCCTAAACAATTCCCAGCTTCTCAAAGCCCCAAGGACGCAGGACTGCTTGCATAAACAACCGGAAAAGTGTGTGAACTTAATTAAATTATGTTCGCAATTTTTTTGTCGCCCCGCCCAACACGCCCTGCAGGTGATTGGGGAGACTTTTATCTTTATTCTGCATTTATTTGTTTTAGCCAAAAACCGTCTCATAGCATTAGGCTTCAAAACGTATATACTTCAGAAAAAAAAAAAAAAAAAAAAATGGCTTGCCAAAAGGAACATTTAGGACGCGGGGTCGAATATGTCTCCAGGCAGTCCCCCCGGACTGTGGACTCAGCACCTAGAACTGTCCGGGTGGAATATCCTAATGTGAACGTAACCTTATTGGTATAAGCTACAATTAGACCTCAGTCAGGCCTTCCGGGGTCATCTGACATTAGTCGGTTAATGACAGCATGGGGGGCTCTGGGCGTTGTTCTCTTTTACTCTGACTTTTCGCGCGCGGTGGAGCTGGCAGATTAACTTGCCTTCTTCTGGATCCTCCCGGGCTTCCGGGGGGCTCCAAATAGTCCCTTACTGGGATTGAATAGGGAGTAATGAATAAAATAAGCTACAATTATCTGTACGTTTTTTCTTAATCGCGTATTTAGGTAAAATGATTCCAGCAAGAATTGAACGAAGATCACCGACAACTCCGAGAAACTAAGCGCTTGCGAGAACTCACTTCACAGAGGGCTTCCGACGTCGGTTTTTGCTTTATTTTGATCGTCTCGCGGAGCTGAGCAAGAATATCTGATTTATTTTATCCTTTTACACGAACTACAAAACCCACCCGAGGGTCTCTCTTCACAGAGCTCAGGGCCGATTCTCAGGAGTTCAGAAGCATCGTGGTGCAACGGCAGCACGACTTGGATTCAACAACAGCGGCGGGCTTTTATGGTCGATTATTCTTTTCTAAGGTTGAGACAAGTTACTTTACTTGGCTCAAAGATACTAAAAATATCTGTGTTCCTTTATTGATTTTTAAGCGGAGAAAAGGTTTGAATTGCCACTGGAATAACACGGACTACTCTGAAATGCCACTCTCTTAGTGGAACATGTCTAACACACAACACTATACCACTCTCTCTACTAGACACAACACCTTCGCTACTTGGCATGACTATATGCAAAGGCCTATTTTTTATGCTGGAAGCAACACAACATACCCAGTATATCCAGCGTACCCTATACCAAACTTAACCGCATAACCGGCATACCCAGCATATCTAGTATACTCAGTATAATGGCCATAACTGGCACGTAGCATACCCGCCCGACTCATACCCAGCACGCTCTACGCAGCATACTCAGATACCCAGCATACTCCACACACCCCTTTTTCTCTACGCGATTTTATATCTCTCAGTACTCCTGTAGTAGGCTTGTGCTTCGGGGAGGCTTCACTAAATCTGTTCACGCTGCTATGCTTTATATTACGCGCTCCTATAGCTATACCGGTACCTAAACCTCACGCACTTCCGTAGACCTGTTCTCTAGATTTAACATACTGTACATACTTAGGCTCTAGTCATACAAGTCTATACGGAGGCATGCTATAAATTACGTGCTCCTATAGTTATACCTATGCCTCCGCTACAGTCACTCTTCAGGGTAATCCTGTTATGCTTTCTCATTTCCCGCAATTTCTCCCATGGCGTCTACTATAGTTAAGTATGTATATACGCCTGAACAATGTAGGGCATAGTATCGGACTATTAGTAGGTCAGAATAGAGCTATACATGGCGTTGATCTGTGGAACATCATATGTAGCGAGATCACATCTACGTTATGCATGATACCATTTAACATCTTCAAAATCCTACAAGTTGAGTTCCATACAAAAGACAGAGAGAATATACATTAGTCTCAGTATTTATTAACTTAACAGCAAAATACTTAAAAGGATCACCTCTTGTTTGGTCTATAAATTACATACATGTAGAATTTGATTCTATGTATATTCTACTGTAATAGGCAATGTACCAATAGTAATACAGTTACCTCAGGCTTGATCATGAGCCAAGACCAATAAGCAGGGGTTGAGGGAACGTGACTGTGGCTACAGAAGCATATCAAGCTGCAAAGGTAAGCATCAAAGAGCAGTATACTTGTATGACTAGAGCCTAGGTATGTTAAAGCTAGTCTGGTTGGCACTGTTAACAAGTCTACGTATGGAAGTGCATGAGGTCAACGTACTGGAATGAGCGTGTAATTTAAAGCACAGGAGCATGTACAGCGATAGATATATTTCTTTCTGGAAGCTCAAGTCAACTATAGGATTACTGGGAGATATTGCATCTCGTAGATGCTATGCGCGCTATGTACTGGGTAATCTGAGTATGCTGCCGCATTGCTGCGTAGAGTGTGCTGGGTATTGGGGCGCGGGTATGCTGCGTGCCAGTTTATGCCAATTATACTGGGTATGCTGGTGCATATTAATCTTGCTTCTAGCATAAAGAGGGGCCATTGCATATAGTCATGCCAAGTAGCGAAGGTGTTGTCTAGTAGAGAGAGTGGTATAGTGTTGTATGTTAGGGACAGCTAGCTATAGCGAGTTCAATAAGACTAGTGATACATGAGGATCACAATGTTGTCGAATTTGCCTCTCGTGTCCATATTACATTCTTCTTCACACATTGAATATGGTCCTTCTATCTTGTTTGCTGAGCTTTTTTTGGTCTGCCGGGCCTAGGAGCATTTTCAATATGCCTCCGTTCTGTTACCCGATTTAGGAAGTTATTGATGGTTGACCAAGGGCGGCCAGAAATCACGGGAATCATGGTGATTGTATATTGTAAATGGGAGAGCACGAGGATAATACCTCTCTACTCGCACGGTAGAAGGCATGGTTGTTGTGGTATGGGGTTAACGTCAGTGATTCCACACTTTTTTTCCCGCGCCGATCTATGTTTCACCATGACTAATACCCAGGGATTGTAAAAGCCTGTGATCCCCACTCCTAGTCTCATGTCCCACTCCAAAGCAACCTCGATATCAGAGTGCCTGGAAACAAGCTAAGATACCCGCCATCCAAAAGAACCTCGATATCAGCATGCCTGGAAACAAGACGAGATACCCACGTTCAAAATCTCCCCTCCAAATCAACCTTGATATCAACCAAGCCAAGCTACCCACGTGCAAATGAGCCTCACTGGTGAACACGGTTGCAACGTTTGAAAATCGCCCTCCGTCGTAGCAAAACTCGACCCTCTGGGGATTGTGTAGCCAACTTCTTCAAATGAGCCCGAAGCATATACTCTGCTCGTGCCGCTCTGGTCATTTCTCCGACGACGGAAACCCTCTGGTTGTTGAGATCGACCAAGTGACAACAATTGTATATATCAATACTACAGATTCAGTTGCTGAAATACCTTCTTCGATCTCTCCTACCTATACACTTTCTGTAAGCTACTGGGCACGTGATTTGGTTGAATTACAATTTGGAATACCTCATTTGCAAACCCCCCTCCCCCCCCTCTCTCCTTCCCGTGAGGGCCAGTCTTTCTATAGCGATATTTGCATGTGCAGACCGCAAGTACCAAGTGGAAACAAAGAATTCCTGATAATTTAAGCCCTCATACCGTCCATTTATTGAAATATCTTACGGCCAAACTTATTCTGTAATCCTCTGCATTCTCTCAGGGAAGAGAGAATAATGCGGATCTGTAAACACTGGCGAGCTGTTGGGAAAAAGAACGCTGTGATTGGTTCTGTAATGAGGGCCAATCATGGTAAATTATGTTATGTGAAACCTCCACAAAGATCGAAGCAAAGAGGAAAAGGTATAGATACGCTAATTTCTGCATCCAACAAACATACCATTACTATCCCGCTAGTTTCCTTCCATTGACTCGTGAAGCTCGTCCCAAGCAGTAACGGCACTTTGAATCAATCCCTGCGAAGACCAAACACATTAGCCATGAAAAAACTTTTATCGTGATTGTTTTATGCTATACCACCACCATATGGACCTGCTCCAAAATCCTATACAAGTTCTGCATCTTCGCAATATGCGTTGGATATTTACTAACAAATGTGCTCACCAACCCAACCCCTCTCGTCACCCACCCCAATTTCACAATCTCAATTGCAAATCCCTGACACAGTATCCCCCACACTGGAAACTTCCTCAAAGAAATCATCAACTCTACCCCCTGTAAATTCGTCTGAGAACTTAAATAACTCCTTCGATGATTCAGAATCCGAAGACAATGTTGAAGGAGCTTCTGGCGATCGTTGATTTGTTTTGTGCCTTGATTGCTGGAGCGGCTTACTTCTAGCACAAGCCATTCTTGTGGAATGATACTGCCTTCACTAAGATACAGTCCGTCGAATTTGTATGGTGAAAGTGAGGAGGTTTTTTCTTTTCGATAGAGAATGCCATGGTGAGATATAAAGGCACGATCAATTACCTGCCCCCAGATAATATCAAAGTTTCCTTCCAGTGGGGGGTAAGGAAGTGATACATCATTTTGGAGAAGATGGACCCTAGATGACTGAATCTTAACAAGAGTGAAAAAGAGCAAGCGGGTTGACAGTTCTTACGTAAATAGGATGGCAGAACTAGCTTGTTCGAAGAGAGGTGTATATTTGCAATTTGCACACATGAATGTATCGCGTGCACGAGCAAAATTTTCGAAGGTTTGGCAATTTCGGAAACAGATCTTGATGCAGGCGATAATGTCGTGGTCAGTGTTGTCGTTTAATTGTGTATGTAAAACGGATTTAATAATGCTCAGTTCCTCAGAGGAGACTAGTCGCGGTTCTTTAGCTAGATCCATGAAGCCAGCCTGGAGAAGTATATCATCGTTTTCCATATGTTTATCGCATATATAATTGAACAACAACTCCTCTAAGGAGGTGCTCCGTTTATGTGTATGTAATTCGAATCTGGTCCGAAGGGTAGGGTATATGCTCACAAATGATGTAACATCGGAAGGACCATATTTCGGGTTTGATGAATCTGAATGAGCAGGAGATCCCTGAAGACCTACAGAATCATTCTGTGCATCTCCTATGCATGTGGCGGACGCGACAGTGGTGGAAGGAGGTATAATACTAAGTACAAAGAATGAACAAGAAGCGACGCGAGGAGATAACCTCATAGAAATTGGGCCAACATACCCATTAATTATAGTACCTGAGCTGCCTGGGGCGTATATTATTGTCGAAGATGTTCCAGAATTAACTCGAAAAGTTGCTGCTGGAGTTGAGAAGGCCTAAGGAAAAAAAGTGTCAGCGACAGGGCTGAGTTAGATGATCAATCTCCGAATCTTGGAAAACAATAGACTCGTTATATTTTGCAACAACAGGAGTCAAACCCGCAATTGTAACTTGCGGTTGAAGCTAACTGAATATCAGCAAGCAGCTTCCGTCCACACGGAAGCACTGTGATTCTCGCTATATTTTTCAACAACAAGAAGTCAAACCTGCAATGGGAGCTTGCAGTTGAAGCTCACTGGGTGTCAGCAAGCAGCTTCCGTTCACACGGGAGCACTATGATTCTCGCTATATTTCTCAACAACGAGAAGTCAAACCCGCAAATTGAACTTGCGGTTGAAGCTTACTGAATGTCAGCAAGCAGCTTCCGTTCACACGGGAGCACTATGATTCTCGCTATATTTTTCAACAACGAGAAGACAAACCCGCAATGGGAACTTGCGGTTAAAGCTTACTGAGTATCAGCAAGCAGCTTCCGTTCGCACGGGAGCAGATTATCGCTATATTTTTCAACAGCAAGAGCCACCCAGAGAAAGAAACCATACCAACCCTATGCAAATTCATCTTCTGCAATACCCGAATTGCAGCCTGACACCTTTCCCCGTCATTCGAAGAATTCACAATTTCCTCCAATTTCGCCTTAAGTTCCCATTTTATTTTAGTACCGAGCCCCTCCACTTTCATATAAGCCTTTGCATCGTCAAAGGACCACTGCGTAGGATGTACGGAGTTGAGATATTCTATGATGCGAGGGGGAATTTTGTCCGCTTGTGCCTTGCGTTTTCGAGCGGAGCGCGTGGTGGTTCTACTTTTGTGGGCGGAAGTAGCACCAGGACGGGGTTTCGCAGTCGGCGGGCCTTCAGGACGGGCCTGTGCCAAAGGGGCAGGCAAGGGAGCGTTTTCACGATTGAATCTCGTTTGAGCTCGGGTCCGCATGTTTATTCAATGCTGGAAGGTTGGAAATATCACGACGTTGCGACCGATCGCGTGATGTTCGTGTACTGCCAAGATCCACACATCTACTAGTACGGTACCTACCATACTCGAATTGGCTAGTTAGCAACACCTCCGCTTCCACCGAGACAATCTCCAGGTAGTTCGAAATTTGTTGTCACCTCCATTAATCAACTCAACATTATGAATCTCTGCCTGTTTCTTCTAGCATTTCAGCTCGGGGTAGTGGCTTGAAGAAAGAAAGCAGAGAATTCAAGGGAGAGTATGTATATATAAAAGCGACATGAAAGTTATGAGCAGAGAACGAGAAGATGCAAAAATAAATAGGGAAAGAGCTAGATTTTTTCCTTCAATGTTCATTAATGTGCCAACTAGACTAGGGATGGACTATGGGGCAGGTTTCCAGTTGGGGAAGTAGAGATAAGGCCGAGCATAGGCCCTATATTATGCTGAGGGTTACATAGCTCTTCAGAATCCCACTCTACTCTCAGACAACTATCTCTCCCACAGAGCATCCTCAGTTCAAGTCAGCTGGACCTCCAACCGCTAAACCGTACATGAACAGATCCCCCCCTAAAAAATCTTTTCGTTCTGCCCATTTGTCAAATTATAACGCAGGTGGAAGAGCCAATTGAAGTTTTTCCCTAAACATTTCTCAATAAAAAAAAAAATTTAGGCTCAGATTCTTCACTCCCCTAGCTCTCCCCAAAAAAATGCTCAGGTAATGGACTGTCCACCAAATCTGAGACAAAACAAACTCTCTTGCACTCTTCTCTCTACGGGCTTGTAAAGTGTGCCTATCTTCATTGCTGGTGAAAAGACCAAAATTCGTGACCCTGCTCGTGCTGGAGTTCACCCCACCACACTCCGAGCGGTATCTTGTTATATAGAGAGCTTTCTGCTCATCCTTTATTTTCATACGTACGTGCATTTATGTAGTGGTGACGGGCGATTATATAGTTCCATTCAGGATCTGTCCGGGATGCATAAAACAGAGTGCGGTTAGATATGGGGTAGGCGCGGCTATCCTGCATATGGATAGCATCGCCGAAAGGTCTGCCAGACAGTCTGAGGCTTGAAACACGGGACCAGCACCGTGATCACCAACTTCAAAGCTTAGATATCTGGTCAGGCAAGAAAGGGGTATATCTGAAGGTAAATATACATACATAGATTTTTTCAGCCGGTCATACCAGCTGTCAAGCCACCAACCTCTTACCCAGTGTTAACTAATATTACTCCTGTCCTGCTGTGCAGCAGCATGAGCTGTCAGTGCAATTGAAGCGTTCAGAGATGTCAGACTTAAGCTCAAGCGCCGGGTTTACCAGAAGTATCCTGATCTCCTGCAAACTCGGGGTGAACTAGCAGCAGTCAAGAAAAGGTATTTGAAATCACTACGAGAGGCCGGTGCCCGCTAGAATAATGAATTCAATGCTGTACTTCTGTACTATAGTGGCTACTTATTTCACTGAGGCTGTTAGATTAGCAGAATGTTTGGAGGATATTTGGAATGAGATTCCGGCCTCTGTTTTTAAGTCTCTGTACCAATCTATGCCTCGTCGAGTTGCAGCAGTCATTAAGCAAATGGATGATATACCAAATATTAGTAGCGGAAGGGGCAGCAAGAGCAAGTTCAGATTGTCTTCTGTATTTAATTTCTTTATATCTCAGTAGGGGTTGTCACCAATTAAAGCAACTGCTTAACCACCCCTGTTGCTTAACCTAGCATGCCTTGGTGTTTAACCAAATAGAGATGAGAATGTGATTGTTGATACCCCTTGTGACAACCATGTGCATTTTATTTAACCGCTGACTCATGTAGCAAATCAACACGACCATTTCTTTTGTTCTACATATCTATTTCACATAGCCATTCCGTTACCTATTCCATATACCTATTCCACATACCTATTCCGCATACCTACCTATTCTGCATAAGCTAGCATGCCCCGTTTAAGTAAGTAACCTAACCTTAGCGTGGGGGGCCCATACAACTTGACCAAGGCAACCAGCCAATAAGAAGTTGCTTAAGTTGCTGACTCATAAGGCGTGAACATAACTCGATGAACTCAACAAAGGCGATTTACGGGCAAGCTGGACAAGTGCCCAGAATGATGAACGCTTCATGCGGAATAGAGCTAGAAAAGCATTCTCTGAAAACTTATAAATCAAGTTTCCTAAGATATCATCTCCATACCGACCAGCACTCATACTTCGAGATACCAGATACCTAGGCTCAAAAAAGATATCATAGATATCTACCAAGTCCTTAGTTACTCTCTACTCTGATCTCTTATCTTCCGAATCCGAGTCCTCCAAATCCTGTTCTTTATCTGAATCCGTCCTATTTTGAGTCTCCAGTGTCACAATTGTGCAAACGTTCTCTATCACTTCCTCAAATTCAGCTCTCATGACAGACTTCTTACTTAAACGGGGCATGCTAGCTTATGCGGAATAGGTATGTGGAATAGGTATGCGGAATAAGTATACGGAATAGGTATATGGAATAGGTAACGGAATGGCTATGTGAAATAGATATGTAGAACAAAGGAAATGGTCGTGTTGATTTGCTACATGAGTCAGCGGTTAAATAAAATGCAAATGGTTGTTTCGTAAGGGGGTATCAACAATTAAATCACATTTTCATCTCTATTTGGTTAAACACCTAGGCACGCTAAGGTTAAGCAACAGGGGTGTTTAAGCAGTTGCTTTAATTAGTGACAACCCCTAGTATGCCACTACATCTATCCTACACAAAAAAAACCTGCAAAGACTATTTCGATTAAGAATTCCACCAACTTTTTGAGTATTTGGTCTGCATTGCCAGTAACATTCAGACCAGAGAATTTGTGCTGCGACAGAATGTACCAATGCTATACGAGCTGTGTACGTGCGGAGATTCCTGATGCGATCAGGCATTGCTGGAGCTGTCATGATAAACTCATGGTATACTTCCCCCATTGATCGGAAAGACCACATTACATTCTATTTTGTCAACAAAAAGGGGAATGAAATAACTGGGATTGGCCTGGTTCATGCATATCGCAAGGACGTCTATTTGAATATGTAGTCCCGCTATGACATGAAACAGTCATGCCACTATATCTATCCTACACGAAAACAACCCCCAAAGACTATTTCGATCCATGATAAGAATTCAACCAACTTTTTGAGTATTTGAAATGGCTAATTGGTCTGCATTGCCAGTAACATTCAGACCAGAAAAATTGTACTGTAACAAATCCCAAACGAAGACTGAATGTACCAATGCTATACGAGCTGTGTACGTGCGGAGATTCCTGATGCGATCAGGCATTGCCGGAGCTGTCATGATAAACTCATGGCATACTTCCCGCAGTGATCGGAAAGACCACGCTATATTCTATTTTGTTGACAAACAAGGGAATGAAATAACTGGGATTGGCCTGGTTCATGCATATCGCAAGGATGTCTATTTAAATATGCAGTCCCGAGATAACTCTGTAGATGCTGACTCGAACTGCGACTGCTCACAATGCAAGACAAAAACTTCACCACCGGCTGCTCACAGTAGTCTTAGTACCCATTGGAACCTTGGCTACCCTCCCTTCACAGTGACACACCATACTCCTCCGTATGGGCCCAATTACGCAAATGTGAGTCCTATGCGAAGCTACAACTATGGGTATGCATACCTACCAACACCACCTTCTGCAGAAACCCGGTGATACTTATGCTGAACATAGGAGAAACTGGGATAGACTGATTCCAGCTAGGTCTTTGTCTCACGGGGGTGTAAATCCTGTGACTCAAGTGGCTCTTGGGCTACATATGGGTATTACGGCCAGATACAAGCACATTCATAGGTATATGGCACCCCATCCTACGTACCACTGCCTATCAACACAGCAGTTCCAGCGGTAACATCTGGAAACAGTCCATATTCAGTACTGAGAGGAGGTTACTCCCTCACCAAAAGAATATTGGGCTCCTGCCCAAGCAGTAGCAGCAGCTGTTCCCCGGCAGTTCCTCCGCTATTTATGAACATCCCATGCACCCTCCGCCCATCACAACCCGACGGACTACAAACCGGATACCCTCTGGTGTCCAGAACAATTCCCCTCGGAACTCTGCAGGTGACTATCATCAGAAGTATGCTAGGAAATATGCAGAGGAATATGCAGCAGATAATAAGTATTCTCAAAAATACCCAGGAGGATATCATAGGTACTCTAGGAGGTATACTGAGGAATACACAAACAAGCATGAGGACAAATACGCCGATTACCATCAGGGTGGAACTCCGATTACACGACGTGCAAGCTAGAGGACAAGCCATGGTAGCGGAGCATACGCACACCTTCGGGAAGTGCAGAGACCGGACCTGTTGCACCATCTCCTGAAGATAAGACGCCAGACGAAGATTCCTGGGCCACCAGCTACAAAGATGAGACTGATAGTACTAGCACATCTGGGTAGGCAAATCCTGCTTTTGCAGATGCTCTCACCAGAGTCCCCAAACCTAACGAGTAAGCAGGCTATGATGACGATGTGTACTTACGGACACCTCCTACCCACCACGGGCATTCACGATACTCCTTTCGCTACGACAGCCCCTACGATCCTAGGCATGAAGACTAGGTATCATGGATACAGATGACGCTCGATACAAACATATCGTCCAGACGGGGGTGGATATCCTTATAATCAATATATTCTTATATCACAAGAAAATAGGCAAGTATGGAATAAACTCGGAAAAGTTGCGGAATAGCATCATGAATATGACAGAAGCATACAAGAGTCAAATAAACAGATATACGGAAGTGTAGGGGCCAGAATCTCAAGAGGAGGATGAGCCAGGGGTTCCGAGAGGGCCTAGAAAGTACAGTGATCCTGCGCTGAACATGTTGACGCCGGCAATGAATTTCAAGAGTTTCGATACAATTTTTCTCACGGTTGAGCACATCCTGCAGGTCGGTGATGTTGGCTGTTGGTTCGAGCGGCGTTGCTGAGCCGGGTTATTTCTTATCGATATAAGCCTCTCTTTGTGGCTTAGTGTAGTCTCATGCCAGCTTAGTGCATCTCTACCTAGATACAAGCATATGTATGGTGACTAAGCGAAAAAAATAAGAATATTCTAGTATCCAAAATATGCTTATTTACTGTGTGGGACCGGCGAAGGTATGCTTGTATCAAGCGTCATCTGTATCCTGTTACATCACGACATTAATACATGTATATCGGGCTCAGATTCCTGGGGCCATCTAGCGGGGCAGTGGGTAAGGACCTAGGAGTGGGCATCAGATGTAAGACGGAATCTTCCCTAATGGGATACCCTCCAAAGGGCCTCCCCGTCTCATTGTCGCCACCCGCCAACACCTGGCATGGAAATGAAGAACAGATTGTTGAGAATAATTATAGGAATATGCCGCACACTGAATATGACCCAAACACACGAATTTGCGGTATCCCACGGCATCTCGATGGGAAACCAGGGCAGGGAATTAGGTGATCATGAGGCGGGAATACTGACGAGGCAAAGGGATGCTCATAGGTCGGAGATATAGTGCGAGTGGGGAGGGCAAGGGGGGTTTCACCAAGGTATAATTACTGGTGAATGAACGGAGGACCGGAGTAGCAGAAGGGATACGAATCTTCATCTGTCTAGCAGTTTGCCCCCTCACCCTTCTATCTCTGACCAGAACGAGTGAACCACCGATTGAAAAATGCGCAGGTTAGATTAATTGACAACAGCACTGGTGTTCTCTTGGGTTTGCAAGCAACTAGATACTGCGGCGGACGAAGGTCAGAGCGCTTGAGCTGGCTACAACCGGAATCAAGTTGGTCCCTTGTTCCTAAGGTCGAAAAATTATCCTTCAGTATTTATTATTGTTCTATCACAGCCTCACTATGCGCATACTCTGGCTAGGAAAAGAATGTGAGCTATTGCTATTATGCGGAGGAATTAGCATTCGGAAAAGCATAGAGAATTAGAAGACTTTGATCGGCCTTCTCTTGTGATGGTTCTACATCTATATCTGTTCATTTATTTTATTGCTTCTTCACTTATGATATGTTGTCAGCCCCCTCTCCCCAGTCCTTTGGCTAATCTTAATTATTTGAAATGGCAAATTGGTATGCATGATAAACACATGGCATACCGTAGTTTCAGGAAATGAGGCCAGTGAGGCCACAGTCATTACACAGTACGAAGGAGCAGTTAAGTCGATTATTGGGGGTAAGAAGCAGTGGAAGTTCCTGAAGGGAATTGCTCGGTTAACAAGACAATGTGGAGAAAAGTCGGAGCCTTGGCTGTGGCTCAGTCAGTACTAATAGAACAGGCAACAGAAGCGGAGTTACAAGCATGGGGTATACCAAGAGAAGATGCCCTAGATGACTTAAGAATGGAGGAGTTGAACAAATTCGGAGAGGTATACAAAGCGTCAGTAAAAAGGCGTCAAAACTACAACCTGTCGACGGAAAAGCTTTGGGGACCGAATTGGATGGCACTTCTAGACAAAATTCACCCACCTTGGCCTTCCATTGAATTCGCCCAAAAAGACCACGTCCGTTCTATCCAACCCCTCTTCCTCCAGCTCACTCTGACAGGCCCACCTCTAAAGCAACTGCTTCTCAATGTTCCGGCTATCAAGGCAGAAATTAGCACCCTCAAAGTGATTGAAGACAAGTTGACCTGGAGAGAGAGAGAGATAAAGGTTTAAAAAAAAAAAAAACTTTTACAGATCTATCCTTTTGATTTATTTGACTCCTTTGGTACATGCAAGCTTGGCAATTCCATGGCAGGACAGAAATCATGTAATTAATTGCGACAGGTGAAAGCCCTGCTTTTTGCATTCGTTTCCACTCTCATGAATTAAATTTGATTCAATACATTAGCAAATTCCTATTCCACTGGTATTTAGAAATTATCATTGAAGGCCTTTTGCTGTGTGGCAATTAAAACTGAGAATTCAGGCATGTTCGCTATTCTCCCCGTCTCTCAAGCGGCAATTCAGGCCATCTCCAATATGAGCAAAGGTGCTCCCCCAGGTCCGGTATTGAGACGGAGATCAAGGAATCTCTGGACCGGTCGGCGGAAAGGAGAGATGTCAAGATCGCCTGGGTAAGAGGGCATATCGGGATTGGGCAACATTCGAGACGCACCTAGGCCAGATCAGACTCGTAGACCTGGGAACGAGGCTCAACGAGCCCGAGCCGACTCGAGCCCAGGTCTAGATCATCATCATCATCAGAGGCACCAGGCCCACAGCAACCGAGGGAGGATTGCGAGCGGCGTCGAAGGCACTGCGGAAGGAAGCCAGAACCATGAAGCATTTCGGTCAACGGAGATGTGAGTGGAACAGGCAAGCCCTGTCAGCCTACACTTGAATGAATTTTTTTTTTTTTTTTTCATTACTTAATACTCATATGCGGCTCCAACAAGGGGCCATCCTGAGCCACTCGGAAACCCGGGTGGATTCGGGGCCCACGAAGTTAATCTGGAGAGCCCGAGCTATAGATACATATAGACATAGGAGACTCGTGAAACATGCTGTCATAAACCGGCAATGCCAGATGACCCTGACTGAAGTTCCCAACCTTGATAAACTCGTAAAGAAACCCGTGAACTCGTGTGTTCCGGGCCGGCCGCGAGAACTCAATATTCGCGAGAGGCCTGGCTCTTTTTTTTTTTTTTTTTTTAAATACTCGAGGCCTGGCTCGCGGCTGGCCCGGTTGTCTCGCGGGTGGCCCGGGCCCCGCGGGAGAACACGGGAGCACATAATTACCCAAGTAAGTAAAATACGATATATAGTAGATATAAGGTGGAATAAAGCACGCAAGGGAATACAAAATGGGAGTAAAGTACGAAATGAGATTGGACATTAAGCAGAAGGGCCGGCAGTATGTATTGTGCCCTCCTTGGAAGATTCTGATGAAGATGGACTGGAACGAGATTTGTAGGATTAGATGCTTTCTTCGGTTGCATTTACAGAAAGCTCGCCGGAAGAGGGATGCGAAAAGGCAAGCAGAGGTTTGGATCGGGCTTCAGTCAGGTTTATCTGCACTAGATTCGGCACATGGTCACTTGAGTTTATTTTTATTTTATAGTGTATATTTCATACTGGTTTGGTCGGGTCAGGCCTACCGGGGTCATCTGGATTAGATGGTTAATGACAGCATGAAGAGCGCATATGAATATATAATTTGCTAAACAAATAGTATATAAAATATATGTAAGAATAATAAGTAAATAAAAAGATTTTGGTGTGAGAAACTATATTTGTGAAAAATTAGTAGAGCGCAAAAGATTTACAAGAATTAGTTTATTTAAATGGCGTGTTGGGTAATTTAGCAGCCTATGTGCATTACAGTCAATCCTCATGGTCCCCCCAACAGGACTGTCAAATCTCTACAATAGCATCCTCTACCTACCTATATATGCATAACCTCTCTATTAGCATGGACTTTTTTTCCTCTTTTTTTTTTTTTAGATACTTATCTATTCCTATTCGGTCCCAGTAAGAGGACCATGAGGAGCCACCCGGAAATCCAGATGGATTCAGGACAAGGCAAGTTAATCTGCCAGGTCCGGTGCGCGGAAATAAAGAATGCATGTTAACTCAAGAACGGCAGTACTCCCATGCTGTCATTAACCGACTCATGTCGGAGGACCCCGTAGGGCCTGAGTGAAGTTCCACCTAAAGAAAAACTAGTAATTAAATAAACTCAAGAGCCAAATAGCATGAAATGAAAAATCCCGTCTAAAATAAAAACCTTCCTTTGGACTCAAGGGGCCTTTCCACCCATTCGTTTCTCAATACGTCCCCTTCTGGCCAGTTGTCTGTATAGGAAACCAAACGCTGTGTGGCAAGAATGCCGTGCATGGCGAGCTCACCATACATTGGAAGCATCTTGAGTGGTAAGCATAGGTACTGCCAGTGGAAGGGGGTCTGAAGCATGCCGTGCACCTCTTGTGTGAGGGATTCAGATTTGCATATTAACAGGTTAAGCATCTGGTGGACAGGTCAGCCACATCATTGAAATTATCAAGATATCGTAAACCTTCATTTTTCTCATACTCGCGGGTGGCACGGCTGTTCCGTATTCTCCCGCGTGGCCCGGGCCAGCCAGGAGACGGGTGGTCTCCTGAGGGCCCGTGCCTCTCGCGAGTTTAGATTTCTCGCGGCTGGCCCGGAACAACGACATAATGTGGCAAAACACTAAATCGGTGCCGCCAGCCCAGTCCGCGTAATCTCAGCCGTAACAACTCACCTCCTCCTCACCCTCCGCTTTCCTCCACTCCGGTCTGTCTAACTCTTCCCATGTACTCCTGTGTGTCTCAGGAAGGTTGATCTAATGCATGCAAATTTGGGGCACTCGAAAGGTGATGTGTGCTCCATCCTCAGCGGGGTGTCCGCATGCACATGCCGCGGTTTCCGATTGCCCATTCGATGTAGCCAACTCTTTTGGGGCCCTCGATCGGTTCGCATCCACGTAAAGGCCGACAAAGCCTATTCTGCTCCACTCACTCCTCTGTTTGCCGAAGTCCTCCCTTGTTCTGGCGTCCTTCCGCCCCGCCCAGTGTCACCAACCGGCCAGGCCAGCCTTCAGGCCGCCGGGGGCCCCGAGGTCCGTGCTGGTCTGAAACAGCCTGGGCCGGCCCCGGCGGGCTATGTCATGGCCCACATTGGCATTAAAGGCAATGAGGAGGCCGACGAAGCGGCCGCTTTTGCATCTGCTCGGGGGCAGCTTACTGTTGAAGAGCCCACGGTAACGGAGGGGGGTTTAAGACAGGCCTCCAAACGCCTCCGCGCCAAACGCAGGACAGCTCCGGGCTTTGGCGTAAGGCGGAGTGAGTGGAACCGCCATGCGCTATCGGCGTACACATGGCTCCGCACTAACAAAGGTCCCCAGAGGCAGTGGCTCCACCGCATCGGCAAGGCTAACACTAGCTCATGCCAGTGCGGATATCACACGGAGGATGGGCACCACATCGTTTTCGACTGCCCACTGTACGACCGGCAACGACACCACATGGGGAAGATAGAAAGATGGGAGGACATCGACCGCCCTATTTGGGTAAAAGAGGAGGGCGAGGAGGAGGAGTGGGACGCAGTGGAGGCCTTCTTCGCCCTTTTGTACACAAGGCTTTACGGAAGGGGGGCTTAAGGGGATGCAAGAGTTAGGGGAAGTAGGGGGAGAAGCCGCAGAAAGAGCAGGGGACGCGTGACAAGGGAGAGAGGGGAGGAGCATACAGTGTTCGCAGACCTCAGTCAGGCCTCTCGGGGTCATCTGGCATGCAGCCGGTTAGTGACAGCATGGGGGTCTGCGCATTACGATTTTCTTTTCACAGTTGCCATCACACTTTTGATTTCTGCACACTTCCATTTACACAATGCTTGTATTTAGTCTTTTGCTTTCTGTGCGCGGCGGACCTGGCAGATTAACTTGCCTTGTCCTGAATCCACCCGGGTTTCCGGGTGGCTCCTCATAGTCCCCTTACTGGGATTGAATAGGAGTAATGAGTATTTAAAAAAAAAAAAAAAAAAAAAAAAGGGGCTATGTCATGGACTGCAGTCCGATCAGTCCAACCAGTCCGACCAGTCCGATCAGTCCGACCAGGCTGGTCTGGAATAGGCAATCCGGCTATATAAGAGCATACATTTCTCGAAACAAATTCATTTTATTCTCCAGTCTCATCGGAGCATCAGAGCATTGCTGAGCAGGTATGAAATAGATATATCCAAACCTGGTTATGATATAAGTACTAACATTTCACAAAGTATAACGAAATGGACAACTTCAACCCAGCCGACATGGACCTTGAGTCCGATCTGTTTGATGATGACCTAGCGACATTAAGTGACCGTGATCTGGCTGAGATTACTACATCACGGTTTGACTCCGCATTTGAGCACGATAATGATTCTACTATGTCTATACAACCCTCCTCATCTGGATCGCATGCCCCACCATCTGAAATTTCGACACTTACACCATCTGCTTCGGGATCCCAAACTACTTGGTACAGTAAAAGTATACAACGACGCAGTTGGATATGGCTTCATGGCACACAAGTATTACAAAATGGGAAACCTGCCTGGCGATGCCGTTTATGTTGCAATAATCCAAAGCAGTATGCTTGTGGATCAACTCGACATCCTATCGAACATCTAAGATTACAGCACCAATTGACAGAAAAAGGGCCAGTTGAGCCAGAGCCACAAAATAGTATTATTCGGCAGGCATTTGGAAATAGTATACCACGAATTCAGTTTAATAGTAATATATTTAAGCAGTTACTTATTCAGTGGATTGTATTATGTCATATTTCTTTTAGGCAGGTTGAACAACTAAGCTTCTGTTTATTACTTTCTTATTTATCTTCTATTTCCACAAGTTATACTGCAATTCCACAATGTCTACCATGTTCTGGTACTACTGTATGCAATTGGACTATGCAACTGTTTTTACAACAGAAGCAAGCACTTATCCAATTGTTAGAGTCCCATTATATTCTTCATTTTAGTTTTAATTTATGGACTTCTGGCAATCATTTGGTATTACTTGAGTTAGTTGCATATTGGATTAATAAGGATAGAAAAAATTGTTAAGGACTATTTGGATTAAAGTATATTCATAAAGCATATACTAGTAAAAACCAAAGTCAGATTCTACTAACTTTATTGTAAAAATATTCTCTAGTTTATAAGATTGATTATTTTATACTAGATAATACTACTAATAATGACTCTGCTCTCTTATATTTATCTCAGTAATGGAAGGATATTGGAATTAAGTTTAATCCTATTGAAAGCTAATTAAGAGGTATTGGTCATATCATTAATTTGGTAGTCAAAGTATTTTTATATGGATAGGATTTTATAGATAGAGATGATACTAATGATACTAAAAAGGATAGTCAATTAGTAGAATGGCAAAAATAAGGACCTTATGGCAAACTTGTAATATTATTACTTATATCTGCTGGACACTATAAAGGCGAAAAGAGTTTTCTAGAATTATATAGGATGCTCAACTGGAAAAGACTGCATTTTAAACTATTATGGCAAATCTTACTCAATGGAATAGTGATTTTAAAGCCTTAAAGTATGTATTACAATTATAAAATGCCTTTAAAGTTTTTATTGCTAGACATATTCAAAATAGCCTATATAATGATCAGCTAAATATTAATGATTAGGCTAAGCTTTAAAATATTATTAGTATTCTAGAACCTTTTCATCACTGCACTCTTAAGCTTGAAGATTATAGAGGCAATAGTGTACTTTATAATCTACTTCATCAGGAACGATTTTCTTGCGCCGCAACACCATCACCAGGCGCCCTAACGATGGCCCTCCACTACTTGCACGCCCCAGGCGCCCTAGCCTTTGTGTCGCTATGGCGCCATCTCATTGCGATATGCCGCCCTGGCGCCGTATCTTCCCAGGTGCCACCCTGGCGCCCTATCTTCCCAGGTGCCACCCTGGCGCTATGTCTTATGCATCCACGCCCTCAAGTTTCTTCCTGTCTCTGCCCCATGGCGCCAATGCAGAGTCACGCAACGTCCAGGTGCTGTAAGGGTGCCGGTACACCCTAGCACAAGTACCTTACAGGCAAACCACTGGGCGCCCTCGGAGCTTACAGGTAAAACACTGGGCGCATGTAGGTGATAGTAGCCAGGAAAAGGCACCGAGGTATAAGCTATACATTGCAAGAACTATGTACCTTTGAGTTTCTATATACACGGCTGAACTACAGGTGCACTTCCAATGAACCATTCCCTCTTGGATCCCCTAGAACTTTATGCTGCATATATGCCTCCCAAAATCCCAGCGGTTCCCTGATCTGAGCTCCGTCTGCATAGTAGTTGTTGCCATGCTTTGATCTATGGATATCTATATGGCTATTAGCCACGGAACGCTGATATATTTGGCACAGAACACTGATATTGCGAGACTGTACCCACCTGTAGCTACCCAATAGCTGGCTGATGTAGTCAGATGCTGCCGCAAGCAACGCCTAGTAGTAGAGCTATTAGCTATGCGTCCCCATAGAGTCCGTGGATTTGCTGGCGGGTTCACGTACCTAGCTATGTCTGCGCATATACATGGTGGATATCTCGGGAGTGCACTTGGGGAGTCCTAAGAGCAATTAGCTACGCTTTCACACAGAGTTCGCTGGTTTTCTGCCGAGTTCACGCACCTAGCTACGCCTGCGTCTGCGCATATAGTTGTGGATAGCTCGGGAGTGCACTTGCGGAGTCCTAAGAGCAATTAGCTATGCCTTCATATAGAGTTCGCTGGATTTCTGGCGAGTTCACGTACCTAGCTACGCCTGTGTGTGCACTTGGGGAGATCCTAAGTGCAATTAGCTATGCCTTCACATAGAGTTCGCTGGATTTCTGGCGAGTTCACGTACCTAGCTATGCCTGTGTGTGCATATATAGTTTGGTAGATTTCTGGGGAGTTCACTTGCGGAGTCCTAAGAGCAATTAGCTATGCCTTCACATAGAGTTCGCTGTTTTCTGGCGAGTTCACGTACCTAGCTACGCCTGTTTCTGCGCATATAGTTGTGGATATTCGGGGAGTGCACTTGCGGAGTCTTGAGAGCAATTAG
>ML121565.1:387897-400614 GCA_003788615.2 Terfezia boudieri ATCC MYA-4762 | reverse complement strand
CAAGCGCCTAAAGACCGCTCAAGTGCATGGATCGATGCGGACACAGACGCGTATATCTAACCACTATAGAGCCCTCACGTGAACGCCTCAGGATTCTCGTTAATCGATACGGAAGTGTATCTCAAGCGACCAAAAGACCGCTCAAGTGCATGGAATCGATACAAAAGTGTATATCTAACCACCAAAAGAGCGCTCACGTGACCCCTCAGGATTCTCGTTAATCGATACGGAAGTGTATCGCAACAGACCAAAAAACGGCTCAAGTGCACGGATCGATCGATGCGGACAAAGACGGTTATACCCCCGCGTGCACGAAAGCACAAAACAACCAAGTGCATCGGGTCGTTTTATAAACAGTCAACTGCGCCGGCCCTTTATACACACTAACCAAGCTTACGTCGGAGCGNGTGTGACCACACTCTCTAGTCGTGCGGTCTATATGAAGGCATAGCTAATTGCTCTTAGGACTCCCCAAGTGCACACACAGGTGTAGCTAGGTACGTGAACTCGCCAGAAATCCAGCGAACTCTATATGAAGGCATAGCTAATTGCTCTTAGGACTCCGCAAGTGCACTCCCGAGATATCACCAATGTATATGTGCACACACAGGCGTAGCTAGGTACGCGAACTCGCCAGAAATCCAGCGAACTCTATATGAAGGCATAGCTAATTGCTCTTAGGACTCCGCAAGTGCACTCCCGAGCTATCCACAATTATATGCGCAGACGCAGGCGTAGCTAGGTGCGTGAACTCGGCAGAAAACCAGCGAACTCTGTGTGAAAGCGTAGCTAATTGCTCTTAGGATTCCCCAAGTGCACTCCCGAGATATCCACCATGTATATGCGCAGACATAGCTAGGTACGTGAACCCGCCAGCAAATCCACGGACTCTATGGGAACGTATAGCTAATAGCTCTACTACCTAGGCGTTGCTTGCGGCAGCATCTGACTACATCAGCCAGCTATTGGGTAGCTACAGGTAGGTACAGTCTCGCAATATCAGTGTTCTGTGCCAAATATATCAGCGTTCCGTGGCTAATAGCCATATAGATATCCATAGATCAAAGCATGGAAACAACTACTATGCAGACGGAGCTCAGATCAGGGAACCGCTGGGATTTTGGGAGGCATATATGCAGCATAAAGTTCTAGGGGATCCAAGAGGGAATGGTTCATTGGAAGTGCATCTGTAGTTCAGCCGTGTATATAGAAACTCAAAGGTACATAGTTCTTGCAATGTATAGCTTGTACCTCGGTGCCTTTTCCTGGCTGCTATCACCTACATGCGCCCAGTGTTTTACCTGTAAGCTCCGAGGGCGCCCAGTGGTTTGCCTGTAAGGTACTTGTGCTAGGGTGTACCGGCACCCTTACAGCACCTGGACGTTGCGTGACTCTACATTGGCGCCATAACTTGAGGGCGTAGATGAATAAGGTACATGCCCACAACGCTGACACACAATGCAGGACCTCAGGGCGCCAGGCAGGGCTTCAGGGCGCCGACACACAACGCAGGACCTCAGGGCGCAGAGCTTCAGGAGGTATAGCGCCATGGCGCGAGCAGGACCTTAGGGCGCAGAGCTTCAGGGTACAGCGCCATGGCGCGAGCAGCACAGGGTTCGCGTCCATAACTGTCAGAGTGTCTTTGCTGGCGTAGCAGGCATGAGACGTACGCAAGGCATTCTACCGTCGTTCCTGATGTTCCAATAATGGACTATCTTTTAAAGCATTTAGAGACTACCAAATTAAGTCATACAGTAGCAAACTCAACTCTACGGAGGCGCATACCAAAAGTCTTTTCCACCTGCCTATTTGGGCAGACTGCATATGCGGGCATATCCATACATATGCACACAGATGCATGCAGGTGATCCAGTATATATGCACAGGTAAATTCGCATATACGCTTCCGTAATTGGAATACTCGCATATATTGCATATATTTGAGCATAAGCGGGCATTCCAATTACGGAAGCGCATATGCGAATTTACCTGTGCATATATACTGGATCACCTGCATGCATCTGTATGCATATGTATGGATATGCCCGCATATGCAGTCTGCCCAAATAGGCAGGTGGAAAAGACTTTTGGTGTGCACCTCCGTATACTTGATCAGTTCTATTCTACTTGTATAGTAGAAGCTTAATAAGTATTATACCTTAACTGATTCTAATACTACATTATATACTGCTGTTGTATTACATCCAAGTATGAAGTTTGAATACTTTGAGATCAATTGGGCAGATCATCCTATATGGATAGAGAGTATAAGGAATAAAGTTACTCTTTTATAAGAAACATAGTATAGATATATCTTATAGTACTTCTAAACTATTTACTAATATTATATTAATTTAGCTATAAATGATCTATACCAACTACAACAACTCTACCAACTGCAAGTTCCTCCCATACACCTACAATAGTAGATTCCATATTAAACAATTGGAAGACTAAGCGTGGTCCTTGACTACGTCAAAAAGATAAACTTGAACATTTTATATCATCTACAATTGTTGAGAATCCCTGACTTTGGTGGATCCAGCACCAATCGGACTATTCACAACTCTCAGTGATGGCACTTAGCTTACTTGCTATCCCAGCCATGAGTTTTGAGGTTGAACGAGTTTTTAGCAGTACAGGCTTAATGGCCACTGACCGGTGGAATTGGCTTAAGGAGGATATTATTGAAGCAGCAGAATGTATGAAGTCATGGCAGGCCGATGGAGGACTAGTTGCATTTGGAGAGACGGAACAAGTACGTACTATGTTAGAGCAATTGGAGTTTAAGAGCACAGGAATAGGTCTTGAGAGTACTGCGGAGTAGTCTGGCATGGCCTGTCTAAGGATGATATTATGGTAGCGGGTGGATATTGTCATAGTGGGAGGATATTATGGTAGTGGGAGAATCTAAATGAGCGGAAGGGAGTGCGGAAGGGAGTGCCGAGTTCTTTAATTGTATTTTTCATATTCTATTTACTAGGCCGATTAGCTTCCGAAAATCATGATATTTGTTTACTCCGTACCCATATCTATTATATAGTAACTCTCACTACTGAGCAGCTCAGTCCGCCCAGTCGGCCCAGTCTGGCCCAGTCCGCCCAGTCGGCCCAGTCTGGCCCAGTCCGCCCAGTCGGCCCAGTCTGGCCCAGTCCGCCCAGTCCGCCCAGTCCGCCCAGTCCGCCCAGTCCGCCCAGTCCGCCCAGTCTGGCCCAGTCGGCCCAGTCTGGCCAGTCCACCTACAACCTGCTCTTGTCAGTATGCATGCCGGCCTGCTAATTCAGGCCAGTCCCCGGCTGAGCTCAACTCGGTCCAGACCGGCCTGGGCCTGGTTGACGGCCGGACTGGCCGGCCCGATCAAAATACTGGCCCCGCCTTGGAATCCATGCGCAGACCTGCTTCGGTTGCTTGCGAGTCGAATCCCTTACATATCTCCCCAAGATGTGACTCAAACAATGCCCTATGATCAGCTCTCTTATTGCCCTCGATGCCTGACCTATGCAAACGTGAAATCTTTCCTGTCCCTGTGCCGAACAAGAGTTGACTTGATCTCCGCCTCTATTCCAGACCTTGGGGTGCGCTACACTTGGATGAGATCATGAGGACCGACCGGGACCCACAAAAGAGCAGACTTTTCCACATCGGCAAGGCAGAGTCCCCTAGCTGTCCATGCGGACACCATCGGAGGATGGGGCACACATTACTTTCAAATGCCCGAGGTTTGCACGCATCAGATCCCTCTTCCTAGGGGACAAGAGCACATAGGAAGAACTTGATAAACCGGAGTGGAGAGAAGAGGAGGAGCAGGAGGGGTATAATGAGGCCACGGAGACTTTCTTCGGTTGCGAGCTAGGTAGTACAGGCACAGGGGCAAGAGGGCAAGACTCAAGACGGAAACTCACAGATCAGGGAAATGATCTCATCGCCCTTCTCCTCGGATAACGCAATCAACAGAGTCTTCCAAGCTGCCACAGCCTTCGAGCCTCAGAACTTAAGTTTCGGCAACTGCTCCTATTATAATCCTAGCAGCCTCACACACAATATTTTGTACGACCCCTCGGACCCCTTTTCTAAGACCAAAGGCGGGTGGGCGGCGAAAATCGGAGGCTTGCTGGACGAAGGCTGGAGAGTTTGTTATACGGACGGCACGGGCAGAGAGGGGCATTGTGCTTCGGCAATGGTATCGGAGGACAGAAGAGGTAACACAATGTTGAGATCAAGCTCTTATCTGGGAGAAGAGGCAACAGTCGCGGACGGTGAAAGGGAGGCAATCGTCCTCGCACTCAAAGCACATAGGGACACATCCATGGTTGCTATCCTCTCTGACTCAACCTCAGCCATTTCATCGGCCTTGGAAATCTCGTTAGGCTTGAAACCACCCAGAAGCGGGATCGAGATAGAGATTGGAGATCTCCTAGCAGAGCGCCACGCTAATCATTACGACACCTCAATCTCCTGGGTCCGCTCCCATATCGGTATCAACGGGAATGAGGAGGCAGATGAGCGGGCTGCTTTCGCATCCGCACGGGGACAATTCATGGTTCAAGAGCCTACAGTGACGGAGGGAGGGATTAGACAGTCCTCCAAAGCCGCTCGTGCTAAGACCAGGACGGCTCCAGGTTTCGGCATAAGGAGGAGTGATTGGAATCGACATGCCCTATCAGCGTACACATGGCTTCGCACGGGCAAGGGTCCCCAGAAGCACTGGCTTCATCGCATCGGCAAGGCAGACACCAGCTCTTGCCAGTGCGGATATCACACGGAGGACGGGCATCACATCGTTTTCGACTGCCCATTATATGACCAGCAACGACACCAATTGGGGAAGATAGAAAGGTGGGAGGATATCGACCGCCCTATATGGGTAAAAGAGGAGGGCGAGGAGGACGAGTGGGAGGCAGTGGAGGCCTTCTTCGCCTTCCTATACACAAGGCTCTACGGAAGGGGGGCGTAAGGGGATGTAGGAGAGTCAGGGGAGAGGGGGGAGGAGTATACAGCGTTCGCAGGCCTCAGTCAGGCCTCTCGGGGTCATCTGGCATGTTGCCGGTTAGTGACAGCATGGGGGCCTGCGCATTACGATTTTCATTATACATTTGTTATCACAGTTTTGATTTACACAGTCTGATTTACGCAATGTTTGTATCCGATTGACACAGTTTTGAGTCGCACAGTTGGAATGCTTGTATTTAGTCCTTTGTTTTCTGCGCGCGGCGGACCTGGCAGATTAACTTGCCTGGTCCTGAATCCACCCGGGTTTCCGGGTGGCTCCTCATAGTCCCCTTACTGGGACTGAATAGGAGTAATGAGTTTTTAAAAAAAAAAAAAAAAAAAGGCAAGACTCAAGAGGGTCATGTCACGTGCTTGCATTTTCACGAGTTCACCCTGTCAATTTTCACGAGTTCATCCTGTCACGAGTCACGATTTCCCTTTTTACAGTAACACGGTTTCATTTCTACATTCTGTTCATATAGTTTATTTCGGGATGACAACCTCCAGTCAGGCCGTGAGGTCATCTGGCAGATGCCCGTTAATGACAGCACGGGACGCTTTTTAGTTTTATTTCTCTCATTTCTTTTTTTTTTTTAAAATATATATATTTTTAAAAGACTTTAAAAAGAAGTTAGAGTATTTCTTTTCTATTTGGCTTATATTTAGCTCTGCGCTGATTAACTTGCCTCGCCTTGAATCCACCCGGACTTCTGGGTGACTCATCATGGTCCCTCGTTGGGACCGCATATGAGTAATGAGTATTTTTTTAAAAAAAAAAATAAAGAGGTATGGAGCTAACATGCCATAGGAGAGCACATACATATGCCGGATACAACTCTGGGAGCTCATAGGGAACGCCGCAACGTAGGAAGAGCTGGATCAACCGATTTAGAAGAAAGAGGATGGGGAAGAGCACAGATGGGATGTGGTGGAGGCATACTTCGCCTACCTGTTCCACTCCCTAGCTGGTCGCTGAAAGGAGTTTTAAGGCGTTACCCTGAACTCACCCAGTTACCCTGAACTCGCAAATTTTTTCTTGGTTGATTTGCTAAACTTGTTTTTGGGCTCACTTGGACGCTAGTTTCCAGGTTGATGTCGGGAGGATTGCTCATTCATTCTGAGATTCCCAGCCCGTACGGCAGAGTCCAAGGGCAAGCGTCGGATCGATTCAAAAGCTAATTGCGGTAGACGCAGTTTATCCCACTTAGTACCGTAAGGGAAAACATGGTTATCAATCGCGGGTGCGAAGTTCTCCAAGTGGAGACCATCTGTTCTAGTTACTAAGCTCTTGGACCGTGCCAACCAGACTATCTTGGACCCAGCTGACAAAAATCCTTAAGCCTCAACTTTCGTATCCAACCGATTAGATTCCCGATACAGATGACTCTCGTTACAAGCATATCAGATATAAGCATATATTGGTTACAAGCATACCTTCGCCAGTCCCACATACTAAATAAGCATATTTTCGTTACTAGAATATTCTTATTTTTTTTGGGTTTCTTTGGTTCGGGAGGCTGGGCGTTTATGCAGCCCGTTGTCCCGTGGGTGTACCGAGTCTTTTAAAGACAAGGGAATGGGGCAGTCTCATAGCCTTAGGCTCCACAGACGTACAGACTTCAAAAAAAAAAAAAAAAAAAACCATACATATGCTTGTAACAAGAGAGGCGCCTTGCCATATTGGGATATTTATCAATAAGAAATAACCTCACACGATCTCATGAAGCAACGTACAAAGTGCAGATGGAAGTGAGAAGACTCCTGTATGGTTTACCTATTATCAAAATCCAATGTGTTAAGGACATTCCTCGAGATAATTTGGGATATATGTATAGATGGAATAGTACAGCTTGAAACGATTCTCTTATTATGCGGGAGTGGTTCTGATGGTTTCTGGGATTGCATAGGAGTACTGAGTATTTAAAAAAAAAAAAAAAGTTCTTATGGTTTCAACGGAGAGTTGGTCAAAGGTAGGTAGTTTTACAATTGGATAATTTCAGTGTACATGATTCTGTGGTTGCGGGATTGGAGGATGAGGATCTTTTACATAGAGTTCATATTGTCTGGCTACCTTCCAATACAACATCGAGATATCAGCCGATGGATCAAGGAATTATCCGAGCCTGGAAAGCTTATTATCGTCGGTCTATGATGTAGCATATCATTGAATGCAGGCGGCAGCTTGTCCAGCGCAGGATAACTGATTTTTTGGGTCCTTCTGGAGCATCCTTCTCCTCTTCCTGTTTTCTCTCTGTTATTTGTATGCATGTTTACTATTTATGGTGTCATTCCGCAGGCTTTCCTACCTAGTAATAAATTTCTCTAGCTATAAGCATATATTGTTATAAGCATATTTTCCCCCGTCCCGACGATATGCTGGTAACGAGAGTCATCTGTATCAATTCCATTAGCTTAAAACTATGTTCGAATCAACCGGACACTATTCATCTTAATTATAGACTTACTAGCCAGCAGTAATTGCAGTTGCTCTGTCAGAACGCACATTCATCACACCCGAGTTACCTACTATTCCGGCTAGTTGGCTTTGCGGGTAGATAATTACTCTGCAGTCAGCGTATATGCTTATTTCTGATGGAACGTGTCCACCATGTTTTATTCCTCTGAGTCTCCGGGAGAAGGAGAGACCTCCTCCCTCCATAGAGTCTAAGGCTAAGGACGTCACTCTAAGTCTAACCTTCCCAATCAGGTGATCCCCAACCAGGTGATAAGGGAACCATCAACCCCCCTTGTCCTTAGCAGTATCCTGTCTTATTACATCATGTATTGAGGTATCCCTCTCTCTATCATTGATAATCAAGGTAATGACCAGCCTAGTTATTATATTACATTGTCTTTGTTGTTCTTTGCGATAAGCCAACCCCTCCTTCCGTGATTATTGGAATCCATCTGCATTGGTGATTATCTCCTTGTTGTTCGTATTCCATGTATTATTGGAATTCATTGGCATAGGTCATTCTTTCCTATATCGCCATTTCTTTATCTGAGTTATTGATTCATTATTGTCTTTTGATATAAGGTTTCTGTACCTTCTTGTTCGTATTCCATGTTTATCGGAATTCATTGGGATTCATCGGCATTAATCTCACCTTTTCTTTATCTCAGTAATTAATTCATTATTGTCTGTAAGTATAAGGTTTCTGTACCTTGACTTTTCGTGTTCATTTGAACACATTCGGTATCAGCATAGGTAATGTTCTTGCCTATATTGCCAAATATTCAGTAGGTGCTATACGCTACGGTAATCTGTAGTGTAATTGTACCTTCTTGTTCATATTCCATGTTTATTAGAATGTTCTCATTATCAGCATAGGACTTAGTATTGCTTAAACATAGCCTAGCCATTTTGTTTATTACATTTGATATCTCACACATGTGTTTGTCTTTTTTGATATGTTTATGTAGTCTATTTCATGAAGAGAAATATATGAAGCATTTCCAGCATTTGTAACCCTTGTCCGTGGTCTGTATATTCATTGTATCTCAGAATTTCTTAAAAAGTTTGCGTGGGAGGGCTTTAGTTAACGTATCCACTATCATCTTCTTTGTTTCCATATATAATAGCCAGCACTGGTTGTTTTTTACCAATTCTGTGATAAATCACTCTCGTACATAGATGTGTTTCATATGTAGCTTAAACTCATTTGTTTTTGCTAGTGCAAGGGCTCTCTGGTTATCCCCTAGTAAATGCTCTTATACTTTTTCTCCCAAGTATTCCAGAAATGCTGATAACCATATAAGTTCTTTTGCTGCCTCTATCTCCATAATAAATTCAGCCTCCGTGCTTGATAGGGCTACTATCCTTTATTTCTTCGTACTCCAAAATATACATATACCCTCATAGAAAAATACATATGCTCCTATACTACGTCTTGTTTTTGGACAGTCTATTAGGGAGGCATCAAAATATTCTAGTAGTTTTGATGTCGGTAATATTAGGATCGGAGGCTTTTGGTTACCTATACATAATTGAGCTGAATTGCACCTTCGTAGGTATTGCATTATCCTAAGTACTCCTGTCTAGTACTTTTGAGTTGGTGCTGTAGCAAATTGATCCAGTTTCGGGACTGTGTAACTTATATCGGGACGTGTACTAATCATGATATACATTAGTTGTCCTATCGCTTTTTGGTATATTTTTGTTTCTGCTTCTAATAGTTGTATACTAATGTCATCTCATTTCTCTTTCGGATCCATTAGTATGGATACAGTATTGCAATCAGTCATGTTGAATTCCTCCAAGATTTGTCAGATATATGGTACTTGGTCAATATATATCTTTTGGTTCTTTCAATCCTATTGGATATAAAGGCCAGTATATACTTTAACTGGTCCAAGATCTTAGAACTTGTATCTTGATTTCAGGTATTCTTTTAGTGAGTTCACCTCCAGTCATTTTCCTCACAGTAGTACATCATCAACATATGCAAGTAGTTGTAGCTGTCTTACTATCCATATTACCTGATCAGTACTTATTTTCTTCATACCATATTCGAGTAGTATGGTATTGAGTGTCTCATGCCATTTCCTAGCTTCTTGCTTTAGACTATATATTGCTTTGAGTAGTTAGCATACAATATTCCTAGGGTTCTCTTTTATCCCGTTCAAGTCTTCAATATAGCATAATTCGAATCCTTGAGGTTGGGCCATATATACCTTGACGTCTTTCAATACCGAATTCAGGAAGGCATTACAGAAGTTACCTTGGTCTATTTCCTCGCCCTGTATGGCTACTATATGTAGAATTATCCATAAAGATGCAAATCTTACCACTGGTGCATATACTTCATTGAAGTTTATGCCCTTCGTTTGAGAATCTCCTCTGGCTACCAAGAGTACTTTGAATCTCTCAATAATAGGCTTTCTGTATGGATCAGTTGGGTTTTATTTTGTCTTAATGTTAAATACCCATTTGTTTCTGATAACAGCCATTTCTGTTGTCCTTTTGACTAACCTCCAAGTGCTGTTCGCCAGTAGCGCATTGTATTCTTGTTGGCATGCTTCAGTCCATTATTGTTTTTGTTGTGATTTCAACACCTGAGTATATGTTCTAAGGATCTTAAAGTCAAGGTATCTTGGAGTAGTGTCAGCCGATTCTGCCGCCTTGTACATCATTTGGATAGGGGATGTCTCTTCTAAGTTATCCATCTGCTGGGCAGCTCTAATTGCGTTTATTTGTTACTATTGTTACAGGCGGGCTGTAACTACGAATATACTAGGCGATGGATAGGTGTAAAGAGGTTACTGGGGGTAGATGTCAGTATAAACGCAGTCACAACTCGGGTGTAAAGCGGACTCGATAAGAGTAAAGCTATATGAGACTTAGAACACCGCTTGGGTCTTATTCTATTAACTATGTAAAAGCGGTGGCTTATATAGAAGTGTTGATCTGATAAACCCTTATCCGATCTGGACGACACTTCCTAAAGCAGAGTAGTAGCGTTGCAGCCTGGTATTACCTAACTGGGAAGTCCCTTCCCGATTAGGACCTTCGCAGGCTGACATACTCAACCAACCGCAAGGTCACTTGCAGATATGTCTGGTGGTTCCCAATGTTATAAAGTTGTGATTTGTCTTCGAGTTGAGGGCAGTTCGATGGACCATGGAGGCGTACAGGCTTAAGTAGATGTTGTAAGTGATGTCTGGGCCAAGCTTCTACCCATTCGGACTACCGGACAGATCTGCAAGTCCCCTTCTCTTTAGTCCATACCTACGATCTAAAAAGCTTCTACCTGTTGATTTCCATGATCCCCTTCTCCTACTTCTCCTTCGGCTTCTACAACTTCACCTTCCTTATCTACACCGCCCTACCGTCTTCTTCCTACCTGATACCCACCATGGGAGGCTCAAGTTCAACCTTCACGATTCTGTCGTGGTACTATCAGTTCACCGTCCTGTAACCCCTTCTGTAGCATGAGTTCTCGATCACAGTTCCTTAAAATGTACCCTATTCACCGTCCTTCTATATCGCTTGATACACCGTCCTACATGATTCACAGTCTTCCGTTTCCGTCTATCCGTATCGTCCGTTTGCTTCAACCATGGATACGGTTGACCTCTCGCTGGTAAACTCCTTTATCGATACCTGAAGCAACCACTCGATGGTCTCAGTCTTCCAAAGTTACGTTATGAGCAATAATGTCTGGCCAAATGCTTTCATGTTGTGATATAAGGCCGTTTCTGATGTACCTGTCGTAGACTACAACGACTATGGATATAATTGCTCTATACCTCTGAAATACCGGAAGGGTCTGTGTAGTGGAGGCTGGCACCAGGCGTTAAGCGGAGGTCTAAGGAGTTTCTCGAGTTGGTTTTCGAGTTGTATTGGGAGGCAGAGAGGTGGCGGATAGTAGGAGTCTGGCTACCTGAACGACTTGCTCGTCAGGTTTGTGAATTCGTCATGGAGGTGTAGATAACAGTGCTATCCGTTCGAGCAACCTTTGCTACCGATGGGAATCGGCTCAAACGGATATTATGACGGCGGGTGAGATGGGTATTCATGAGGGGAATGGCTTCAAACATACCGAAGCTGGGAGCGTGGTACGTGGATAGTCTACTGATACTTAAGAGGAGAGGGCGACGTCTTCTTACCGATCTGGCTTACTGTTGACACGTGTTGGTTCAAGTGCTATGGGAGTTCGTTTAGTTGGTGTTCTCTTCACGGTATGTGGAGCTCTTCCGTGCTTCCAAACGATAGTTACTGACCCACAACCAACTGGCGGCCTTGGATGTTTATGCTCGACCCTTGTTGGCAAGGGAATGGTCGTTCACCTATCCCGGGATGTTCCAGTAACTTCGATAACCAAGTGTGCGTATATCCGAGCTTCAAGGTGTTCCGTGTGCTACCGTGTTACAACAAGTGCAATGGGAGGACTTCGGTAAGTCTGTTGCTCTACTCGGTGTTCTATACCTGCTTCTACTTGGTCTATAGAAGCTTCAGCTTAGGTAACACCTGAGGGCGTTCTTAGCTCCTCATCAGTTCATATCCCACGCAACCCTTCCTATATGCCTCAAACTTCTATGAACCCTCTGGAAACTGTTCAACCTATTGACAGGCCTCTTCGAGTCCCTCATAGCTCTCTTCAAGGGGTTATTCGGTGCTCTACTTTCTCTGGAGATTCAACCCTGAATGCAGGTCATAAAGTACCTACTTCTGTACCATGGAAAATGGGAGGATGAGCAGCGGAAAAGGGACACCCAAAAAACCGCTCTCCAAACCAAAAATTGCCGGTACCGTACATACACATCCGTGTGGCCAGAACACCGTGGGAACTTACCCTATCCCCATAACCAGCCCTACCAGTCATGGATACAGTGGTACCAATGGACTCAATAATGATTATGAACAGAAGAGGTCCCAGCCTTTCTGAACATAAGTCGACTCCTGTCGACGGAGCCTTGCCCCTCATTACAATGCCGAGTCCATTCTCTGGATGGGTGTTGACCCTTATAGGGTTATGGATTAATACCGACGATTGACAATACCGGACTAGTTGGTATGTCGACGTCCATTACACAGGCCCTACCTGCCCATAACCTCATTCCTTCATACACTGGAGACCTACGCAGGAGTATATACATAAGAGAAGATATCATAAGGTATATCAAGAATACAAACAATAAGTACATAGCAATAACCAACATAATCCAAAAGTCGAGGACATATAGTCGGACTGACGTTACGCAACTTCAAGTCCGACGGATTAGTGA
>ML121565.1:325523-384988 GCA_003788615.2 Terfezia boudieri ATCC MYA-4762 | reverse complement strand
GGTCCGAGACTACTCGGGTACCGACTATTACTATTACTATCACACCAAGTCCGTGTCGTTGCTCGACTTGTTAAATAGTGTGTTGTGATGCGTGGTGGCAAGGTTTGAGGTGCCAAGGTCCTTGCTACCCTGTGGGGGGCAGTCGTTTATCCTCAGCCTAGTGATAGGAGGAGGAGAGGTCTTGGATAGTAGGCGAGCCATCGTGGGAGACAGGGTGGTCCTGGTAGCTCATTTCCGTTCGTTGGACGACGAGCGGTAGCTTGTGGGCAACTGGGTCCGATACAACGATACTTTCGTGTTTAAGTTGCCAACCTCCGTCTTTTCGTTCGCCGTGATCGATTTCACGTCGTGGAGGTTGTCTGGGTCTCCTGCGTATGTCTCAAATAAGTTTTTTGACGACGTCTACATGTCTTGTGTCGTTTACGACGTCGATTGTCGGTCCGTGTTGATAGCTTGCTGTGAGTTTAACGGAACGTTGTTTAGGTCTTGGAGTAAGATAGTCCCGTTGTCGTATTGCAAGCTGTCAAACTTGCATAGCTAGTATTAGAATCGATAGAGTTCCTGGTTCCCCTTACCATAGTTGTGGTTAGTCTATGTGCTAAATCTCCTTAACTCCTCTCTAATTACCGTCATCTCGTTGTAGTAGTCCGAGGGGTTGGCTCTGTAGGAGGCTAATTATGTCGTGTCTCCGAGCTCGTCCGCCGTCCACCTTACTATGGTGGTGGTGGTGGCGGTCATGGTGCTGGCTCTGGTGCTCTAGGATGGGGTGGTGGTGGTGCAGGTCGTCCCAATCCTTAAAAACTTCTGTCCGTCCACCGGCCTTTTCGTGGTGGAGGCTTATTTAAGTTCCCTCTGTCTCTTGTGGACCTCCCGACCTGTGAAGTCTACCTACTGATGAAGGAATAGTGAGAGTGGGCCTTGCTTCTAGTCTTCGAACGTATACAACCCGATACAAACCTTCCCTTCCGTGATCTGACCACCTTCCGATTAGCCCAATTCATAGAATGAACCCGTGTCCAATTCCTCCGATACCGTAATATAATGCCTCTAGTGATGGTTAGCCTGGCTCGTATGGTGCTCAACCGTCCTGACTTCTTCTGTCCTAGTCAGGAACTGATGGATTGTCCCCATCTGACGGACTTATTAATACGATTTGATAGGCTCTACGTCCAGTAGTTATAGTAATAGAGGTTGGAGGGAGTATTGGAGGCTCAAAGGTACCGTGTGATGCTTTTGAAGGCATGTTTAGGACTAGTCACCTCTGTTTTTGAGTAACTCTACCTATAGTAATTGTGACTTAAGGTTTCGGCGTTGGCGTTACGGGGAGGGTGGGTCGGTCACAGTTTCTTCGCATGTAAACTCCTTGCTTATGTTGGAGCCTCACCTTATGGGAGATGATGATCTTGCCCATGTTCCCTACACGTTTCCGAGTAATCCTCTCAACATTGACATAGTTGTAGGGATTTGGTGGTGTTGGTGTCTATAGAGGTGTATAGACAAGCGGTGTAATGTTACAGGCGGGCTGTAACTACGAATATACTAGGCGATGGATAGGTGTAAAGAGGTTACTGGGGGTAGATGTCAGTATAAACGCAGTCACAACTCGGGTGTAAAGCGGACTCGATAAGAGTAAAGCTATATGAGACTTAGAACACCGCTTGGGTCTTATTCTATTAACTATGTAAAAGCGGTGGCTTATATAGAAGTGTTGATCTGATAAACCCTTATCCGATCTGGACGACACTTCCTAAAGCAGAGTAGTAGCGTTGCAGCCTGGTATTACCTAACTGGGAAGTCCCTTCCCGATTAGGACCTTCGCAGGCTGACATACAGTGATTAGGCAGCCTGAACTTCAACGCATTGCAGTCAGGCTGACATACAGGAGCTGAAAACCTAATACAACCAATAACGATACATGAATGACAAACATAAGAACTATATGGAATACTATAGAAGAGAATACATGTATGAGGACGCATCCAGAGGTCACACACTTCCTTACTCCAATACCCGTCCATCCCGGACACATTACCTGCAGCTGTTTGGTTGATCAGGCCATAACAGTTAGCAGCCATAATTAGGTATTGGGATATTCCCAGTTGTGGGTAGGTCTCTTACCTGAGCCGTAACAACTATATCTTCATCTCCAAGTGTTCTCTATGTGCTGTGTCTGGTACCACCATCTCCATATCTATGTTGGAGTTATCAGATTGTTCATCATTAGGCAGTCCTAGAATATTTGTTCCTTGACTTAGTATAGGAAATCTCTTGAATTTCTCATGTCCTAAGGTTTCCTCGAAGAATATCACATCTTGAGCTTTGATTATTATATTCGCTTTAATATCGTATAAGCTGAATACATTTTCTGATTCGTAGTATCCCATAAGGAGGTACTCCTTACTATGGCAGTCCCACTTCTTTCTCTTTTTGCTGTCCTTTGAGATATGTGCATAACATCTACATTCCCATATTCTGATATGGCTGATGTAGGGGTGGTAGTTGAGTAGGCCTTCGAAAGGTATACTCTTTAGTTTCAAACCTTTTATGGGACAACGGTTCAATATGTATATAGCACATAGTGTAGCCTGTCCCTAAAAGATTAATAGTAGGTTCACTATAATTAACATCGCTGATGCTGTCTAAACTATCACCCTATTCTAGACCTCACAAGCCCTATTCATGTCCGAACTATATGGTACTGTTGTGATATATTGTATCTCTTCTTCATAAAAATAACTTACAGCAGCTTCAAACTCCCCACCTCCATCGGAGTGCACTATCTTTATTTTTTCTCTAAATTGCCATTCAGCCCATACTTTCCATCCTCTAAAAATCCTTAACTATTCTCCTTTATTCTTCATCAAGTATTTCCATTTAAATCAAGATTTTGCACACATTATTATTATGAAGTATTTATATCCCCAGAAATCAGCTTCCTGCATTGGTCCACATAGGTCTACCATGATAATTTCTAGGTTTGCCTTAGATTTTCTCATAGAGATTCGGAATGGTTGGCATCTCTATGTCACTTTTATGCAGTTGGAGCAGTTGAACTTGTACTTTTTCTCTTGACTCAAGTCCATTCCTTCAGCCTGTGATTTCAACGCTGATATATATTTGCAGTTCAAGTGTCCCATTCGCCTATGCCATATGTCTGTGTACTGTATATCGATTCGATGAGGTTCCTTTTCACCAGTTTGTGAGGGTAACACAGTATATTGAGTGGCTACGGCTGGGAAAGAGATCAGTTTGTATGATTTCATTGCGAGACTCATCTGTTCTAGGAAGTAAACTCTATTTTCTTTCTGTGCAACAGCCCACAACAACTCTTCTTTCCATATACTCCATCTTCCACCTTTAATTGTGAATTCAAGGCCTTTGTCTTCTAGTTGACCAACTGACATGAGAGCAGTGTGTTTGACCATTGATGGGACAAATATCACTTCTAATATTCTAATCATACTACATGTTAATTTCAGTAGGATATTCCCAACCCCTACTCCATACAGTACCTCACTCACTGTCTCTATTGGGATAGGGTCAATTTTGGTATAGGTAATGAAGTTATCCTTGATTCCTATATAATGATTGGAAGCCCCACTGTCCAGCATCCATCTTGTCCCCTCCGTAGTACCTTTTTGGCTTTGCAGACACATCATACAGTATCATGATATGTGGTAGGTTGAAGGTAATCGATTAGTGTCGTCCTTTGGTTTTTCTTTTCCATACATCATACACATGTAATGGGTTGAAAGCGCATGTCTAGGTATGCAGAAGGTTCCTATCATTGCTTTTACCTCATTTGTTTTCGCCTTTGAGTTTTGTTTGGACCGCTTCTTTACCTGTCGGTTTTCTTGGTTTGAGTCACTATCATAGTTCTCCAATGAGAACTCCTCGGAATTGGAATCCTGTCTCTTCTTATATTTCTGCTTTCTCTTAACCTCCTTCTTATGTTCTTTTTTCTTACTCTTCTTCTCCTTTTCTTTACTAGCCGATTCCCCTATCTTTTTCCACCACCCCGAAGCTTTCTCTAGGTATTTATACCAATAGTTCTCCTGAAAGTACATTGGTTTTCCACAGTTTGTACATACTTCGTTACTTGCTTTTGTTGCCGAGTGGATTGGTATGCTTGTTGATGGTATTTTCATTATTTCTTTCTTCCTCTCTGTGTTTATGCTGATGGATTTCTCTTCCCTTATAATAGATTTCTTCACTGTTTGGATATCCAAAGGTGATTGTTCAGTATCCATATTCGATAGTGTTGTAACCAAAGGGCTGTATTCAGGCAGGAGATTTCCCAGCAGTTGCCACTTGATTTTCTGGTCACTTATATCTTCTCCCAGTAGCTTGAGCTCACTCGCCACAGCCGTGACCATATTGATGAACTGTATTGCTAGTTGTCTATCCTTTTGTCTTATGGAGTTGAATTCTTGGGTCAGTCTGAAGATGTTCCCTATGGAGGATAACTAGTACTGATTTGCGAGTGTTCTCCAAGCTTTTCTTGCTGTCATGTCATTTGATAAGGATGCTTATGTTATTGAGCTGCACCCAAAAAAAATTTCTGAAAACGTCCATCTATTACATCTAACCTAGTCTTCATCCACATCAACTGGCTTATCGAGGTCTATTATCTGTAGCACTCCTACCCTTATGAAGAGAACTCTCATCGCTTTTTTCTATGTATAGTAGTTCATATCATCTAGAGGAGGTATATTTGCATTCCCTCTATCGAATTTCGAGAGTAGAGTAAAGTCTTCCATAGTTACGGGCATTTTGATCAGTTGGAAAAGAAAATTTTCCTTCAAAAGCAACCGAGGGTCATAACCTGATGGAACATGTCTACCATGTTTTATTCCTCTGAGTCTCTGGGAAAAGGAGAGACCTCCTCCCTTCATAGAGTCTAAGGCTAAGAACATCACTCTAAGTCTAACCTTCCCAATCAGGTGATCCCCAACCAGGTGATAAGGGAACTATCAATTTCAGTATTTCCGCTACTGCCTTAATTTCCTTATGCCTTAATAGGCGCTTCTACAAATCAGCTTATTCGTGTATTTATCTTGTTTCTCATTGGCTGATTAACATCCCTGTCCGGTATGTCTCACATTGGCTTTCGCAAACTCATATATATAAAGACATCCCGTTCCGCTCTTAATTACCTTAGAATAATAAGCAAGTCTTCACCTGCATCATTCTACTATTATCTAGTATACTCTGCACTCTATTGTCGCATCCACTGCTTTTACTTTTAGCACGCTGCTCCACTAGAACCTCTGCTCCAGACCGCTACAATCTTTGCTGCTAGTACCACTTCCGCTGCCTCACAATATTCTTAACGGAATATCTTGTTAAGCTCCCTATGTCAATAATTGCAACACGGGATTCAGTGTAATATAATAAGAGATGTGTAGAGTTAAATTCTACTAGTATCACTGATAGGATTGGTAAACGTTAGGTTCGGTCACTGGGGGGAAAGGATGCGAGGGCTAAGAAACTCTCTATCTCCAATCCTGTTGTTCTTGCCAGCTGTTCACGGTAGCTTCAGTTGGCTGTTCATGGCATTGAATTTAGAGGCAACAAGATGAATACAAAGGCTGTCTGGGTTTTGCTGTCTGGGTTTCGCTGGCTTCTTTCGACGCAACAAGAGATAAAAGTTCTCTGGTTAAGACTGTCTTCGCTGGCTGTGTTAGCAGTATATGGGGAGAGATAGGTATTAAGGGATAAAGGATTCGATTGTGTGTCAAGGTTGTGACTGCGGCCACCTTTGATGCTGAAGGGTGTTTTCAATTTATCAATCTATTTATCACTTTGTACATAGTTAGCTCCGGGTGGATGGTCCCTTGAACCCACCCATGGCTCCCGGCATTATGCCAACCAGACTCGTGTATTCAACAAGAAAGAAAAAAAAGGGATAAGTCCCGTCATCGAAACTATAGCTGCAACAACGTTCCAACCAGACTACACAAGGCCACAACAGCTACAACAACCACAGGACATCTGTATGAACAACTGCATCAATCTCTTACTTGGCGGCATTTTACAAAGCTTGCAGCAAGCCCATAAAAAAAAAATTCAGCATATATTTTGTCCAGACAATATGGGAGTAGAAGACACGTCCGACAATATCTCTATTATGCCACATCAGAAACCGATCATTCAAGAGTTTGTTCCATGCAATAACAGTGTTCTTGAATAACCACTCATCTAATAATACTAGAGCTGTGGTTTTTACTGGTAGCTAATGGATCTGATTTATCCTGGTGGGTGGGTGATAAGTTTCTTTTTTCTCCTTTAATACTTAGTACTCATGGTTTGGTCTAGTTTATCTAGCGAAAATATTTTTTTTTCAGCCTATTATGTCTTAATTAACCTTAGGTAATGAATCTGGTGAGGTTGTAGCGTGCTTGATTTTAATTGAGAGATTGATGGATCCGGTACATTCTGGTGGGTTGGTTGAGATGTGGGTTTTTTTTCTTAATTTATTAATATTTAACTCGTAGCAGATGGATATGGGGCATGTTGAAAGTACAGGGCCATATAAGATTGTTTGCGGCAAGGATATGATGTGTTTTTGTTTTGTACTTTCTAATATTTTTTTTTATTTAATACTTTGTACTTATGTGCCCTGTAGTTTATACTGATGGCTGTTGTATTTTGTATAATGTATCAGAGTATATGCATAATTATTAGTGAACCGGGCGGTGTTGCACGATTCACCAATATACTGATATATCGGGCAGAATTGGTGAATCGACCAGAACAAGTCCGACCGATACTCGCCTAGCAGCCTCGTCGCAGCCACCTTATACGAACCAGCAGACCCCAACTCCAAGTGCAAATTCAGGTGGGCGACCAGCATGCTTGAAGAAGGCTAGCGGTTATGCCGATAACTGGTAGTCTGGTTGGCACAGCTACGAGAGGTTTATGCCAACCAGACTAGATAACTGGCACAACTCTCGTTCGGGAATACTCATCTCTGTTGTATATTGCTTTTAGGTTTTGAGACTCGTGCCTGTGACTGATATTACTCTCGTTCAAGGAGCCACCCGGGTTTCCGGGTGGCTCCTCATGGTCCCCCTACTGGGACCCAATAGGAGTAATGTGTTTAAAAAAAAAAAAAGGAGTTTATCTTGTTGGCTGTTGTCGTCACGGGTCTTGGCATGAGACTAGTTGTCGTCTTGCAATGGCCACTAGGGCCTCATATTTGAATTCCCTTGCTTGCGCTCTCTGCTTTCCTTTTGTTCTTTTCTTCATCCAACATCCTGTATGTACAATACAGTCCTTGGTTCTTCTATTTGCCCCTTCGTTCTGGTCGCCGCCGGATTCCGTCTGGATTCCTTGGAGGAAGAGCTCGTTGTGCTCAAAGACCTGACCGGTCTTATAAAAGTTCCTCCCGGTTTCCTGCTTACTGGGGAAACTGGTGTAGCACTATTCTGGTGCGTTTACCACTGGCGAAAAAAAACCCGGAAAATCAGGTCAATGATAGAGCCAGACGCCAGTGGTAATAAGGAACCTAGCGTACGAGGAGGCCGACAAGCTCGCAGCCTTTGCCTCCCCCCTAGGCCAAGTATCTCTCTCCCCCCCGACGGTAACTGAGGGCGGCATAAGGAAGAGCTCAAAGGCCATCAGAAGCGAGGCTCGCACTACGAGAGGATTCGGTATAGAATGGGAGCGTCAACGACGACTCCGACTCACATGGTTACGGACTAACAAGGCCCTCAAAAGCACTGGCTTCACAAGATTGGAAAGGCGGACACAGCGGCGTGCCAATGCGGGCATCACACACAAGACGGTCGACACATCAGTGACATCACTTTTGACTTGTCCAGATCTCTTTGGTCTCCAGTCAGGGCCCTTGGGCTCATCCGACATTGTCGGTTAATGAAGACATCGTCGGTTAATGACAGCATGGGAGGATCCCACTCACGATTTTCCTAAAAAGGTTTTTACGCTATGTTGATTCTGTTGGGTTTTAGTTCGCTTTTGTTTAGCTAGTTTGTTACGTTCATCTATATCTTGCGTCGAACCCGCAGATTAACTTGACTCGTCCCTAAATCCACCCGATGGTCCCCTCACTAGGAATGAACAGGAGTAATGACTATATATATATATGTTCTGGTCCGTTCCGGGATTCCAGGCCATACCGGTATGGACTGAGCCGTTGCGAGATTGCCGGGCCGTTCCGATATCTACACTCTGAGCGATGAACAAAGGCAAATTGAGTGGAAACCGGGTCTATTATATTTTATACATAACAAAAGCTCAAACTTTACTACGAGTAATTTCATGATACCTCTCGTTCATAGTACTATAGGTCTTGTTCTTTTCTGCATGCAGCAAAGTATCACGAACATGTTACATCATGTTCCAAAGCCACTTGTTTCCCATCATTACTTTCCTTCCATCGCAGTTATTTGGGTCTCGCAGGTATGCTTTAATTCTGCGATACCTAGGTAGTTCTTGTTAGTCACCATGTACTTGAATTGGATATTAAGGAATTACTTCTCAAAGGTCACTTGGGATTTACTTCAATAATTGCGCTTCCAGATCGAGTGAAACCTAGGGGGTGAAACTGATCCAAATCAATAGTACCATTATCTTCTGACCAACTGACATTATGGTAAGGCCGGAATGTTGTGGTATGTTGGTAATTCCGTGGTGTGCTCTGGTAATGTCAGTGTGCACAATATGTTACGTTGAACAAGTGGACCAGAACATTTCTCTACATAATAACTTTCATTTCGGGTATACCTCTACTGAGTATTTTTTTGGATAGGTCGCCTATGTTATCTCCGATGTTCTTTGACCAAATGTTGCTACAAAATAACCTTCATGTCGGATATGTCCCTGTTTAGTCATTATAACGTCGCAAATCCCTGTTGCCATCCGTGGCATTGAACAATTTAATCCCGTAACGGCCTGGTCCGTTGCGATATCCATTCCATACCGGTATGGACTGGGGACACTCTCATACCGCATGTAGTAAATACCAAATTCCAATATTAGGGTTATGTTATAGCAGCCTATTTAATTAAACCAAGAACAAAGGGATAGAGCAAAATTAATTAAACATCATGGAGGTGATAAAGCGCAAGTGGTATAGAGCACGGCGATACAGATACTTCTAGAAGTAGCTTAAAAGACTCAAGTAATAACCACGACTGTTGAACTTTACCAACAGTATGGTATGAGATCACAATTCGGCCAGCTTACAGAACCTCTTACCTATACTAGAACTATAGCAGTTATATATGTAGTTCGATGCTTTAATAGCCAACATTGAGGATTGGTTAGTACATTAAATCCTCAACATATTTGTATTGCACCTTCAAACTTGCATTCAAACTACATACCAGCATTGACTTCAGCGACATATTCCACAAACCTACTTACGCACATGTCGGACTCCTCATATTATCTGATATATAATCACTTGCGCTTATCCCCTTCATATGGTTAAGTTACTTGCCCTTTGTTTATTTTATTAGGTAACTAGCTATAAGTCGCTGTAGTATTGTAGAACTATTGTTGGTATTGCAAAAATTATACCCAGTTGCTGTAGCAATTGATAACCTTTGACCAAATTCTTAATTCCGCAATGGCCTGGCTGGGCCGTTCCGGAATGGCATACATGTACTGTATATTCACACATTATAAGCATATTAATGCAAGCAGATAGCGCAAGTGATTAAACTCCAAATAAAGAGACAAATAGAACTTAGTTATGAGGAGTCCGACATGTGCGTAAGTAGCTAGACTATTGTCCGCAACCACCAAGCATTGTATAATTCCTCCTTCAACAGGAAGGTTTTAGCAATTAATAGATTGATTGAGTAGAAGGTAGAGCAAGCGAAGTTCTTTTTATACCCCTCATAGGTAACTTGTTACACACTACTATTTGTAATTTACTATATATGATATTGGAGTGTCGCTTATTGTAGAACTATTGTGGTGTAGAAGTCACCGTGGCATTGAAAACCTTGACCAAAATTTTAATTCCGCAATGGCCTGGGCCGTTGCAGAATCCAGGCCATACCGTAACGGCCTGGATCCCAGAACGGCCCAGAACATATATATATAAAGGAACCTAGCGTTGCAGCTAGAGTAAGGAGGCGGATCAAAGCAGGCTCTAGATGCAATGGCGCAGCGGGTTCGCAAGCTAGAAGGCAGAAGGACCTTGAAAAGGAACAAAAGGCACAGGCGTCCATAATAAAAGAGTTAGGTTACCTTGACCAAAATTTTAATTCCGCAATGGCCTGGGCCGTTGCAGAATCCAAGCCATACCGTAACGGCCTGGATCCCGGAACGGCCCAGAACATATATATATAAAGGAACCTAGCGTTGCAGCTAGAGTAAGGAGGCGGATCAAAGCAGGCTCTAGATGCAATGGCGCAGCGGGTTCGCAAGCTAGAAGGCAGAAGGACCTTGAAAAGGAACAAAAGGCACAGGCGTCCATAATAAAAGAACTTGGAGGACAGCAGGAGTACCAGGAGGAGATGATCAAAAAGATTGCCAATGTGCAGGGCACATATCAAGGAAATTCGCAAGGAGCAGGGACTCCAGCAGTCAGCACTGATGGAACTTGTCAACGTGCAAAAAAAGCCGGAGTCAACAATTACGAACCTGCTCCTCCAGCAGGAGACAATGATGAATGTGATGGCCGCAGGTATGGGGGCCCTCCAGTCGTCGATCATTGACCAAGAATTCTACGACCTTCTCCAGTCACGAAATTACAACGATTCAGTCAGTCTCCGACTTAGAATCCGACCGGAGACCACCCCTGGGATTCTCCTGCCAGTTAAAAGAGTTTCACAAGCAGGTGGGAGGTTGACTCAGGTGGTTGCTATGTATGGGGGCGTCTGTTTGTGAGGCGGATGTTTTATACTTACTTGATATGTGCTTAAGTACTATATACCATGCGAATGAGGACACGTTGTGTGTTTCTCCCCCCGGCTATTTGTGGTTTCAGGCCCGACACAGTGAAGCATCAATATAAGCAACCTTAATAAATCTCTTCCGCAGCCACTATTGTATGGAAATAAGAATCTCTTGTAATAGGAGACTTTCTGAGACTTGCGGCTCGGGGTTTATTACATGGGCCGAGATCATGTATCCTCACCACCTCCTCGGGGCGGATCTCCCAATATAATTCACTATCTGACTAGTGATGCCATTCATCCATTAAGAAAAAGGCCGGAATGAGATACTCACAAGTAATGACGCATGTATGAGTGGACCGCATGAGCAAAGACGTATGGTAAGTGCCATCGAATGTTTTAATGTCTCAACTTCATAAATTTACAAACAATAAAGTAAAGCTATCAAAACGTGATGGTGCGCAACGTATTCTTCGGATTACCTCCTCAAAATACCTAGGTAACCTTAGCTACATCAAGCGTTTGCAAGACATCAACCTTCGCGATGAAGTTCTCAGCACGTGCGGCACTGTACGTACTCCCGAGAACTTTACATACTTCATAACCTGCTTTCCATATCTGCTTTAGTCCTCTTCCGTGACCTGTGGTGGCCTCTGCCTTCTGCCATTTACTCTCTCATTGCCATTACGGGCTTTAACCCAGGAGATTTGACAGCATCGAGTCCTACCCTCCTTTGTCTGCAGGAAAATATCCCTCATGGTGTACATGAGGTTTTTAGTCTTCGCCTTTCCTTTCTGTCCTGGCCGCAATGGCTGCTTAGGAATTTGAGAGTAGATGAAGTAAGTAAAAGTAATAAGCAATCGCCGATCTCGCAATTCCCTTCAACAATCAACAAAGAACACATTACCGTACAAAACACAAAGCAAAAGAAAAAAAAAGTGAGCGACAGGAGGGAACTGGTGCCAGAAATGGAGTTTATTGGTAGGTAGCCTTGTGTAAAACCAAGTCGAGATTGGTGAGAAGAGAGGAAAAAGAAAAGAGGTTTCTAGACAAGAATCTTAATCCTGGAAATAGCAAGAGCCAATGAAATAGAACTGAAATAGGGTTAGGTGTATTCGAATCAGGATTGTGTTTGTCATATAAAGCTACACATCAGTATGCAATCTCCCAGCGTCTACTAGCTTTGGTCACACAGTATTAGACTAACATTTTTGCAGTTGTTGTCGTGCATTGCACCTATTGCAGTTGTTGGTTAGTTGGTCACGTCTTGGGTGGGTTTTGATCTAAGGACCTATAAGGACAAGGTTACGATGTCGACTGGGCAAGGTAAGTTGTTAAAGGTTGCATAGTTAAGAAGACTACCTACTAAGGGTTCCATAGAGCTTTCTTTGTCTTTGAAGATCGATAGTGGATCTTGGAATACGAATCAAGTTCGAGACTGGCGGTACCCTGTGGCGGAGACTGAAGGTCGCGTCAACTTCTCCAAGAAATTTACATCGCTTCCGACGGTGATAGTGAGTATGTCATCAGTGGATGTTTCAAACCAGTCCAATTTTAGAGTGAATGTTTATGCAACCCATGTTAATTTGGAGGGATTTACTGTGCATGTGAATAGTTGGGCTGATACAAAGATTTACTCATGTGGAGTATCATGGTTGGCAATTGGGCACTAGTTAATGGGAACGGGCAGTGGTCTTGTGGTACACGTCAAATTTATGGATGCATGGAAAGATTTATTTTTCGGTCAAATGTTTTTTCTTGGGTTTTTCTTTTTTTTTATTTGAAGTCGGCTAGCCATGAGACGGCCCCGTGAGTAGCGCACCCTTACTCCACCACTACCAAGGCCATTCGGGTTTTTCTTGGGTTGGATCAGGGCATGAGTTTATAAAATTTCGATATTTCTTCCACTGACTTCAGTAAGTCGACATTGTTGCCATCCGTATTTGATATTTTCTGCTTACCTGGCTTAACTTCCTACTTAAATTTTCTAATATTATGTACCGCATTGCTTCCGAGGTCATTAAATGGACGACCGAGTTGTTGTTCTGTTTTGCATTAATCCGATGGTGTCGGACCTCTAGCTATTTGTTTCTCTACTATATATAAGGCTTGTATTTTTTTTTTTGTTTTTAGTCTAAACCCGCAATGGAATAATTACTTCGAGGGTATCTAGAGCAATTAGTTTACCTAACAGTTGCAGGGTCGCAAAAAATTCGTATGATTGATCAATTTCCACATACTTGTTCATAAATAACACCTCCAGAGTGGTCTTATCCCCTCCCCGGGAGGAGTCGTAAAATTATGGCGGGTGGAAGGGGTGTATCAATGCCTAGCGGCCAATAAATTTTAATTATGGGATAATAAGCGACTGTACATGTTGAGTCTGATAGCAGGGCCCGGCCACTGTGAATCTATGTATTCCTTGGGGCTTTTATGAATCGAACACTTCCTCTTCCTCTCAGCGAAGCTTTTCTCTGAGAAGTGACCCCAAGCACATTATCAAGATCAAGTAGTAATATATCCACTGCGGATTTGCATCATATATGTAGAGAGAGGCATACTTTGAACTCCTGCATGCCGTACTATCCACAAGCATGAGTTCAAAGTATATTCCTTATGGTCATCAATCCCCTTGCGTGCTCCAATCAGCGATAGGTTATCATGTCAATTATTGTCCTATTCATTTCATGAACGGAAGCTCATAATATTACTTGAAAAGTAAACTAAACTAATTTGCTTTGGGCTGTTGTTTATAGTTTAATCATTAAATATACATATCATATACCGTATTTAATGGGTGACTCCTTCAATTACCTTGTGCCTTCTACCTTCGGAAGATTTTCACCACCATTAAAGGCATCGCTACTCAGGCTATGATAGCATCCTATTGCATACAATCCCAAAACATCTACGATAAAAAATTTATTTCATCTCGGTGAGTTTTCTATCCCAATTTTCTTCCTGATATAAGAAATCTACTAGAAGTTATATTGCTCCGAGTCATTGGAACCCTGTGATTTGTATTCCATTCTATTCATTAAACCAGGAAGTAACTCTGTAACTTCCACCCTTACCTAGAAGCTTTTAAGGACGTGAATACCAAAGGCTGAATAGATTAAATATAAAACACAGTCTAGTCCACCTGTAGCTATGTCTAAAAGATGCTGTCCTCTACAAATATCTCTATATATACATTATCTGTACTCTACAGTATACAATACTAATATACTAAACACGCAAAATCCCCGAACTCATCCTCATGCCTTCCTTACACCTTTACAGACTTCTATTGTGTGCGCGAGACGCCGCTGCAATTACCCCACTCCTTACAATTGATGTCCCTCATACATATTCCTTGCTGGTTGCCTTATTCAGGCCCCCCGTCACCTGCCAACATTCCCTGCAATACCTTTGTTGATCGATAGCTTGCGCTATCGACCAAATATATTTATGCTAACTGTTGGAATATATCCCAACATAGGGCATCAATGAATGAGCGCTCTTATTTGGATGAGAGGTAGAAAAATCAACTCCGGTGTTGATTAACCTTGTGTATTGTGACTTTAGACCCCTGAAAAGTACCAGATCGGGAGAGCATTGCGAATCGAGACGATAAAACATCGTGCGGTTTCCCAATTACATCATGGAGATCATACCTGTTGATGCAGTGCAAACTTCTCCCGTGCAACGATCAGCTGCTTCGCCAAATATGTCAAATTAATCACGAGATTCCTACTACCCCGCACATTTCAGGATTCTATGCATCCTCTATCTTGCTGGTGAAGCCAAAACCGTAACCTATAAGAATCTTTCGAAGGTCCACGAAAAGCCCTGACTGAACTCAGCTTAGGACTTCGTTTCAGGCCAGGCGGTGATTAGCTAGCTATAGCCTACGTTTAATTCACAATGCTTCATACTCCGCATGTAACCAGTACGCCAGATTTCCCCCTACAACTCAAGACCGAAGATCTCACCACCCGCGCCTTCCCTTGCAAAGTTGAGGGATGTGGGAGAACGCTCATCGGGCTTTTTCAATTCGCAACTCACGAAAAATATTTCCATAAGCTTGCGGTTTCGGAGAGAGCATCACGGTGTTTTATGCATTCCTGTCCAATTGCACTTTGTACCATGGAATATGTGAGACGCGAGGACCTCCAAATACATATAGGGAATGCACATCCAGAAGCAGTGCCCCCTTCAACTATGAGCCAAAAGTCACGGTCTGAGCGTGTGAGCCCACTGAGTCAAGAATCCAGTATAAATTCCCCAGTTTCCAGATCAAGCTCCTCCTTCTCCGCCTCGCCTTCAACAGCCCCGAGTTCGTCACCTAGTCTCGGGGTTGCCACTGTCAAGATCTCCGAGAGGCAGGCGGAGCATGGGCACATCGAGAAACAACCAGCAAACGTGCTGGGGCCTCCAGAGCAAGGCAACCTTAAGGGTGGGCTCGGTGGCAAGAGAAACGATACAAGGCCAGCGAAGGTGCAGCCCAAAGGACAATATCCTACCATCCCATGTCCCCACGTCCATTGCACAAATAGCTTCTCCAGTCAAAGCTTGCTTGACAAGCATATTGCCACAAGACACAAACGAGGAGTGAAATTCCACGTTGTCCCAGGTGTGGCGACCCTCAAACCCCCTTTTGCCACTCATGACCAAACACTTGTGGGGCTACACTCGATACCCTCGGGGTCAGCAGCTACTCCTGAGCCTGGGGAAGTCCCCTTGATTGTACCCTCCACACCGCCGGCGATAGCAGTATCATCCCAGACCACTCCCAGTGCTCACCGAGGCGGTGAGGGCGAGCTGACACAAGCCCCAAAAAATTCAGGTACTGCTGGACGCGGTATCTCATTGGCACCCAACCAACGCAGTCAACAACTTGCCAACCAGCCTACTAAACAACCCACATTTTCCTCCATATGCCCGTTCCCTAATTGTGGCCAAGCCTTCCGTAAGGCAAGGCAACGTGATAGACATCTAGCCCAAGTACACTTCTCATGCCCAGGCCCCTCCCCCTGCCAAGGTTCTGTATTGACGGAACCGGACCCTTTGATGCCCAACAGGGCTGTAGCTGGAGTAATCCTGCCCGTACCACAGCCCAGTATGGCTGTACCAGGTTCGGAAATTGACGGCCTGAAGGACATCGCGGATTTGCCAGTCGAAGGAAAAATCCCGGCCCAGAATCTTCATTCGTGGAATGACTTGACGTGCCCCGTTCATGGCTGCTCTGAGGTGTTCAATGACCTGAAGGGCCTCCTCGTGCACGGCAGAGACCTTCACGGATTACTGGATACCACTAGGTTCGATGCTGTGGGAGATTTTCCTGCCTCTAGTGTCATAACCGTTTCTGGCCCCACCAAACGTGTCAATTCCAGCCCAGGTATTCCTCCATATCATCCTGCCAACGTCTCCGGCCCAAATCCAATCAAGCCAGTCCCTGTGGTGGCAAACCCGGTTGCAGTGATGCCTCCCATGAATCTATCCGGATCAACCATTCGAAACCAGAACAGCGTAGGGCCGAAGAGCATGCGCTGCTTATATCCCGGATGTAATTCCATCTTCACCCGGGCTCTCGACTTTGGCCATCACGAAAAAAATATTCACGGGCTCACGGCATCAGCCCAATGCTCCAGCATGTATAAGGTCCACTGTAACAGCTGCCAAAAGTCATATTGGACCCAGGAATCTCTCGATCGCCATGTCCTAGAGAAGCATCCGGACCCAGGATTTCAGGCCCAGGACCGTGGGCCCATTCCGACGAGGGCGATGCAAGCAACACCAGCACTACCACCCAAGGGTCCCAGAGCTACGGCTGAATTTCAGCGTTATTGTTACCGTTGTGAGCTTTGTCGGTTGGATTTTCCGACAGTGATGAACTTGAATTATCATCAGACGAAAAGCTCGTATCATAGATCTCTTCTTGCTGCCGCTGCAGGACCACAGGCTCGTGCTAAGGTTCCTAATTTCTTGAACAGGTAGCGTATTTTGTTTGCTTCGTATGGCATCTGCAGCGAAAGTGTCGGCAATCCTTTGAGCGGGAGTATTGGAACCATTTTCATTCCCTTGTATGTGTCATTTCGTATGTAGTGCATTCCGCTGTGTAGCAGGAAAAAAATCATAACCTTCGTGATTGGGAATGCCGAGTCACAAAGCTCTCCATGGTGAGGTCGTTTTCTTAGTCTCTGGGTGAAGGGTTTCTAACATCTTGGTTTTATTTTTTTATTTTTTACATACTCATTACTCCTATGCGGTCCCATTTGGGGGACCATGAGTATAACATCTTGGTAAGGTCCCTAGTATATTCGTGAAGCGTATTCTTTTTTTACACGTCTAGTAGTTTCTTTTGTTAACTCAGTCCCTTGATGGTCAATTATACTGCAAAATATATTTGTGCTCACCATTTGGTTACGCGTGGTCTGAGCAGATGCCGCATAGGTGCACTGCCACAGGAGTAGGAGGACCATTGGTAGTTTGGCTGTGATCATCAAACCCGAGGGCGTGAGACCCAGATCATCAATATTCGTTAGCAATCACCTTGGAATGACAGATATATATATTTTATATGCCCACCAGTAATATAAATCAGACGCACGAGATTTAAAAACAGTAATCCAATAAATGTACCAACTATGGCCAATATCCTTATAACTACACCCAGATCAGAGAAAGAGAAGAAGCCCTTCCATCAAGTTACCTGTCAGAAAACGGCAACCCTGCCCCATTTCCATGATCCATGTAAAACCTCTCTGCATTCACACAGATCGAATAGTGGCTCCCCCATCCGCAGTAATTCTCCTCCTCACTTTCATCTTAAAAAACTCTGACATCATCCTCTTCGTATTGCTAGTCCCAAGACCCTTCCCCATTGCACCCTGCAGCATAGCAATACCTTCCCACAGCCCAGCATCAGGACTCCCGCTCGATTCGGGTCCAAATTCATCCGCAGAGACTGTTAGTATCGCCGACGGAGCGAATACCAATGCTTCTCCTAACCTTAATGAAGTAATTCTAGTGAATAAGTCCGCTGCTTCTTTACCCCCGCTATTGACAATCGAGAGGTGCTGACGGAGAATGTTGAACCACTCCGGCGAGCTGAAGCGGTGAATGATTGTAGCAGAGGCAAGGTCCATTAGTCGGGGGGAGATGGTGGGCTCTTGTGTAGCGATGATAATACGGGCAGCAAAATGACGCTGCTGCCGAATGATACTCAATAACTGTTCAGTGAGAATTTTCGAAGCGGGAGTATCCGTCATGTACTAGAAAATTTTGTCAAAAGCTAAAACTTCTAAAAATGGAAAAAGGGTAATGGCACCTTATGAGCTTCATCGACAGCAATAACCTTCCCCAATTTTTCGGGACTGGTTGCAGCAAGGAACAGTCCAATGCAAATATTGAACAGTACGCATGCCGCACTAGCATCCACAAACGGACAGGATAAGTCAACGATTATCAACTGCTGCCCTGCCCTAATATCCTCAAAACACCCCCCGTCGAAACACTCCAAATCCAAAAACGACTCCAGCAACTCCAACCGCTGATCAAGCATCCGACGTTGACCGGGAATGAGATCCACGTCCGCTAGGCGTTGGGTAAAAGAGATGTAGTCGAAATCATTCCCCACTGCCGCCATATCCCTCAACACCTTTGTCACTTGTGCCATGTACAACGGCTGGCTCGAGGTGCTGTCGACGGACATTAGGGTCAACATACTTTGAATCGTAAGGTCCCGAGATCGGAGCTTTAATTGTCGGACACTGACTCCTGGGATCGCGCCGTATGCTATTTTCAAATTTAAATAATTTGATGGTGATACGAGTACAGTCACTCCCTGGACAGTGCGGCCACCCGCAAATTTGCCGTCGGGGGATGCAAGATAGGCTGCCTCACACGGTCTGAAAGCATCGCGGGAATTGAACTCCCCAAAGTGTAAAACAAGGCCGGAGAGGGGTTTCCGGAGGACTCCAATCTTTGGGGAGGGAATCAAATAATTCTCTAAGCTCAGATAGTCAGTCTAGGCGTTCCTGTATTGATACAACAGGATAAATAGACCTCACCCAACAGAGTTGACAAAGTATGGGACTTTCCGCTGCCCTGTAAGCCACAAATGAAAAAGGATGCGGGGTTATTTGAGTTCAGAAAAATTCGAGTATCTTGAACTTTAGCTTGGATACTACCCAACAAACCATATTGTGGGATTAACGTTTTTGTGCGTTCAGAGTACTCTTCGTCCAATAACATCGACGCTCCAAATAAAACTGCATCGTGGATTTCCTTATCCCCAAACTTAGTGCCAAATGATTCACTATCTTCACTGTCGTCCAAACCCAATAACTCGAGCTGGTCATCGAGTGTGGGTACTTGTTCCAAATCCCAATTGATATCATTCCCGGGTTTTGTGTTTACAACGTCGATGGTTGCAGGTTCCCTAGACTGACTCCTCGACACAGAGCTGGGTGGTGTATCCCAGATTTCACCAGCCCAAACTTTCGCCTTCTGGGATTTAGTCCCAATATTGAGTGGGACGCCATCCCATTCATCGAATTTTGCACCGCTCCATTCAGAGCCTTTCCCCTGCTCAGGTTTAACGCCATTGTTGAGTGGAACGCCGTCCCAGGAATCGGACCGGTTGAATGAGGGCTTATCAAAATTAAAAGCGGTAGCTGGGCTGTACTGCGAATGTTGCTTTCGCGAACCCCTAGCAGCACTTGGGCTAACACTCATGAAACCGTTAGCCATAAGTCATCCACCTCACAAACATTTAGCACGGCTGCATTGGTACCAAAGGTTCTCGGGCTAGTACTGCAAATCCCTCACCTTTTTATACTCCCACTCACAGTCGAAGACACTCTCTGCTGTGATTGGATTATGGGTGTAGCCGGCCCTGGCTGACCCTGAGTCCTTGAGCTGGGCATTTGCGCAGGGTTCGAAAAGAAATTTGGTGACGATTCGGCTTTGGATCCTTGCCCAGCTTTCGGGCCTTTCGGAGCACCTGATGGTGGGGAGGCACCTGATCTCGAGGCATACGAATCGTTGGCCTTGGGGGTTGCCGTTGCTGGTGCCCCGTCAGAATCTTGGATACTTGGAGCAGGGAGATTATTCTGTGAGGGCTTACTTGTCGATGTCTTGCTCGTTGGCTTCGGATTAGCCGCCAGCGCGGTTGCTGGTGGTTCCTTTCCCTTTTCCTTTCCCTTTTTAGCGTGGGGCCCTACAAGTCTGTGCCTAAAACGAACTCACGGGACGTCCCATATTCGTCAGCCAAACTTCCCACAACTTCACAGAGTCAGATCGCCCATGCTTCCAATCGCAATTCCATACCCCAAGAGATCGTTCACTGCCCTCCGGATGGCATCATCGCCTGTACCCGCTGGCTTTCCTGCATCGGCCACCAGGCGTTGTTTGAAGGTCTCTTGACCCACCCAACCCCCTTTTGGCGTCCATCCTAAAGATAAATGTTTGCTCAGGATCCAAGGTTGTAGTGCAATTGTGTTTTTCGATAGCTCCGTCATGATTTCATATATCTGTCTGGTGACTAGCCTTAGTGATATTGCATGCATATTTCCATGTATTACATCGCACAGGAAGACTCTACTATCTGTCTACTGTCTGTAGTTCAGGAGCGCGAGGAGATTACAAATGCAACGTGTAGTTCAAGACTAGAAGATACGTACGCTGTGCCTGTATTGATTAGAATCGAATTCGAAACTCTTCGAGGAGCGAGACTGAAAGAGGCTTGCTCGTACCGGTAGCTCGAGGAGCAAGTTAGGCCTCACCAGTAGCCTTGATCCTGGTATCCGTGAGAAGACGTCTGCAGCTAGAGTTGACGGAATGATTGTTGTGGGACGCAGAGGTTGTTGTGGCAATCTCGGAAGCAGGTTTGATGTATGCGCGTTCCTCCCTATATTTGAGTTGTTAAAGGGATTCACCGGTATATAGTAGATTTCCAAGTACCCCTACATTGACCTTCCAACGATGTGCAGAATGCGACGGAAATTTGCCTGTTGCTCCAGAAAGCAGATCCGTACAGAACATGCCACCAAGTTCCTGACACACGTGTGGATCCATTGCCTTGAACTGGCTCTGTGCTGCATAGATCGACAGCAACAGCCAAGCGGTTCACTTGATATGATTGGTTTGGCATGGATCACTCCAGTCAGGCCTCCCGCAGGAGCGATTCTATATTTTCCATCCCAAAATTGCTTCCGTTTGTTTATACGGTATTCAAGGCCCCCCTCCACTACTTGAGTGATATTGTTACATGGATACGAGAGCTAGCTAGGTAGAGCACGATACTTATAATACATTACCACGAGATTAATACAAATTGGTGTAAGCTCCTACTGTAAAGGGGATGAGAAAATCTGTCCCCCTGCATAATATGCAGCGGCTGAGTATGAGACATACAGCAACGACCAGCAGCCACGCTAACAGGTTGAACATGGAGGCTTGAGAGTGTGAGGTTCCAACTGAGAATAATGTCAGGACAAGCAAGTGCAAGCGAAAGTGGTACTACAGGTTAGAAGGGAAAGTAAATAAATGTATTTGATAAAGGGTAAATTATTGGATGGCATGATGAAGGTGTATCAAAAAAAATAGATTGGGTGATGACAATTCAATCTTTTTTAAAGTGGTAGGCCTTTTTTTATAGTTAAAGTCTGTACTTTAAATCTTGGGCCGATATTAATGCCGGGCTATGACAATGCAGAAAATGGTCAACAGACAATGCTCCACACAGTGGTCGACTCCCTAAAATTACAAAAGCAATCGGAGATAGGATTATCGAGATCATTAAAGGAAACCGCTCCATAAAAATGCACGCTATACATACATCAGATGGTAGCAGAAGAGGTGGTAGGTTCAGGTCCATCCCTGTACTTCAAGATGATATCTAAAAGGCAAAGAACACCGGAAGTGGATAGCTAAACCGGTTACATACGCCAGTCATGACTTTAGATCGATAGCGGGTATAGACTTTAAAGAAAAGGAAAAAAGCAGCACCTACGGCAGCTCTTAGGTACATAGTAATTCTATTGAGCATGTCTGGCTTAGAAGGAGATTCCTACTGGCTTGTTAGTCTCTCTTTCTAGGTCTATGCTTCGACGAGTTGCTGCAGTTATTAAAGAAGAGGGATGGTATGCTAAGTGTTTTTATATTTTTATATGTGAATATAGAGACTCACACCAAAAGTCTTTTCGTCCATCTGGTTTGGTAACTTGCATATGCAATTCCTATGCACCACATGCAGCTTGGCATTATTCAGCTCCAAAATGGGTATGCAGCCATGTAGTGGTGAATTAGGTATACCTTTACTGTTGCCTGTACTCTGCCCTGAATAGCCATACCTTGAATAAATCAGACTACCTTTAATATACCTAAATGGCTTATTTCGTCCATAATGTGTCTTGCGGAGTATGCCAAGCCTGCTGCATTAGTGGTGCATACGCCAAGTTGCTCCGCATAGGCGAACTACACTTTAACAGACGCTGCATACGGCAACATGGGACAATTCAGACGTGCTGCACCCAAAGAGGCTACTCAAGGTAGGAGGCGAGCAATAGTAAAGGCAAAACGGATGGCCACATGGCTGGTATAAAATGCATTGTCATTAGAACCCGTTTTTGAGTTGAATATGCCAAGCTGCATGCGTTCCTGTCATTTTCCTACGATGCATATGCAAGATTCCCAAACCACAGTACGGAGGTGCGGAACAAAAGTCTTTTCCCCTTTCCTATCTGGGAGTTGCATATGCAGGACTATGCATGCATGAATACTTGGCATATGCATGCGCATTCACGCATATTTATCGATGCTATGGCCTTCAACCAGCTCAACCATATCATCAGTTGTCTTACTTTCTCACTGTCCAACCTCTCAATTTACTAGATATCGCCGACATTTCAATTGGCCAGATATCAACTCTTCTCTAACTATGGAATTCATCATATACCGTAAAATCTCGCGGACAAGACTGCAGCCTTATTTACGGAGGGGCGGTTTTGCCAAAAGCTCTCTCCGCGTCTTATTCTTGAGTACTTTCTTAATCATAGGTACTTTCTCATACATGGTGTACCCAAATGTTTTGATTGCAGAGTAATAAATACAATCACCTCCGACACATAGTCCACACACATCCCAGATACAATGGTACTATCCATGCCTTCATCGATGGCCTTCATATATTGGAACTTTGACCACCAACTACGGTTTTGATGGTTAGGGCGTGCTAGAACATTCTGCCTTCCACAACTCCTTTCTTATTCGCGTTCCCTACCTATGGCAAAACCATCCTGACCTTGCACAGCGTCTTATTGGAGGGTACTTTCTTAAACATTATTACTTTCTTAACCGCGAGATTTTACGGTATCAGCCCTTCCCCGACCCTCAACCCTTCAACCAACTCTTTCCTAACATCTTGATTCATCACGTATATTGCCCTTTCCGCCGGGTCCGCCCTCTTAAATTGCTTATTTTGACCTCAATTTCTTAGATACCAACTCTCCAATCGCATATCCCCTGAACCTGCCAATCGGGCACCCCCAACCTGCCAATCGAGCACCTCCTAGTATTGCAGATCTTAAGTCTCTTGTTGGTGTTCAAGAAGTTGTCGATTGGGAGGATCTTAACACTGATGAATGGAGGTATATGCCGGAGACCGACCAAATTGTCAGTGTTGATCCGATCGATATCATGATCTCAGCTAGTCCTAATGGCTGAAGTACGAAGGCTCCGGAAGATGGTGTTCAGAAGCGTGGGGGGAAACCAGGGCCTCGGACATACAAGGTACGCTTCATGTCGCTATCAACGCCTGGTGTGAGTTGGGAGGGAGTGATGTGGGACGGGTGTGTGAAGTGGGCGAGGGGTGAGGGCATTGGTTACACCGTAGATAGCCAGTCGTAGATAGAATCCGAACTGATATGCATATACCAAGTGCATATACGTGCATATACGTGCATATGCATGCATATGCATGCATATTCAGGGTTTTCCCAAAGAAGAAAGGGGAAATGACTGGGTGCTGATCAATGTGCATAAAAAAGCGAGACGCAGGTACATATGTAGTCTCCCCATGCTATATCCCTCGCCACGCAGGAGATAGTGGGCCAATGAAAGTTAAATACTTATGTATCGATGGTTCATACATAGTAAAACTTAAATTGAAGCTACATAAAATTAGCCACGAGTTCTGTTGACTGACTTAATTGAGTTTCCTATGGCCAGGAAGTAGTATCAAGCCACTGAAGGTGCCAGTGAGAAGTTAAACAGCACATTCCAGTACTGCAGAGCCAAACACCCCGGAGATAAACAAAAACGTTGGTACGGTGAGAAAAAGGCACATATATTTCTTATTGAGAAGCATGAGGACTATTAAATATCCTGCCAACCAACAGTGATAGGCTGGTCCCTGGAAATCTACGAATACGTAGGTACATCGAGAGGCCAAAGAAGCTGGGGCCAAATGTATGTAGTATAGATATATGTCAGCCTTCGGAGGTAGAAATACATCCATACTTTATGTATGTGAGTGCGTGGTTGGTTTCCATATTCGAAGATAGGCACAGCACTTCTGACTGTATATGTCATATGCTAGAATCATAGGTATATATATAGAGATCTAAGCCATATGGGTTCGCAGAGCAACAAAAAAAACACCAGAAGTAGCGAAAATCATGTATTTCAGAATACAGTAAGCTTCGTCGAGGAGCTTCCTGTTTCAAAGGAAAGGGGTAACCAGTTTCGCAGGATGAAAGAAAGAGAGAGGCAATAAACAAAAAGTAAAGGCCAGAACCCAAAGCCTGACCATGCAACGTTTTATATCTATAAAATCAGATAACATTGATTATATTTGATAAAAGGGGAATTCAATGGTTGAAAGAAACATGTTCCCACCACTTCAACTCGAAATTGGAAGGGGCCCTTATCTATTTTCTTTTTCTTTTTCTCCTTTCTCTTTCTTAGACAAATTTAAAATTTCCATTTTTACTATCTTCTTCTGCCAAAGGCAGAAGTACACGTTAATCAAGAAAAACTTCCACGCATAAAACATCAACGAACCAGGTGAATAGAAAAAGTAGAGAGAATGCAAGTTTTGGAGGGGTTGAAGAAAAGGAGAGGGAAAGCGGACGATAGTAGCACTGAACTTCTACTACTCGCCAATAAGTGCTTCAATGAGAAGATAGGAGAGGCGTGGATACTGGTACTATGCAAAGCTCTCTTCCAATATCGGCTCTACTCCCTCTTAGAAATGAGTAGTTTTAGTGTAAAACTGGCAGGTGCTAACATAACATGATTATATGGGCTACCTTGCTCTTTATTCTACTATAGACATAGAAATTCCTATAGGTAAAATTATCTAATGTATTCCCATCTGATAGGCCTGCAGCTGCAGTTCTGATGTTCACAATTGAGCTCCATAAATAGTTCATGTTGTACTTATTTCCTGAAAACGCGAGCCGTCGAATCAAATAATGGGGGCCTGATTATCATCTCCATCTACAGAATAAATTTGAAACTCTAATGCCGTTAGCTTAACAATACTTATATACTTATGTATGTACAGCTAGGTGGCAAAAAGGATTGAACGGCCTTATGCAAGCCGTATGCAAGGCTTACATTTAGCGCGCATATTCTAGGCTTAGCCGCGCACAGATACGGATTGAAGCTATATAGATCCAGCGTAATAATATACATACATAAATGCCACGGATCTAGTACTTTGTATACCAACCCTCTGCCTTAATAACAGCCGCTACACGGCGAGGCATTTCTCAAGTCAGAAAGCTGTTTTTGCTTGCTCGGTGCTTGCGGAGTAGGGTGAACATCTGTAGAGGAGGCATCTGTAGAGGGTTCCGGGGAATTTTAGGGACAAGGTTGGGCCACATCAGCGTGACTTAAAACTAACAAAGTGGTAGAGAATATAGATATTCGTAACGGACGGGCAAGAGATCATAAGTAATAGAACATACAGTCAAACCTTGCTATACCGGACGACCAAAATCTGGCCTTTTCTGTCCGGTATAGCAAGGTTCCGTTATAAAATTATACATGGGTATAATACAGGGGTACGTGGCACAAGACAAAAGGTACTAAAGAAGGAGATTTGCTCAACTTTCGTGAATTTGAATTTCAAGGTTCATCAGCCAACATGTTACATACGTGCAGGAAGACAAAAGCGTCGAGCTCTCACCATATTAGAGAAGCACCAGATCTGTAAAAAGCGACAAGATCCCAAGCATGCGAAGGAGAAATTGAGTGAATTTGGAAAACATTTCTTAGACTTCGAGGTATGAAGACTGGTAGATTCATGTTGGTAAAGATACTAATATAAAGCAGGGTCGAGCTGTAGCAACATCAAACGTTGTCACACATCTTATGTGATAGTAAGAAATGGCCTGAAGTTGATCTTACAGCAGGTGATTTATGGAAGAAAAGCAGTGAATATCTCAATACCCAGGTTCTAGAGCAGTATCTACTTAAGGATTCCGTTATAGCAAGGGCAAATATATGTAGATAGTAGTAACTTCTCTGTATTCCGCTGTCCGGTCCGGTATAAGCAAAAATCCGTTATAGCAAGGGTGATTTAGGTGAAAAGTCACTAGTTTGATGGCGGGGCTGAAAAGTATTCCGGTGTGTTGGAAGGAATACGGAACTTGAACATTTCCTCAAATCACCGCGCAAAAAAACAGTGTTGGACGAAAATTACCGTGCACCCCCTGCATAATATGCAGAATTAGCCCGCTGGACGGGCGCTTCTGGTGCGAAACTGCTAAAGGGCGAAGTCTAATGGCACGGAACGATACATAGAGGACTTAGACTGACATACGAGTCAATACGCGTATGAAGATAATGATCAAAACTTGGACAATGCTACATGTAGTGGTCGGTATCCTAAAATAATGGAAGGAATGGGAGATATGATATTAGATATCATTAACGGAAGCCGCTTAATTCTTCATGTAGGATAACTCTCCTATCCACAATTTATATCGTGCTGTAATTTGTTTACCAGAGGTAGGGTGGAAGGTAGCGGACCATGAAGTTCGATTCCAGGTGCTAAGAGGATTTTGTACCAAAAGTTCCCTCCTTTGCCAATGGACCAGCGGCTGTTAAATGAGAATAGCTGGATGCTTGGAAGAAGCATAGAAAAAGATCCTTACTGGTCTGCTGGACTCGCTTACCAGCTCTATGCCTACGAGTTACTGCAGTCATTAAAGCTGAGAGATAGTTATATAAATTTTGATGAGATTCTATCTATACATTGATCGTACAGTAGCTCAACCTATGAATTTCATAACCCGTTTTACATATCTGCATATTGGGTCGATCGCTGCATAGGGCTTGGGACGATGGTATAAGCCAATAGAGAAACGTTCAAGACGCAAGTCTGGTAGAGAGGCGATAATGCACTCATTCTAAAGTTAAGTCTCTCGTTTATGGACGGGGAGCAATGGGTTATCTTCCCATACAATTTTTTTTATCTCAACTGTGCTCTAAAACGTCCGTCTCTAAGTATTGTGTTTAGACTACTCCTCAACTACATAGATCTTCCTCTAGATGGAACGTAGTCTGTTCATCCGCCTTCATCCTGCTCCCTGAGTTTCTGCACGGGTTTCTGATCGGGCTAGTGGGCTCAGTGGTTCACTATTCTCTTCTGGTCCGTTGCAGAATTCAGCCCAGGACCAGTCATGTCCGGAATGGCATATATGTGTACTCTGGGCAATGTATGAAGGCAAATTGGGTGAAATCTGAGTCTATTATTTTATACATAACAACAGCTCAAACTCCCCTTGCTCAAACCTTTAATTATTCAATCAAATCTCATATTTCACTGCGAGAAATTCCATGATACCTCTCATTACGGTACTATAGGTCTTGTTCCTCTTGTTCTTTCCTGCATGCAGTAACGTCTCATGAACATGTGCGATAACATCAAATACATCATGCTCCAAAACCACTGGTTTCTTTTTGCCAGCAACCAAATACGTGCATCATTGCGCAGCTCTTATTCATTTAATGCCTACCATCGCAGCTTGATTGGTGGCAAATCCCGTAATGGACTGGATTCCGCATCGGATCAAAATATATGCAGTCTAACGATGAATATTAGAAGTACTAGAATACCTAGGTAATTGTTGAATTAGCGCTTACTTATTTTGCTTATTGCATTTCTATCCAAATACCTACAGGTTCAGGATCGGGCGTTGGCTTTCCTTCTTTTCAGTATGAGATATAATTCTGAAGTAGTAACTCCATAATACCCAACTGGTCACAGAGCTCCACTATCACAAAGTACAGTGTGATCGTAAACTTATCTAAAACTCGGTGGAGGCGTATAGCTCTTCGCTGGTTAGCTTCAGCTCATCATCAGCTAGACCGCCATCACGCAGTGCTTCGCGTTTGAGAACACTTTCTATTTATCCAGACAGGCTCCCGGAAATTTGACAGGCTCCAAGTTGCGGAGGTAGTAAGGGTTGAACCCATTTCCTGCAACAAGTTTGCTGTTATTGTTAGCTGACGAAACCTGAGAAAAGGGCTTTAAATCGTTGTGATGGAGATCAGTAGAGAAGGATCACGGGCTTGTTCCTCGACAAGTTGAGGACTGAAGAGAGCTACACGCTATTATACCTCTACTCACTTAGACATAGCTGTCAAAGGTACAATCTATATTCCGGGCCCGTTATTATATACAGGCCATTACATATATACTGAAGATTATTGCAGGGTGAACTAAGGCACAGCAATAAAAGCAGTCCTTAGCAATATGCTTTTTCCATGCGCAATAAGTAGGTTAACTACTTCTAGGTACTGTATATATGAATATCCCAAAGATGTACTGTACATGAAAGTATTTAATAAGGCTCCACAAAACCAGTATCTACTTCCAGTCTATTTAATATTGCCGCGTTCTGTAGCATTATATTCATCAAGCTGGCGAGTAGATAAAGGTCCCTATTTATATAGGGGCAATAAGTGGGATATGTATTCACGAATATCATCGCCCTTATGCATGCTACCGACCACGAAGTGCATGGTAATGAAACAAGGATCTGGAGATTGTTTCTGCTTCTAGTTTCTGATTGCTCCATTGTGGGTTTTTCTGACACTGATATGTATATTCAACGCTATAGATCCCGCAACAACGGGTGTAATCTCTAGTATTGTTAGGACCGGCTCAAGCGATAATACTGTAGATATTGTACTTTTCAGCACGTCAAGTGACGTATGCTCGTATGAAACCAACAATTCGAGTGAATTTCACTGACAGGAACCACATCTCTGCTCTTGCTCAACTGATAAAAGTTGCTATGGGGAGGCAAACAGACATTGAATTTCAGTCCCCCTTAAGATCTTTCGCGTTTCTGTACTTCACTAGGAGTACAATTCTGATTATCACTGCGGTTTGTTTGATTGGTGGTTATACAGCGATTCTCTGCTCCCATTGGAGTCAGGAGAGATGCTATTTCCAATACACCAGCGCTGGAAGACAGTCAACAGAGACTACACCTAACCGGCACCTCAAGACGTATTATGATGATTCCTCAACATCTGGTAGTTGGAATGACTTGGACAAGTGCCCTGGCTATCACGTCACTAGCATTGATGATAGATTACCTGGTCGTTTGATCATGGATTTATTCCTTCACCATTCTCCGTGTAATGTTTATGGAAAGGATGTACAACAGTTGAAGCTTGATGTTACATACGAGTCCAGTATGTTCACCAAATAGTTTTCCATGGAGGGAGGGATACTGCTAACGTTTTCCAGGATCAATGGTTCGCCTTAAATTCACTGACCCACACAATGAGCGCTATGAGGTCCCTCACGAAATTATTCATGGCCCTGTGAAAGGCCCCGTTGCACCAGAACCCCCTCTCTTGAGATTCAATTTCACTACTTCACCAGACCCATTTAAGTTCCAAATTCTCCGGCGTTCCACAGGTGAGGTCATTTTCGACACTGGGGACTATCCCCTGATATTCGAGCAACAGTATATTCGCTTGAAAACAATGTTACCTCCTAATGCCAATATTTATGGTTTGGGCGAGCATAGTGGTACTTTCAGGTTCAATACTTCCGAAAACATCATTCGGACGTTATGGGCCAGAGATTCTCCAGGAATACCATATCCTTCCAATTTATATGGATCGCATCCCATCTATTTAGAGTACCGCGAAGCAAGTCAGATGGCCCACGGGGTTTTTTTGAAGAACTCAAACGGAATGGATGTTAAGATTCGAAATGAGGGAAGTCATACTACGCTGGAGTATAACGTCATTGGAGGAGTCTTGGACCTCTTTTTCTTTGCTGGAGATGGTGGCCCCACACTTGAGGGAGACCCGAAAGCCGTAGCCAGGGAGTACTCAGAGGTTATTGGGACTCCGACAATGGCTCCATACTGGTACCTTGGGGTATGCCTTTTTGACAAGAATCCTAAAAATGCTAATTATTGACCTGGATTGATAGTTCCACCAGTGTCGCTGGGGATATCGCGACTGGTTCGAAGTGGCCGAGGTGGTTGCCAATTATAGCCAAGCCGACATCCCCCTCGAAACCATGTGGACTGACATCGACTACCTGTCCCACCGTCACATCTTTACTCTTGACCCGGATAATTTTCCAAAGAAAAGAATGCAACAGGTTGTCGACTGGCTTCACAACAGAGGGCAGAAATATGTTGTGAATGTAGACCCTGCAGTGGCGTATAACAGGACAATCGATGGACATGATTATGGAACATTTATCAGGGGTGAAACGGCGGGGATTTTCATGATGAGAAATGATTCAGTCATCTATAAGGGAGTAGTGTGGCCTGGAGTGGTTGCTTATCCGGATTGGGTCCTCCTACCTCATGGGAAGCAAGTATTTGCACAACTATAATAAAGCTAACCGAGAGCTCTAGTTTCATGAAAATGCAACAGCATACTGGACGAAAGAGTTTGAGATCTTCTTCAATATGACGACTGGCATCGATGTTGACGCTGTTTGGATTGATATGAATGAACCTAGCAATGTAAGTCACCTCCTTCAATTTATGATAGAAATGCTAAAAAGCAGTAGTTCTGTCCATATCCATGTGATCCCGATAGACTTGCCAAAGAACTAGGCTTACCGCCACCGTCTCCGCCAAAGCGGGAGCCGCCCAGAAGGATCCCAGGTTTCCCAGGCAGTGACATGTTCCAAATAAGCCCCAGACAGCACATTGACGACGAACTGCATCGACGCTGGAGAAGAAAATATGCTCCACAGTTAACAGCTTTGAGGTCTACTGGGGGTTTCCAACGGCAAACAAGCTCCAAGGAAGGGATACGGAACGTAGATTTTGATATTAAACCCGAGAGAAAAAGCCTGCTCGACCCCCTATATCAGATTCACAACGACTTTCCCGACGGGTTATCCCACAAAACCGTTCCTACAGATATTCGTCATCGCAATGGGTACTACGAATATGATGTTCATAATCTATTTGGCACAACTATGGGCTATGCTTCCTACGCAGCGATGCTGAAACGTCGCCCAAACGAGCGTCCTGTCGTCGTAGGAAGGAGCACTTTTCCAGGTGCTCAACGGAAAATGTTCCACTGGCTGGGAGATAACTGGTCAACCTGGGAACAATACCGTGGACAGATCGCGTATATGCTTGGCTTCTCAGCTATCTATCAAATGCCAATGGTAGGTTCCGATATTTGCGGATTCATAGGTGATGCCACACCGAGGCTTTGTGCTAGATGGGCTACACTTGGAGCGTTTAATCCATTCATGAGAAATCATAATTGGATTGAGTCAGAAATTGGTCAGGAATTCTATAGGTGGCCACTCGTCGCCAAAGCGGCTAGAAATGCGATTGACATCCGATATCGGCTGCTGGACTATTTCTACACCGCCCTATGGAGGCAAAGCCGGGATGGAACACCAGCAGTATTGCCACTATGGATGGTTATTGGGAAAGGTGTTGACCATATTACATTGAGTCTTGAATATCAGTTTATGTACGGCGAAGCGCTGATGGTGGCACCTGTGGTGGAGGAGGATGGAACAGATGTGAGCATCTACTTCCCTACGGGTACTAAGGAGGAGCGAGTAAGATGGTTTGACTTCGTGACCCTGGAGGAGATTACACCAATAAAAACCCCACCAGCTGAATCAGGGCACCTGGGCTTCTCAAAGAAATATTCAAATATCGGATTTACTGAAATCCCATTATTTTGGAAATCAGGGAATGTGATTCCTTTAAGGTCTAATTCCGCAAACATTACTTCGGAGCTGCGGAAACAGAATTTTGAACTATTGGTTGTACCAGATGCTAATGGCGATGCCTCGGGGGCACTTTATCTAGATGATGGATTGAGTATTGCTCAGGCACAGGGTGCGGTTTTCACTATGCTTTATCTGCATCAGAAGGAAGAGAAGAATAGGGCAGTGTTCACCGCGCGGAAAGTGGCAAATGGTAGCAGTAAGGGAAGTATTTCTGAGGAATATAGCAAAAAGCCGGAGTATCTCAACGTAGCTGTGAAGACATTCACGATTCTAGGGGTTGAGAGAATACCAAAAAGTGTTGAAATAAAAGCAAGGGGACAAGAAGATGAGGAGATGCACTTAGCTTGGATTGCGATGACTGAAAAAGTGGATTGGGAGTATGATAGACAGAGAAGGGTTCTGGTGATCAAGACGGGGGGAGATTTGGGAGTAACAGAGGAGTTTAAGGTCTCCGTCAGTTATTGAGATAGCATGGCTAGGCTCCGATTGCGACGCAGGGAATTTCATGTTTTTCATATGGAACGCCATTTTACCTTTGCAGATTTAATCTGTGCTGTTTCAATATAACATTCTATGCCCAGGCAGATGGTGCGTCCAAATCTGTATAAAGATGAATGTCATTGATATTTTACTGTGCTGTGAACTGAGCATACCAATTGGTTTCCACGTGCCTACATATATCAGCAACACTGAAATCCATGCTGGGGGCAACTCAATTTCCTTGCCCCCTTTTACGTATAACTCGGTCTATAATTTGGAGGAAGAGGTATTTGACCGGATCTGGCCCCAACCCCTTTGCCTTAATAACAGTCTCCATCCTGGTATACCAAATATTAGATACTTGTACATAACCTTTTACTTGACCTTGCTTTATTAGATTACAATCCTTTAGATATAACTTTTATTTCCTCTATGCAAGCGAGGCCTGGATTTTTGCCTGGTGTTTAGCGTACTGTCCAAAGAGGACCCAATCTAACTTCCCATACATTGACACTTGATAACTCTATTAGTCTGCTAGCTGCTAGCATTGTCAACCATAATCAGTTTTGATGCATATCTTAGAGCTGAGGAATAAGGCTAAATCACAAGGCTCCCCACGCCGATCTCAATATCTTTTAATTCGAGAACTATGCACTAACTACACATTATTCTCAACGCCCTCTGCATTGTACATATATTGTATTTGCAAAAAGTGACGTTTCCACATTAGCATCCCATATGATACCGTATATACCTGCCTTCTCCAGGACTTAAACTCCTCCCACTCACAGGCATGCGTACAATTTTTATTTTATACAATGTGATAAAGTGCTCTGGGGTACAGAGTATCCGTCCTGTCCATTATGGCTAGCTTCAGTAGTGGATAGTCCCCCTCTTTCTTTTCCTCATCTAAACTGGTATGTTCTCAGCGGTTTGCCTCATATCGGTTTAGATGATGCTTGCGCTGCCGACTTGGGTGGAATCCTTTATGTCTGAGCTGTCCTCCGGTTGTTTTCTCTAGCTGGTTTCTTGCAGTAGTATACAATGGGAAAAGATACATACGTCATATATAATATATGTACATCTACAATGTTTTCCAGATCCATTTCCACAGCGGTTGGGGGCAGTCCATTGAAACTCAGCTGAATCGCCCATGACAGAGCACAGCCGCCTAGACATTCCCAATTTCACTCGCTGCCTCTGCAAGCTCTTCAGAGGTCTCTAAGAATGATGTGAGCCTGATCTAGTTAACGTTGGTTTCTAGGGTAGATTACCTAACCAGGCAAACTTTCTGTTCTCTTTGACTGCCTCCACCTGGGGTAATGCGAGGGGCCTGGAGGGGCGTGGCGGTGGAAGACACATATTTTCTAAGGGGAGTTGGCCGGCATAGAGGGCGTGGAGGCAGAGGCAGGGGTTATTTCTGTTATACGGTTTCTTAGGCTCGGGAGGCAGGACGTTTATGTAGCCGAGGGTGTACCGAGTCTTTAAAGATGAGGGATCGGGGCCGCCTCATAGCCTTAGGCTCCATAGGCGTATAGACTTTAAAAAAAAAAAAAAAAGTGCGAGCATATATGCATCGTCCTCATCCGCAACAAACTCCGCTCTACTAAAGTTTGGTGTGCATGTTCTTCTGAGAATCCGTAAAACTATAGGTACCTCCTGTTCAGGGATCAGGGTTATTTGGTCCAGCGCTGGATAATATGTGTCCGTGCAGAGGAAAGATATATGTGATAAATCCCGGCTTTCCTTGTATGTAGGCCCACTCGGCAAGCAGTGGCTGCTCAATTGAACTTTTTTTTTTTTTTTTTTGAAGTCTATACGCTTATTGAGCTAAGGCTATGAAGCGGCTGCTCAATATTGATGCTCCTTGCGTGGCTTCGTCCTCACCATTCCTCCCGAGAAACATCATTCTTTACCTCACCCCAATTATATACAATAGTTTTACCCTCTGCTAGTTCACCTAGCAATTCAGAACATCGATCTCTGATAATTTGAATCCGGGCACCATCTGGGACATCGTAGATTCCGTATCCAATCTGGTAGTTAACGTTGAAATTGGGTCCCCTGTGTATTATTTCAAGGGGTGGGTCTGTAGGGCAGGCTCGCAAAATTCACAGTAATATGTAAATAGCTCTTTGCATGATGCCTCCAAATACTTGCACTGAAGTTTGAATTTTGAGCAGTAAGGTGCTTGCTGTCCGTGTCTCTTCCCCTCGCAGGATATACAGACAAACCTAGGATTTTGTAGCTGAGAAAGTGCAGCGGAGTGGAGTGGAGTGGAGCAGGGTATGTATGGCGGAGGGTGTGGGGAGGAAGAGTGGGGTGAGGCCGGAAATTGAGGAAAGGCCAAGGAGGGTTCATCAAACTTCTCATGCCAAGACCCCCTGCACGATACTTATTTAAGGTTCCTGTGGCTGTGGACGGAGTAGTCTGGTTGCCACGGACGGAGTATTACCTACCTAAGTAGTCAATCCGAATGGCATGACTGTAGCCTAACGTATTAGATAATGTTCCCTTCACGAAAACTCATCAGCTGCCGGAACTCTAACCTGTGTAAATTGTAGGCCCTTTCAACCCTCTGAGCAGCCAGAGCCATCAGAATAGGATCAAAGGATTAGAGAACTCGTAACCCAACGGCACCCTTTGCATAATGGGAGAGACATTTACAACCAGCAGCCACACAGATAGGTCCCATACAAGCCGCGTTCCGCCGAGCCGAGACGGAGGAGATCTCCTTTGCGACTTACAACAAGCCCCCCTACAGCATTTAGTCCTGTTTGCGCCGGAAGACGATGATTATTAGCCCACAAGGCATCTGGGCAACTAAGATTGGTGAGCTCCTGGACGAATGGACTTCACAGATGGAAACGGAAGAGAGGGATGTGTTGCGGCAGGAATACATAGCCGACATAGGAGAGGAGACTCGGGCCTAGAGAGACAGGAGCTTATTTGGATCCCAAAGCAACGGTAGCGGATGGGCCTACTCACCGTCATACATACAAGCCCATAGTCTGGTTGGCACAAGCCAACCAGACTAACAAGCCCACCGCAAGACAACAACCTAACCGACTCAAGGGCAGCCAAGCAGAGAGCCCTCAACCTCGGCATTGGGGCCCACCCAGATTCGCCATCGAAAGCCAAATCAACAGCCTGTTGACAGCGAGATCAGACTCAGACACCGCCATTGGCATCCCAAGGGGTGAGAAGGCCGATGCTAGAGCCAACATAGAATCTATACTAGGTCAAATTCAAATAGCCTCATCTTCTGAGGCATCCACCACCAGAGGCCTAAAAATGATATTGAAAGCCAGGAGAAAAGCCCAATGTTAAGCCCCAGGATATGGGATACCTATCGGCAAGGCCGAATCCCCAGCCTGTCCCACACTGTGACAGCCCGATAGAGGGTGGGGCTCATATCGTGTTCCACGGTCCCAGGTACCACCTACTGAGGGCAAGGTGGGTTCCAACATCCGAGGCCTGGGAGGACCTAGACCGACCGATATAGACTAAGGACAATAAGAATGACAGAGACGAGGAAGCATGGGACGCAGTGGAGGCATTCTTTTCCTCCCTATACATCAAACTACGTTGAAACAGAGCGAGACCACAGAATATACCATGTCATCTCATAACTTTCCTTATCTTACAGTACGAGACGGTTTTCTTATTTTACAGCATGAGGCGGTTTGTTTTAATCCCTCATCTCTCTATAGACAGCGCCGGCGAGGCAGATTAAGTTTCCCACCCCTTCAATCCATTCGATCCCGGCTGGAGGTGCACACGAGTACATTCTGAGTTTTAAAAGTCCTTTTGATGTGGGTCCAAACGCAGGGCTGAAGTCACTGCTTATGCAGCTGTTATTTGAAGGACGAAAGGGGTTTTTGACTGCTAACAAAAAACGACATACAGTGGCAAGACTTCAGAGAAAACGAAGATTGGGTAATGGAATTTCGCCCCCCAGAAGCAGATACAGGAGAGTTCGAGGTTATTCTCCCTTCTGTTATAATAATTTATTCTTAGGGAAACACTACCGGATTTAGTCTTGGTACACCAGCTTACAAAGGATGGGTTGGAGAAATATGTTGCTGAACTCGATAATCTATGCACTCTACTACAGGCTACAAACTATTTGAGTCTTGAGTTTGATTTTCACCTCGAGAGAAGTTTGGTACTAATTTAAATTCATTCTGAATAGCCAACTAACCTAAGACAGATACATGTAGAAAATCTCAGCCCCTTGCATGGGGGGGTGGGATCCTTCCTACTGTAGCATGTTGAGATTCGACTTTGGTAAATGTGTAGAACCCAGAAGTTTAACCCCGGAAGGGATATCCTTCGATAAAAGTTCCATTCTAATCTGCTCCCTTACATTCCATTCCCTACATTCGCGCTCTACATATATACTCAATGGGGTGTTGTCACTTCATAACGGATTGTTTACCCTGCAAGTAATCTATTCGATATTCAATCTTACCCTAACGCAAACTTGTACATATTCCGTAATCTAACCTTTTTTTTTTTCTTTTTCCTTTCACGAATTTGTCGAGTTTTAGTTACCTATGTCTCGTCTGTGACTTATCCCGGCCATGAAGCGCTACATAAATCTAGCACACACCCCCAGACGGAAAACATTGGCCTTGATGCACTCAAACCAAATGGAAGATTTTAGCGAAAGGAATTCTGTGCGAGTATCTTATATATATATATATTTTCGTACATGCATAACCTCCATTAAAATCAGGAAATGATTGGTGATGGTGCTAGAGCTGGTTTCATATGAAGATCCGGGATTTCAAAGCTGACTGACATCTAAGCAGTGACTCGAGTCTCTGGGTTCACCTGCTCCTGGAAGCCGAGAATGAAAGAGCTGAAATTTTATGGGGAAAAAGGGATTGGAGTATCAACCTGTGTATATATGATTTTTCTATTTGTGCTACTTTATCATCATGACGTTTTTCGGTACTTCGGCGAAGCCATTCACCCACCCCAACCTCTCCGCTATACCTTATCACTAGTATCACTACCACGAGTCAAGATTTTCACCATATTCGAAGCAATCACCATATTTCCCTCTATTAAGCCAGCCAAATATATTCCTATACCACGTACTAACACTAACTAGCCACGCATGTATCTAATTCGTTGATGCCAAACCATATAATAGTAACGCCTCATCAAAGCCAACCCCCAAACAGGAAAAAAAAAGCAAGGTAACCAGAGTCAGCCCCAAGCAACAAAGGGAAATGGTGAACGACCCTGCCAAATCACACGACATTGACAAAGAAGTACAATCACAGGCATAGCAAACAATGTCAACAGTCTAGAAAACAGATACGCCACAGAAACGAAAGCATATTATAAAAATTACCAATCCTCCTCAACGAACAACACCTTACCATAAATCGCTCAATTGAACCCCAGTCACTACTACCTCCTTCCCCTCCCTTCCCTCGGAGCCTTCGCCTTCCCCTTCCCTTTCCCATCCACCTTATCTCCCAGCCCGGCAAGCTCCGCCCTAATGGCCCTCCCCCAAGCCTTCCCACCGTCCTCCGCCAACAAATCCCACCCATACTTCTCTACGACAGCAAAAATCGCAGCCTCAGTTTTCAACCACTTCGCCTCCTCGGCCGAATTCTTTGTATTTACCCTCCCTTGCTCCTCCTCACGTTTAGCATCCCAGTCCCTCTGGTCTGCATCCTTTTCCTCTTGCAACGTATTCTCTGCCTTAGCTTTAGCCGCGTCAATATATTTCCTAGCATTTTGACCAAAGTAGGAGTGGCTCGAAGTCGTGGAGCCATATTGGTAATCACCAGTAATGAAAGCGGGATGATAGGTGTAGGTTGGTGCAGGAGGGTTCGGATGCTCAAAATTCTCATACGTGACATCCTGGAGATAGAGTGGATAGTGCAACCAGCTCCAGGGAGTGTTGAATGGTCTGTACTCCTCAGCCTCCAGAACATCCCCCATTTCAACAACTGCCTTAGCCCTCCAGGTATCCCTCAACTGAGTATAACTAAAGGTCGGTGGCTTCACACCTTCCCGACTGAATTGCTGAATAAACGCCTCAAACAAACAGTAATCAATGGGATCTGCCCACTCTGCAATACCATATGCCCTCAACTTCGGTATGGCGTCATGTTCCATATACTGGAATACTTCACCCGTGTAACCTTTCCGGTAAAATATCATTTGCTCAAGGTCGGAGCCAAAGTCGGCAGAGTAAATCTTGATCGGAATTTTGTCGATTAACGCATCTTTAATTCCGGTGATAGTCATCATTACACAGCTATAGTCATCTCTGTCATTGGTTATATCGTTATATGCGTCATATGTGGCGTCCAAGTCGCCAACCCCGGGCCTGAGGCTGTCTTCGTAGTCGTATTGTCCCTGCCTCTCCGGGTCGTTGCTTTTAACGAGGTATAAGATACGCTTGAAGCGAAACTGGTCCCCGGCCCATTCCAAAGTTCTCTTGATCTTGAAGTCATCGAATTCCAGAAAGTGATTCAACTTCATCAGCCTCTCGAGAAACTCATAGCATCGAGAATCTGACGGTGCCATATCAATGTGACGGTAAAATGGAGCGTTATTGTTATCTACAAAAGTAATGCCTAGTTTTTTTAGCAGTAAGTCTCCGCGGATCCAGGAAATCGCACTGCACTTTCTTTGTTCAAAAAGGTGATATTCATAGCGCTTCAAGGAAGTCGCAGGATCGAGTCCATTCTGTTGAGCAAGGCGGTGAAAATAATGTCTCTTCTTGAATTTGTTTTCCTCTTTCTTCGCCCTCCTAAACTCGCATTTATCCAATTTCGTATTGAGGTAGTCATCAATATCCTCAATGCCGTGCTTTTTAGAAGCCAGCCGACGGACATCATCCTCCATGAACATCGTCGTGAAGGTGTTATTTTGCATGAACTGACCATAGCGTAGACGCTGTTTCTGTGGGATGATTCCATCCTTGGTTTCTGCCATCTCCCATGGACCACCAAGAGTGAAAGGGAGCACCCCGCCAAAAAGATCCTCTTTCTTGATGGAGTATTTTTTAATTGCCTCGGTCATGGTGATCTTTTGTGGCCAAACGATCTTGTCACATTTGACACAGCACACCAACGTGGAGTCCATGATTGCACGCCTGCCTGATTCCTTACCGCAAGAAAAGCAGTGCTTCATAGTCGCATTGAGCCAGATTTTGAGAAGCTTGGGGGTCAAGAGAGAAAGGTTGCATTTGGGATCGGCGAGAGCCTGCTGATGCTTCCTCGACACAGCGTTGCAATTAAGAATTTGAAGTCGAAGATACGGAAGTAGGGCATTGCGAAAGGTTTGGGAAGTCCGAGACAGGGCGAGGAAGGGGTGGGCCCTGATATTGACTCCAAGAGGAGGGAGGGGTGCGAGATATTCGAAAATTAGAAAGTAGAGCTCAAGGGGGAGCTGCTCGATGCGTGACATGATGTGAGAGCGTGAGCTTGACCTCCAAACAATCTGTGGTGATTGGAAATGCGGAGATCTCATTCCTTGTGCTGTGAGTGGCAGGGTATTGGGGTAGGAACTTTTGTCTGCAAGAATGATACGTCAGCCCCAGCCCCAAACATCATTGGCCAATGCCCCTGAAGAACTACCAGTCACCACTGCCTCTCACCTGTCGCTGTCACCTCCCCACAGACACGGCCAGCTACAGCCGGGAAAAGAAAGAAAGATGTAGGTGTCACGATACCAACAAACGTGTAGGCACGCTCCGTTGGAGGTGGCTGTTTGATGGTGCAGAGAGATTCAGCTGAGTCTGGCATGAAGCTGGGTAGGCCCGTAATCGGGGAGTATAGTCTGGGGCTCTGGGACATGAAGCCCTCTGAGCGTCGTGCGGAGCTCCACGCGTGCCCTCAGCTCAAGCCAGACTACTGTACCAGACTACCTTCAGCTAGGTATGCTACTGTACGTGACGTGAGCACGATGTCTGTCTGAGACGCCAAGTGGCCAATATGCACCGTACATACCCGAGAACTCAACAATATCGGTATCGCTGCTATGAATCTTATACCCTAGGTACCTACAGATTTTCTTTTCCATAGAAACATTATACATGAATGTACATATGCAGGCATATAAGCATATAACCGATTTATATTCATAGCTTGGGTTCCACTGACCATTGTTTTGAAATTCGTCATGACATACCTGTAAAGTACTTACATACTGTACATACGTACATACTCTTATCCGTACTGTCCCCAGCAACATGTACCGTACCTGACATAACTACCGGCCTCTACCTATCATGGCGCCAAGCCCGAATTTTGCTCCAAAGCGAATTGAATCCACAGTACCATAGACGTACAGACTTCAAAAAAAAAAAAAAAAAACTCCGTACAGTAGACTTTTCCGGTTGACCTATCGTACCGGTACTGGTATCTTATCAACTTGACCCAGACAGGCTGAGCGTAATCCATTCCTTTCTCGTAGCGTTAAAGAAACCGAACTGCCGGTGGATCAACCATCACCCACGGAGAAAGTCGGACAGCCTCACGGAATTCGATATCACGGCCATCAATTCCCCAGTTTAGCACCCTTGTCATTATTATAGCTGCTTACCCCGCATCGCCCCCTGGCCCTAGGTGCTTTCCCCTAGTCTCGTACCCCTTGCCCCCCCCAGCCGACTGCTTCTGCATCCAGACTAGGTGGGTAGGTACTGCTAGTAGGTATCATCGAAGTATCATCGGGGCTTGAATAATTCCAATTCGTTGAGCAAATACCAGTATATATAAGCTTCAAGCCCCACCTATTATTATAGAGCTACATTATTGCACTTTTGTTTTTTTTTCTTTGTAGGAGTTACGGAGTACCGGTATGGTTTATTCATGTATTCGAGTTAGTACTGTAATCTATGTAATAGTAAGATGCACAGTTACAATACACAGCACGCAACCCTAAATAAATCGAATCAGCACAAGCTTCCTTCATCCGCCCAGTGTAGATCACCTGCAACCAGACACGTATAGACAAGTACTGATCACCATCTTCGTTATGCAATCTTGCAGCGTGTTGGCGACAGACTATGGAAGTTCCATAGTAGTATCTACCAGAGCATGACCTCCAGTAAATTAATGGGGACTGTCTCTGGATTTATTTTCCTCGCTCTGGAGAGCACGCTTTTCCAGGTCAAGCTATTGTGCATGGACCACGGTACCAGTACTATGTTAAGTGTCGTTCCCATCCATATATGCATGCATGCATGCATACATGCGACACTCCCTCCTTCGACGTCGATGGCACCTAGCGAGCGAATCACAGATAAGTATGTATGTACTAAGTACAGTACCTCCTGCAATATAGCTCCAGTCAGCGTAACTTTATAGCGATGATCTCCAGCCGACGGATGCGGATGAGCGCTTTTCCTTTACCCCATCCCCCGGGATGAGGGTGTGCACCACAGCGTAGGTAGACTGCTGGAATATCAACGCAACAATTCAGCTCCAGCTATCCCTCCTCAACCCCTCCAAAGTGGATTGTCACGATAGTCGCCCCCGAACCTGAACCACCTTGTTTTTGCCTACCAAGCTATAGCTTGTATTGTGCTGCCGCTTTCCTCAATCCACCTCTTGCTGTACTACCTCCTGCCTCACCACAGAATAGCTCTAGAGCCTGTCACAGAGCTGTATACCAGTCGATATTCAGCCCTTCCCGTTCGCAAGGGACAGACACACGACAGCAGGGACTCTACCACCCTCTCGTGCGTTCAAGGTACGCCATAACTTTTTCTTGCATTGCTTTTCCTGTCAGTGCAGTCGAGGGCTACCACCTTGTCGCGGGGGGGCGGGGGCAATTATAATTGATAGAAATTTCCGACCGGTAGCGATGTTGACTCGTGGAAAGCTAAAACATTCGTAGTGAGTCATCGTCATACTCGTCTCACCCGTCATACCGGTCCCACCCGCCATACCCGCCCCACCCGCCATACTCGCCTCACTCGTCACACTACCCGCTAAGGTTGTCATCACAAGCCGCCACAAAAAGCCCTTTAAACTTTAGTTTTGGGTCTTAAGCTTCATTCGACGGCTTTCCATCACAGATTTTGACAAACTTGTGGACAACTATCCGTAGTTTCGAGCCAGAAACCCACACTCTTCTTTCGGACCCCTTCGATCTGAATCTTTTAGACGTTTCTGCTATCTTTCATCTTATACTTCTATTTCTTTCTTTGTGCAACTCTACCATGGCTCCTGCAATCACCCAGGATCAACCCCCCTCGATCGTCGACAACATCAAGCACCACCGCCTAACCAAGACCGTTCTCCCGTTTATCAATGGCGGTCTCTCTGGCATGGCCGCAACAACCATTATTCAGCCCATCGACATGATCAAAGTACGTATCCAGCTTGCCGGAGAAGGTTCTGGAGCTACTGCAGCCAGAAAAGTCAAAGCCAGCCCACTAGCCATCACCAGACAGATCATCGCCTCTGGAAACGTTCTCGATCTCTACTCGGGCCTTAGTGCAGGGTTGCTGAGACAAGCAGTGTATACGACTGCACGAATGGGGTTCTTTGGCACGTTTATGAATCATTTTAATCATAAATCCATGAGAGAAAGTCGGGAAGTCACGTTTGGGGAACGTGCAATTGCGTCTCTCTCGGCGGGGGGGCTGGGTGCGATCTTGGGGAATCCGGCGGATTTGGCGCTGATCAGGATGCAGTCTGATGGGCTGAGGCCAGTCGCTAAGAGAGCGAACTACACCGGGGTCATAAATGCTCTTTCGAGAATCTCAAAGACAGAGGGAGTCACAGCATTATGGAATGGGTGTCTTCCGACTGTGGCGAGGGCGATGGCATTGAATTTTGGTCAGTTGGCTTTCTTTTCAGAAGCGAAGGCGCAGTTGAAGAGGTTTGATGGCACTCTGTCAAGGGGACAGCAGAGTCTGGCAGCCAGTATGGTAGCGGGATTCTTTGCGAGTTTCTTTAGCTTGCCGTTTGATTTTGTGAAGACGAGACTGCAGAAGCAGGTATGTTGTGTTTCATCCTATGGGTGACTGTTTCATCTGTGTGTGGCATGCTGACTATGAACGCAGGGTAAGGGCGCGGACAAGAGGTATAATGGTGTGCTGGACTGCGTGAAGAAGGTTATCAAGGAGGAGGGTATTGGGAGGTTCTACAGAGGGTTTGGTACATATTATGTTAGAATTGCACCGCATGCTATGTTGACGGTGAGTGCCCCAGCATTACCAACTCTTGCTTGGATGAGCTGAGCTGATTTATATGCCCACCGCGCAGGTACTGTTTGCGGATATGCTCGCTTCGTGGACTAGGTGGTAAGCAGCCAACTCATTCGCTAGTGAGAACTATCACCTTGGGCAATGATTCTAGGGATGGAATAGTTACGGCGCTGCAGCTCTGGTATGGCATGGCGTATATGGGATGGTTTTTGCTATTTCTCTGCTTGATTTTTATGACACCTCTCTTGTTTTCATTGGTACTGGCGGTAGTTCGTTTGTGAGGTTGGGGCTCCTTAGTATGGTCAGTTATGCGGATGGTGCCGGTGTTTTGCTGATATACCTGGACTCATTGATGCTTTAGGCTGATGGTGGGATGGATTGGTGAGGCGGTACTCCGTAGAAGATTGAAGATTACTGCGATAGATGCTCTTGTTTGGTAGATGAATTGACGTCCAGACTATGAATAATCTCAAAGTGAACTGAACTGAGTTGAAAATTATGGGTGGAGCCGGGGTGTTTTTTTCTTCGTCAAATCTCTTTTTTTTTTCCCCTGCTGGCAACGGAAATGGAACGGAACAAGGGTTTTCCGGTGTCTAACCAGACATTCTAAGGTGTGTAACATGTCATGTCATGGAGGACTTGATGCAAGCTGTAACTCTACGATGCCAACCGGACCAACTCTACGACACATCTGAGCTACGAAGAAACCAGACTACGAAGATATCTCGATCGAGGACTTGCAGGTAGCTAAATTATGATGGCATGACCATCGAGGCTGAGTCACGAGGTGGCTTAGCTCACTCAGCGCATAGGGTTGGCGTACGACGACGAGCTGAAATAGAGACTCAAATACAAAGAGATTCTCACGAGAACAGAGACGTTATTTCATATCGCGATTATCGTATTGTTGACCATCACAATGGGGAATGCCAACGCCGACGCCTTCCCCACACTCTCTGCCAGCAAGCCAGCAACATCCGATTCCCCGAGCGACCTTCCCTCCAGTTCCGGTCTCTCCAGTTCCGGGCCCTCCAAGCCCAACCCCCCGACAAACCTCCTCGACGTCGACCCCGACACTTCCCCGCATCCCGACGAGCCCCTCCCAAGCTACGAAGACTCCACAACCCTCCCCGCCTCCGGCACATCCACCATGCCTAGCTCCGACCCTCCCCCCTTCTCCATCTACCAACCCACCACACACCCGCACTACCTCAATAACCACCTCGTCACTCACGACCCACACCTCAACACCGACGGCGAAGCCCTCTACCAGTTCCTTCTCCAGGAAAACCTTATCCCCCCGATCCAGCACGTACAAGTCCGTGGGAGCCATCAGGTGAGAAATACAGTTTGGGAGACGGATAGAGAGGGGAAGAGCAAGGCGAAGACAGAGACGAGGACAGTCGAGGATTTTAGATTTAGGCTGGATCTGACGGGGGGATTGTGGGCCGTGATGCAGGCTCGGGGTGGAGCGGAGGGGTTGAGTGAGGGTGGGGTACTAAAGGTGCTGGGGGATGGGGAGAAAATCTATAGAGGGGGGAGGATGAAGAGTAGGTGGAGGGAGAAGAAAGGTAGGTTACTAGGCTCCATCTTCGACCACGACCACGACCAAGAAGCAGCTCTCCTCCCCAGCGCCACCCCCACACCTATTCCAGACTCACAACTCTCCATCCGCGCCTGGGCAGACAGATACTGCCAGCTCCCTACCACCCTGAAAGAATTTATCGTCCGCAAACCCATCACAAACCTCTCCCAGCCCCTCATAAGAAACCTCATCACAAATCAAATCAGAGCTACAAATTACCGCGGTGCCATATCAATCTCCTTCCCGAAACAGAAACATAAAATCGCTATTTATCCTGATACGCCGCTTGCGAGATTGAGGAATAACCCGTGGGTGAGATGGTTCTTTTACTTGAGCTTCTTGTGGATGGTGTCGTGGCCGATTTTATATTTTTCCACGAGGAAGTTTCATGTGGTGGTGTCGGAGTGGACGTGGGGATGGAAGAGGGAGAAGAGGCTTGTTAGGGAGGTTGGTGATAATGGGGAGGCCAGGACAGTGGAGAAGTGGGTTTGGCTCGAGGAGGACAGCGAGAGGGAGTGGGTTAAGTGGTGGGCACAAGCGGTGAGGTGTGCTGCAAGAGGGAGGAGGATGGATGATGGGGTGCTTATGGAGTTGGATAGGGAGGAGGCGGCGGGAATAGAGAGAGATTTGGGGGGTAGGGCGTATATAGCGGATATTGGGGAGGGAGGAGTTTTGGCGGGGATGGGGGGGGGGGGAGTCGGGGGGGTGGTGGGGGGAAAGGTTTTCGAGTGGGAGATCGAGGGTGGGGAGTGGGGCGGGAGTGGGCGCGGGGACGAGCATTAGTGTGAGGGTCGGTGGGGGGGAGGGGTGGGGCGCGGATGAGGATTGGTAGTCGGTGCATTGTTGTAACCAATCACTAGGCTGTGGAGTTCGGTCTTTTACACATCTCTAGGAGTCTTAACCACTTCAGATAATTTACAATCCAGAATTTGGTCTGCTGTACTTAGTTTGGGGTAGAGATTATGAAGGCGAATGGAGGTAGTTATTTCCGAGGAGAGGGAGAGATATGAGGTAAATAGGATGTCAAGAGCAGGATTGATTTCTTGTGTTTTCTTATTTACTCATAGCGCATTCAGACGTAATGAGAGCTGCCCTTGAATAGAAGAAAGGAGAAAAAAAAAAGAGCTCGCAATGAACTAAAGTTTAATCTTGCTCTGACTGATCAACTGATGTCTAGTTTGTAACTGGCTAAAAAGAAACACAATAAGTTTCTGTAGTCTGGCGGGCACCGGCCTCTCGAGGGGAAGTCCATACCGTAATGACCCCAAGCTTACCGCTCACACTCCTAATGGGCATGTGTCGGAATTCAGGGTAACAAGTTTTTTTTTTTTTTTTTTTTGAAGTCTATACGCTTATGGAGCCTAAGGCTATGAAGCGGCCCCGATCCCTCACCTCAAAAGACTCGGTACACCCTCGGAACAACGGGCTACATAAACGTCCTACATCCCGACCCTAAGAAACAATATAACCAAAATAACCCCTGCCTCCGCCTCCACGCCCACTTTAACCGGCCAACCCCCAAGTAAATATAACCTCCCCCACCACGCCCCTACCAGCCCATCCCCCCGGACAAAAGAGAGTCACGACTCCCATCTCCCCCCTCTCCCCTTCTCAAGTTAGATCAAGGTTGGAGAAAAACGTCTCTACCAAGTCTACTGTCCTCTCCTCTCCCCCATCTTTAATCTTCTTTAGCCACCTTCTCCGCTCGTCCATCTCCTCCCACGTTCCCCACCTTCTGCCAATTTCCTCCCCCCGTGGACAAACCAAGGCTACGTGCTTGCCTGTTTCCACGTTCCTGCCACAACTTCTGCACATCGGGTCAACTGTATCATCCAACTTGTTTCTCCAGTATTGTAGATTCCACAGTGGACATACCTGACCCGAGGGTAACAAGTTGTGGTGGATGAGAGGTAATTGTTTACTACTTGTCCATATTGCATCCACTCTGGAATCACCTCCCCCCAACATTTCCCTAACCACCCCCCCATCCTCTCATTCAACGAATTCAGAGTGGATGCAATTGAATTCTTCTGGTTGGGAAGCACCTCCATGGCTGGAGGCGTGGGTTTGGACTACAGCAAATGCAGACAGTGGGGCTCTAGATTGGAATTCCGGCCACAGAATAGCCAAGGGACTCGCTACTGCATCCTAAGTCCACAACAATAATCGCCTCAAATACAACACAGGAGTTCAAGAAAATCATATAAATCGCCTCTTACCTTACTAGCACTGCCCTACAAGCACTTAGAACCATATATACACCCACTGGTGGCATCACCAGTGAACCAAAGACTGCTAGAGCCACCTCGAACAAACCATACCAAGATCCCCCCTTCCGCTGCAAGGTTAACCCGAACCCTCTTCACCTTTGATGTCTATCGCTCTATAGTGCTAGTATAGGTATTTCACCACTTCACCCCGCATTTTTGTGTAGTGATTCACCCTTGACTTGAATCAGAAAGCTATCAAGTCCTCAATCGCCCGGTCTAGCCATGAATTATTGCACTGCATCAATGCAATTTAGATTGTACAGTCCATTGGCAATTAGATTTTGCAAGCGGTAAATATTTCGCTGTATATCAACGAGTATCTGATGTTGGTGCACCGGTCTCAATATGCCACACAGTGAATTAAGCACCAATTTGCTGGAACCTGTGCTGGCAACTCGGCGCATAGAACATTCTAGATCTGTGTTTGATCTGTCGTCTCACCGGACTCGACGTTGAACCTGCCTCGGACATAATCCGTAGATTCCATGTGGGGATCATATTGCATATCGAAAATGCAGCCCTTAACCCCATCAATACGAGCAATGTACGGTACTCAATATGAATATCATAACAGATGGTAGGATGGTGTTGGTGCCATTGTGTGTATATCAAAAGCCGAACTAAAACGACCTTAGTGGTAAGAACTACAGATACGACATGTCATCCAAAGACCGGCTACGGGATGTGCTGGCGTGCCTGCTCGGCCTCGCAATTGCGCCTGTACGCATGGTACCGCTGCTATTTGGCAGGCGGTATTCTAGGGTATGATCTAAATGTGGGACACTGGCAGCTTCAGGCTAGACGCTTATACTGTACAATAAGCGTCCGAAGAAATTGTTCAACGCGCGTCTATGACGCCTACAGCAATCAAGTCATAACCCAAGGGGTGTTTTTTTTTTTATTTATTTTTTTAAGAGTCTATACGCCTATCTATGAGGCGGCCAAGGGTGGTTACTACCGTTCAAATCCTTCGCAGCACGTTATTCAAGAAGTATTGGGCCTAGTATTGGGCTATCAGCCATTCCTGATTCCCTGATTCCGGGAAAACAATATCAATATTCCGTCCCTTTACCTAAAGGGACGAACTTGAAGGATATGGATATTTTTCTGGATTGATGTGGTTTGTCTGCGATAATATTATTTTGATGCCCTTGCCAGAAGCAACGGCTTTGCGCCCAGCCGGTGATGTCAAAGGAGATAGGAGGAGTATTCATCTATACCTACGATGGGGAGGATATATGTACATACAAGTAATTACAGGGCAAATTATTCAGTATAATAATATTCTAGGGAGAAAAAGTTGAAACAAAGAATTGACGCAATAGGGGAATCACTGGCTACTCAATACTTGCGTTATCTACTTTTTCTTGGAGACGATCGCGGGTATAGACTATTTTAAAAAAATGAAACTGTAATGGCGATGTATCTGGAAGATCAGGAATACCTACCTTGTCCTTGTGTGAGACATACAACTGTAGGAAGAAAAAGACCAGATGTCGTGTTATTCTACTGCAAATTCGATTTTTAACAATTTTTGTACGACGGCCACTTTCGGCCATTTTGGCTGTGTTTTCGATGTTTCACCAAGACTTTTGCCCAGGGATTGTATTTTGCTAGTTTGATGTCTATTAAATAGTTCTCCCATTTATAAATGCCTTGTAGGTACGTACCAACAAGGTCTCTATGAAGCACGTAGAGGTGATTAGCCAACTTTCAAAGGAGTTGCGGTTACTTTTGTGTAAAGTTGAATTACAAAAAAAAAAGAATGACCTGAAGTTGAGCTATAGGTTTATAATATATGGGAATGGATTCAACGTCACTGGCACACTGTCAGGTGCAGTGCTAGTAATCATTTTTTTCGGCTCGATTAGCTGGGGTCTCCTTAACCTCCTATCCCTAATTACCATCGATGATCTCTGTGGGGGGCGGAGCGATTCGTTGCGGTGGTCCCAAATCCCATATCTGCCTGACGGGTGTCTACATGGTCTGGAGAGGTTTCAATTTGTAGTATGGGTCCCACCGGTCTTGATAATCTTGAAGGGTCTTAAAAATGTGTGCTCCAACCTCTTGGAAGGCCTCTCCAGTTGGATGTAGTTGGACGACGACCATATTTTATAATTATCACCAGGCGGGAGCGCGGAGCGGGGGGGATAATTCAAACGTTATTACATATTTCTTTTCCTCTGGGGCCCGCATACTACGCCTGGCAGGGCTGCACATGTGCGACCTGCATTTCTACACGAAAATAACATGCAACAAGGAGGATAGCCTTGGAGTTAAGGGGTTGCGTCTAGGGGAACTTCTGATGGGAGGGATGAAAGATTTACGAGGCTCGAAGGTTTGGTAATTAAATTTGGAGGTTTCGTACATTTGTATGTGCCTTTTGTCTATAGATCTATGTACAGAACTTTCTCTGCCTTATATATCCAATACATTTGCGTTCTTTCAAACGTCAGTGGCAGGTTATTCCGCTACACACTTATGTGGGTTGTATACCGACCCGAGAGCATTTCCTATAAAGAAGGCAAGTGAGAGAGGTGACAGGACGCAGACATTGAATACATATTTTCCTGGAAGGGGGGGTTCCTAAAAGACTGTTGTTCGTAACGAACTGGCACATTGGCAGAAGGCCCTTGTTGATATAACACCTCAGGTAATGTCATACCTTAGGGACATAAAATGAATATAGAGTGACCGAACAACAAAGTCCACCATGCCTAAACTAACTAATCATTCCAAAAGAAAAAATGACATACACACGTTATTGCCCAATTGCCAACCATGATACTCCACATGTGAAAAGCTCTGTATCGTACCAACTATCCGCATGAATAGTAAATCCCTCCAAGCAAATATGGGTTGCATAAACATTCACCCTGCAACCTTGTAAAATCTCCAGTGATGACAAACTCACTATCACCGTTGGAAGCGATGTAAATTTCTTGGAGAAGTTGACACGACCTTCAGTCTTCTCCACTGGGTGAGAGTCTCGAACTTCTTTCGTATTCCAAGTCCCACTATCAATCTTCAAAAACAAAGACAGAGAAAACTCTATGGATCAATTAGTACACTTACTCAATTTAACTATGCAACTTTTAACAACTTACCTTGTCCAGCCGACATACCGGTTTGACCTTGAGATTGTCCCTAACGTTGTAACCAACCATTAGATCAAAACCAGCCCAAGACAGTTTTAAGCTAACTCACTGTAACCAGTTCGCCGGGAGAGAGGGGTATATGCCGAGGATTGAATTCAGCTAGGTGCTCATCAAATATGCGATATGTTAGCTATTGTTCTATGATATGAACTGAGTCTAGACGCCGGGAGACTACATACCTGAATAAGTCAAACTCAAATCTGAATTGAACAAAGCCAGGCGCGAAGCTGAGCGTCTTACAACAATCTCTTCCAGTGGGCAGATTTCCTCTCATATACACGCTGACAGTCCGAGTATGCTAGCCATCAATAATCCAAAAACCTGTAAAATAATTTATGTTATGTACTGATGAACCGCTCAAGTAACGATCCATCAACAGACGGCATTGATGAATTGTTCAAGTGAACAATCAATATATGCATGCTATAGATGAATTGCTCAGTTCATCTATCGACTCACAGTATTGTAATCTACCATACTATTCACTACATATCAAGTAATATATAAGTTTCTTCCACTCCTGCATCTGTATTTATACCCCAACAGCTAAATACTTCTCTGGTATACTGATCAGTTCTGTATCAAGCGTACTCCTCTAGTGCCCTCAGGGTATATTATTGATTTAGTGTCCTATCCTGCATGTCAACCCAAGCCTACTTATATCTGTCCTTCCTACCTATTACTTCGTCTTGACTTTGGTTTAGGCTGTAATCTTACTCAAATATCCTGGCCATGGGCATGCACACAACATTCGTTTGGGTCTTTTCAGCCCGACCCGGGCTTACCTACTGTGAACCTGTAGAATTTACTTGTTTTGATGTGACCAGGTATGTTTCGTGTGTACGGGAAATTTTGTTTGAAATCCGCCATGCCTTAACCTAACTCATACCCTGATCCAACCCAAGAAAAACATTTGACTGAACAATATAAATCATCCATGCATCCATAAATTTGACATATACCACAAGACCACTGCCCGTTCCCAGTAACTAGTGCCCAATTGCCAACCATGATACTCCACATGAGTGAATCTTTGTATCAGCCCAACTATTCGCATGCACAGTAAATCCTTCCAAATTAACATGGCTTGCAAAAACTTTCAATCTGAAATTGAACTCCTTTGAAACATCTGCTGATGTCAAACTCACTATAACCGTCGGGACCGACGTGAATTTCTGGGAAAAGAGGATACGACCTTCAGTCTTCCCCACAGGGTGACCGTCCCGAACATTTTCCGTACTCCAAGTTCCACTATCGACCTTCAAAGACAGAGAAAATTCTATGGAACGCTTAGTAGGTAGTCTTCTTAGTAATGCAACTTTCAACAACTTACCTTGTCCAGTCGACATCGTAACCTTGTCCTTATAGCTAACAACGATTAGAATCAAAACCCGTCCAAGACGTGACCAACTAACCAACAACTGCTATGGGTGCAATGCAGGACAATAACACGAAAACTGAATTCAACTGATTAACAGCGTGGGTGCCAATCAAATATGTCGGCAAGAAAAAATGTTAGTCTAATGCTCTGTGACAAAAGTTAGTAGACGCTGGGAGATTGCATACTAATTGTGTAGCTTTCTTTAAATGACAAACACAATCCTTGATTCGAATGAAGCGATGCACGAAGCGAAGCACGAAACACCAAAATAAGTGGGCAGATGTCGCTTCATATACCCCACTCCGTCATACACCTAACCCTATTTCAGTTGTATTTCATTGGCTCTTGCTATGTTGTTCTGGCAATCTCGCAAATTGGGTCAATGGGGTGGTTTGGTCAACCGATTCAACAATTGCGCACCGATCAATGTGAGACCGGCCGATTCACCATATCCCATGGACAAGTAAGACAGGTTCGCATTGCATTGCAGCAAGCAACTAGCAATCAACTAGCCAGAGGTAGTAACAACACCAACAGTTGGAGAGCACTGGCCTCTTGTATGGTGATGTGAATAAGGGGTCTGAACGAGACTGTATGAATAGGTATGTTATGATCATGTTGCCAGTTTTTGTAGATACCGGTACATATCATACCATATAATACAATCATATCGCGTCTACAAACATACAACCATGCCTCCAAAACGCAAGTGTCCTTCAGATCCTCAGCCTCCGAAGGCTCCAAAGACTCCGAAGGCTTCAAAGGAAAAGGCTGCGAAGGCTCCAAAGGAAAAGGCTCCGAAGGCACCTCCAAAACGCAAGGCTTTAGCAGATTTGGATATTAATGTCCCAGTACTGGAAGTGTATACCCCAATACTACCGGAAGAATACATACCATTAGAGCGTTATGAGTTTGATGCAAAATCACTACTTTCACAGCAGCCGACTTCCCCAATTGAGTGCTTTAGCTATTTTTTTGACTTGAAAATTTGGGAGATTCTTTGTGATGGTACAAATACATATTATACCTTCAAGTATAGCGGGCCACGAGGATGGCAACCAGTCACCATTAGGGACCTCAAGATATGGGTAGGACTTGTAATCTATATGAGTATTGTAGATTGCCCAAGTATTGAAGACTATTGGATGGGAAGAACATGGCAGGCAGCTATGGATGTAATGAGATTGACCCGATTTCAGGAGATTAAACGATATCTCCATATATTAGTGTTACCAGAGTCGCTAGCAGTACCACTGTCGCTAGCAGTATCACCAGCAGTGTCGCCAGCAGTATCGCCAGCAATATCACCAGAACCACCAACAGTACCAGAGTCGTCAGCAGCACTAGAGTCGCCAGCAGCATCGCCAGAACTACTACCAGCAGGACTGCTATTAATACCAATACCTCTAGCATTACTAGCATGGTATGAGAAGGTTGAACCACTAGCATCTATGCTAGCAAATTCATTCCAGTTAGCATACATGCCATCAAGCAGTTGTTCTATTGATGAGATAATGGTATGGTTTACTGGGCGCTCAAAGCACTCATTGAAGATGCCAAATAAGCCGATTAATGAGAGTTATAAGATATATGCTATAGGTGATCATGGCTATACATATGGTTTCGAATTCTACTCTAGAGTTAATGGAGCTTTAGGCACTGTTGGATTTGTCAATACCTATGCTGTACCAATGTCCCCACTAATACCCCCACAAACATCTTCAAGTCTGCCAATACTTCTGCCAATACCCCTGCTGCCTCTGCCAGTACTTCAGCTCCTTCCACTATCACTTCAGCTACCTCCCCTAATGCTTCTGCTAGACTTGCTAATGCTTCCGCTAGGCTTGTCCTACGAGGGTGTTGTGCTAACCAGACTAGGCTTGCCAATGCTTCCGCCAATGAGACTACTTCCGCCAGTGCATCCTCCAATGCTTCTGCTAGGTCTGCCAATACTTCCGCCAATGAGACTACTTCTGCCAGTGTATCCCCCAATGCTTCCACTAGGCCTGCCAATGCTTCCACCAATGAGACTACCTCTACGCATCAGCAAGAATGATATTTGCGTCCTGTGCGTCAGGACGCACAGGACGCACAGGACGCTCGGGACGAAAACTCTAAATCAGGACGTCAACGCTTTTGCGGGTGCGTCGGGACGCAGTTGAACTTTGCTCCACCCCCTGGGACGTAAGACTTTTGCCTGTGTCTGCAACGCGAGCCTTAAACAACCTTTATCTAGACGTACTTGGCAGAGACTCCCGTGTCTGCAACGCCACCCTAAAACAAGTCTTGTCCCAACGCACATCATGGGTGAACTCATGCCCTTAACGTAGCGATGCCCTCTGAATAACCGCCTTGAAATAGCCGCCTTGAAATAGCCGCCTTTGAATATGCGCGCGAATATATGCATAGTAGAGTCTTAATTGTATTCGGAAGTTATATACATAGAAGTATTGAGAAAGAGATATATATATGGAATATGCAACCTTCGCTCCAAAACTCGCTCCAATACCTGCTCCAAAACTCGCTCCAATACCTGCTCTAATACTCGCTCTAATACTCGCTCAAATACTCCTATACCTGCTCTAATGCTCGCTCTAATACTCGCTCTAATACTCGCTCTAATACTCGCTCTAATACTCAATCTAATACATGCTAGAATATACCTGGGAAGTCATACAAGACAAAGGGAAAAGGTGCGGGGCAGCGAAGTATATATACAGGAAAACCATAGTGCCAAGGCCAATCGCCAAGGCCGACAATATAGACTTTCCGAAGACAATGATATAGCAGATAACGAGAAAAGTGGCATGACCCGCTCCGCCCACTGCTGCAAGCGCTGCCTAGGGTGGTAATAGTCTTATTGGGAAATCGTAGCACTGCGATATGTGCAGAACTCATGCATCCGCGCCTTATATATATTGTAGGAACTCATGTATTCGCGGTTGTAGGAATTCATGCATTCGCGGCTTATGTATGTTGTAGGATCGCGGCTTATATATATGTTGTAGGAACTCATGCATTCGCGCCTTATATATTGTAGGTTCGCGGTTGTAGGAATTCATGCATATCTAGTGGCGGCCCAAGCATGAATTCCTACAATATACATAAGCCGCGAATGCATGAGTTCCTACAATATATATATAAGCCGCGGTCCTACAACATATATAAGCCGCGAATGCATGAATTCCTACAACCGCGAATGCATGAGTTCCTATAATATATACAGTACCAAAAAGGTGGATGTTATCGCTCGGGTGGCGATTCCGCTTTTCCATGATTACCATGAGTACTGTCCGGGTGGCTGAACTTTATCGGCCTTACGAATAAAGTTATGTCATACCACATACTTCCGAGAATACCACAGCAATCCTGGATCGCAATAACTCCGTAGTTTGGTGAGACCTAAAGTGGGTTAAATATATTAGCAGTGTGATGTTGATACATGAAGTTGGTTAAATATAATAGCGGTGCAGCAGAGATACCAAGAAGATTAGAATACATTACAGATATGGGATGGCTACGAATATGTCACAAATATGAAGTACGGGCAACGGACAACTGTTTGCTGTTTGCTGTACTTATATAAAGGAATACTTCACATCACGTGAGTACACATATATACTTAAGTACGTATTAGTCTGGTTGGCACAACGACCTCTGAAAGAGGGTCTGGCAAAAAGGTTTTATTTTTTGGGTGGCGCCATCGGCAAACTGGCTCCTTGGCTTTTTACATACCAACCTAGTGCCAACGAGTCATAAATTCGTATACGTAGCAACATCTGTCTGAAAGTAACACTATTTCCTGTTATATATCATGTAGAGCTGTGAGTTCATCAACAAATAAATAATATGGAGATTCAAAACACCAGAAAGGAAACCCATGGGAGGCCTCCTAAACCACCTCCACCACTAGTTAATCTGCAAACACAATGAGCTTGTGAGCAAGCAGCCCCAAAATTGCTGGAGATTCATGATTTGATCTCAAAGCATTTCGGCAATATAAGAATCTTCTTGTGTGAGTGGAGTGTGAATAATGCTCTTCATCTCTAGAGAGACAATTTCATGTCAGGGGGGGGTTGCAAAGAAATCATTGAAACATAGTTGCTGATAGTTAAGGACGAACTTAAGGAAACCATTTGTGATCTGTTCTTGGAGTATATTGAGGATGAGGTCAATGATCTTTGCAGGGATACTAGTGCAAGTGCGGTCTTGCGTTACTCAAAGAAGAAGCATGGGATTGGAGTTAGTATTTCAGTAGGGATGGCAGAGATGCAAGATTGCCTACGAAAGGAGGTTCCATTGTTGTGGAGGGTATGTACCACAGTATCAACTGGAAAAACGAAGAAGGTAAATACTAAGTCTGGTTATAGTAAATACCAGTTTCTTTAGTTTTTGGGGGCCGTTGTCCTAACGAGACTAGGTAAATCACGACAAGGTCATCGTAAATGCTATTACGGGAATGTTGAATAGCCGAAATCAACTGATCAATACTTTCCAAACCATGATAGGAATCTTCTTCTATGCAGATAATCTGTCTAAGCTGGGAACGGAGATTGTTCATTGGTTAGGCTAGAGTTCATCATATGCCCATGTTAATGATGCTTTGAGCAAGCTTGCAATCGAGTTAAAAATACAGGCTGCAAAAGATGCATTAGTCTGCGCGATGTTGGTGTCCTTAGACAATGTTAATAAAATGGTGGAAGTGTGGGATGCAACCAACATCCATGCTGGAGGGGTTATGGTTAATAGCACTGGTGGGTTTTGTACGCCTGTGTTTGGAATACTACCAGGACACCAGTATATCCCTCCTAAGTGGATGAGACCAGCAATAAGAGTGGCATTAACTCCTTAAAATTTGGAACCAAGTGAAAAGGCATGGGAGGTAATACAAAAACACAATGAGTGGTATATGGTTCAATTGCTACACAGATGTTCCGGAAGTAAGGACGATTTCATTTGTGGGGAGCATGAGTTCCAGAAGCTGATGCTCAAGGTTATTGATTTGGAACCTACGAATATCATTCCATTTACGTTGATGGACATCGAACAATCTTCAACAGAGGGAAATCTCCGCAGTATTAGCAGGGTGTTAATAGATGAATTGAAAATTCCCAAGGACGACTTCATGCAAGGTATTTTCTTGGTTGGCGAAGATCAATTGCTAGCTGAGAGAGTCCATAGTATCCAAAAACAGAGAGAAGGAGATGTTCCAGGAGAGGATTTCTCAGGTATTTTGCCTGTATTGGGGGCTTTCCATACTAATATGAACTTCAAGAAGATGATGATAAAGATATTCTTGGGAGATAAGTCTGGAAGGGTCCTGGTTAGCCTTCAAAATCTAAATAAGAAATTGCACAGGAAGTATGTTGATGAAAAGGCAGGAAATTATTGGGCTTGTGTAGATTTTACAAAAGATACAGGCGATGCTGTGTTGCTTGGGTTGATTGTCCAGAAGGGGGGCACAAAGACCTGGGATGAGTTCCGTGGGAAGTCCAAGATGGGTGAGATTAGGTGGAGACAAGTAGTTGCCGCTGTATCTAACAAGTTGAGATATAAGCATGTAAGCAACTTGAGAGATGAAAAGGAGGATAGTCGTGACCGTGTGTATGAAAACTTATTACTATTTGTACGCATGGAGCTGGAATTCCGGTGCTTCTATAAAGCGATTCGGGAAGCTGATGTAGAGATAATGGAGTTGGTCCTTCAGTTGTGGGCCCTACAATTCCTAGGAGGAGAGGGAACTAAGTATGGGCCTGAATTGGTGGAGTTGAGGTATAGGATGCTATGTGAGTGGGATGAACAGTTGAGAGCAATCATTCGGAGGAATTGGGTTATCAATCCCCGTGGGCAGACTGGTAAGAATTTGGGGCTGGATGAATTTATGGAGGAGTTAGGGAGGGCGTATAAACATCAATATAACCCCAGAGGTTCCGAGATGTTAGAGGGCTTTCAAAGGAATGTAATTGCATGCTGTACAATTCATCTGATGAGATTGAAGGATGAGCTTCATTCTGCATTGGGTATTAGGAAACATTCTGGGGATCATATAAAATAGGACAGTCTTTTTGATATAAAAGCGCTGTTAGATACTTTGTTACAGGAGGAGGTGGTGGCCTTCATTGCAGGAAGAGGGAAGAAAACAACTGAAGAAGTGGGTATAGTTGAGGTTGAGGATGTCATGTCATGTGGATTAGAAAAATTGCGGGATAGGAAATGGTAGTCTAAGTATTTACTCAGAAGTCCAGGGTGTGGAAGAGCAACAGCACTTAAGAAAGTAGGCTTCATCAGCAAAAAATATATTTCCGTCCTGTGCGTCTGACGTACGCAACGCATGGGACGATAACTCTAAATCTTGACGCGCGAGACATTTGCGTCGGTGTCTGGACGCAATCGATGTTGTGCGCGCGCTTGGGACGTGCTGGGGGTTGCGTCTGCGCCTGGGACGCCCTGGATGTTGCGCGTGCGCCTGGGACGCACTAGGCGTTGCGCCCACGCCTAGGACGCAATGGGGGCGTACGCCAACACCTGGGACGCAATGGGGGGCCCCGCCCTCGCCTGAGATGCTCTAGATATTGTGCCCACGCCTGGGACGCACGGGTAGTTATGCCCACGCCTGGGATGCACTGGCAGTTGTGCCCACGCCTGGGACGCAGGCCTTTTGATGCCTCTCGTTTGTGACGGCTTACTACATAGTATATTGCCTTCCCCTGGTGTTACTGATCCATGGGCCCTAATTGCTCTCTTCTACAATTCATAGCTGCTGATAGCGTACATAATCATTGTATTCGCCAATTATTATTGTACAAAAGTATTGAGAAATAGATATAGACATGAAACACGCTCTCTCATACACTTGCTGGGACACTCGCTCTAGTACTCTAACACTTGCTCCAATGCTCGCTCTAATGCTCGCTCCAATGGTTGCTCCAATGCTTGCTCTAATGCTCGCTCCAATAATCGCTCCAATGCTCGCTCCAATACTTGCTCCAATACTTCGCTCTAATGCCCGCTCTAATACTCGCTCCAATACTTGCTCTAATGCTCGCTCTAATACTCGCTGTAATATGCCTTGGAAATCCTAATAACAAGGGTCAGCTATTTGAGTTCATCTTGGAGGCCTAGCAATGCTCCTACCTATGCCATGCGAAGTTGCTGGGTCACCCAGGGAATTCTATAACGGATGTTAGCGTTGCGTGGTCATATGAAATAATACTACTACCTATACCGATCAAAGTTTTTATTTGCGCTGGGAATCCTGTTATATAGAGGGGAA
>ML121565.1:260133-324974 GCA_003788615.2 Terfezia boudieri ATCC MYA-4762 | reverse complement strand
TCAATATATATATGCGAGAAATCCATGCTTTCGTGCGTTATACATATATGCGAGAAATCCATGCTTTCGCGGCTTATGCAAATATATGCGAGAAATCCATGCTTTCGCGGCTTATCCATATATATGCGAGAAATCCATGCTTTCGCGGCTTATACATATATATGCGAGAAATCCATGCATTCGCGGCTTATACAAATATATGCGAGAAACTCATGCGTTCGCGGCTTATACATATATATGCGAGAAATCCATGCATTCGTGGCTTATCCATATATATGCGAGAAACTCATGCGTTCGCGGCTTATCCCGAGAAATCCATGCATTCGCGGCCTATACAAATATATGCGAGAAATCCATGCATTCGCGGCTTATACAAATATATACGAGAAATTCATGCATTCGCGGCTTATCCATATATATGCGAGAAATTCATGCGTTCGCGGCTTATACAAATATATGCGAGAAATCCATGCTTTTGCGGCTTATACATATGATTAGTGGGCAGGTGGGTCATGCCATTTTTCTCGTTATCTGTGATATCATTGTCTTCGGAAAGTCTATATTGTCGGCCTTGGCGATTGGCCTTGGCCACGTATGGATTCATGCATTCGCGGCCTCTAGATATGCTTGATCTCATCCAATATATATATATATGGCCCTCGAAAGCCTGATTCCATGGAAAATATACACATAGTGCGCGAAGGCATGGATTTCTCGCATATATTTGTATAAGGCGCGAATGCATGGATTTCTCGCATATATTTGTATAAGCCGCGAACGCATGAGTTTCTCGCATATATTTGTATAAGCCGCGAATGCATGGATTTCTCGTATATATATGGATAAGCCGCGAACGCATGAGTTTCTCGCATATATATGTATAAGCCGCGAATGCATGGATTTCTCGTATATATATGTATAAGCCACGAAAGCATGGATTTCTCGCATATATATGTATAAGCCGCGAATGCATGGATTTCTCGTATATATATGTATAAGCCGCGAATGCATGAGTTCCTACAATATATTATAAGCCGCGAATGCATGAGTTCCTACAATATATATGTTCCTCGATCTCGCCCAGGTTGAAGTCCACACATATCGTGAACAGCACAGGCTACGATTTCCCAATATGACTATTACCAGCGCAGGCATAGTAGGCTGGCTAACACGGCACAGGGCGCTGTGCCTCAGTTATTCTCTAGCGTGCTTGGGATATGGGCCCACTTCTGGCGCGACTCTTATCATACTTGGTATCTCAGTTATCCTCAAGTGTGCGTAGGATAGCCGGGCCACTTCTATTGATTCTCGTTTTCGTTATCGCCCTGTCTAGCTCATTGACGGCCTTAGCGGCCTCAACCACAAGGGATTCTTGTATATATACTTCGCTTTCCCCTCTATATAACAGGATTCCCAGCGCAAATAAAAACTTTGATCGGTATAGGTAGTAGTATTATTTCATATGACCACGCAACGCTAACATCCGTTATAGAATTCCCTGGGTGACCCAGCAACTTCGCATGGCATAGGTAGGAGCATTGCTAGGCCTCCAAGATGAACTCAAATAGCTGACCCTTGTTATTAGGATTTCCAAGGCATATTACAGCGAGTATTAGAGCGAGCATTAGAGCAAGTATTGGAGCGAGTATTAGAGCGAGCATTAGAGCGAAGTATTGGAGCAAGTATTGGAGCGAGCATTGGAGCGAGTATTGGAGCGAGCATTAGAGCAAGCATTGGAGCAACCATTGGAGCGAGCATTGGAGCGAGCATTGGAGCCAGTGTTAGAGTACTAGAGCGAGTGTCCCAGCAAGTGTATGGGGACCGTGTTTCATGTATATATCTATTTCTGAATACTTTTGTATATAATAATTGGCGAATACAATGGATGTTTCTGCAGCATGGGAACTACAATAGATATAGGTTGCCAATATATGTGCCCGAGCTCGCACTAAAATTCTTTGAAAATTCATGTCGTAAATGACGTCCAGGAAGTAACAAAGATAGACCAGATCGTCCAGCGGAAGGTGTACAAATAATTTACGTCGGGCGGAAGGCATACAGCGAATTTACGTCGGGCGGAAGGAATACAGCTAATTTACGTCCGACGGCTTTTGCGGTCCCTGGTTCCGTCAGACTCATGGTGCGATACAGCAGCACGTCCAGCCGCACAGGACGCACAGGACGCAAACTCGCGTCCGGACGCATGGGTGGTACGTCTGACGCCAATTTTTTCTTGCTGATGTTGGTTGATCAGATAGATATTAGTGATGAAGAGGATGATAGAGGGGATGAAGGTGAGTTGGAGTATAAACAGTGCTATTGAGTAAGAGGTAAAGGCTGAATAGGACAAAAAAATAGTACTTAGAGGTACCAAGCCTAGTTAAAAGCTACAGTAGAGGTTCACTGCAGACAATAGGGTATTTGTCTGAACCTCTAAAGGTGGTATTAATTAGTATCAATATCTCAACTGTATTCTTTTGCAGAAGCTTCTGCTTTTTACTAATACTCTTAAGTATACTAGTGTCCTAAATATTATTGTTATAGAAGATAAGGCTCCATCTCACATATCTCTACATCAGTGGCCACACTTTGATACTGCTAGTGTATAACAACTTATTTGGCCAGGCAACTCACCTGATCTGAATATAATTGAGATTTGTTGGGCATATCTCAAGCACATAACCATGAAAAAGGTAAATTTCCCAATCTCTAACAACCTAATCCCTCGAAGACCCCAATACCCCAATCCCCTAAATACCTCAATCCCACAAACACCTCAATCCCCTAAATATCCCAATCTCCCGAACACCCCAATCCCTCGAATACCCCAATCTCCTAGACATCTTAATCCTCCGAACACCCCAATCCCCCGAATACTCTAATCTCCTGAATACCCCAATCCCCTGAATACCCTAATCCCCAGAATACCTCAATTACCCAAATATCCTAATTGCTAATAACTGAAATAGAAATCTCTCACTTCCCATATGGTAGCTAGGCAAGCATGAAAGAATGCATAGCATAACCTTAAGCAATGGAGGATTCAGTATTAGATTGAACGTATTCCCTACCATATCTAAGAGGTCATCAGACTTGAGGATAGAAATAAATATTCTGAAGGACACCCTCTTGTGAAAAGAAATAAAGAGTACTAGATTACAATCCATCATGAGTAGCAGCTCTGCATTCAAGAGACTAACAAGATCCATAAAAATATATGGTCATTCTTTTAATGCACTATAGTCGGATTGCCAGCTAAGTATATTGCACATCTTAAGTCTCTCATTGGTATTCAAGAAGTTATTGATCTAGAGGATCTTAATACTAATGAATAGAGGTATATGCCAGAGACCAACCAAATTGTCAGTATTGATCCAATTGATATCATGATTTCAGCTAGTATTAAAAGCTGAAAAAAGAAGCCTTCTAAAGATGGTATTCAGAAGTGTAGAAGAAAATCAGGGCCTCAGATATATAAGGTATGCTTTATACCCTTATTAACACCTGGTGTAAGTTGGAAGAGGGTGAAGTGGGATAGATATATAAGGTGGGTAGAGGGTGAGAGTATTGTCAAATAGTAGATATAGAGGTATGGAACAAAAGTCTTTTCCCCTTTCCTATCTAAGAGTTGCATATATAGGCTATGTATATATAGATACTTGGTATATATATATATAAGTATTCATACATAAGTATTTACAAATATAGTCTTAGTACTATGACTGTTCCATATTATCAGTTTTCTTGCCTCACTGTCCAACCTCTCAATTTACTAGTATTGCTAATATCTTAATTGGCTAGATATTAACTTTTCTCCAACTATAGGATCAGCCTTTCCTTGACTCGTAACCCTTCAACTAACTCTTCCCTAATATCTAATTTATCAAGTATAGTGCCCTTCTTTACCTTTTTAAATTGCTTATATTAACCTCAATTTCCTAGATATCAACTCTCCAGTTACCTACTTCCTAAACCTGCCAATCAAGCACTCCACAACTTACCAATCGAGCACCTCCTGAACCTGCTAATCGATTATCTCCTGAACCTGCCAATCGAGCACCTCCTAAACCTGCCAATCGAGCATCCCCCAATACCCCTCTAATTGGGATGTTTGATATTATGTCTTGTACTCAGGTAGTGATCTTGCAATCTATAGGAGAGGCTCTGGCTATTATTCAATAGGAAACTGGAATAACTCCAAGATATGTTTGGAATCTCTGTAATAAAGTATAGCAAAGGGAGTAGGAACCTGGCACCTTATTAAAAATAGAGCACATCTAGAATAGGGATTGCTATGGGAGAAAAAAAAAGATTACTCCTATAGTAGAGCAAGCTATTATAGATGCAGTCACTAAAGATTGGTATGGTCAGGAGAAGACACTTGTCTAGCTTGGCTTGCAGTTTAGTATCTCATTTCAAAGCATATTTCAGATTCTCTACAAAAAAAAATTCTGCAAAATAAAGCCTATAAGAAAACCTGGCCTTACCAAAGATATGAAGGTAGCCAGGTATCTCTTTGCTAAATAACATCAACATTAGACACTTGAAGATTAGAAGTCTGTAATATAGACTGATGAGACTTCTATCCTGTTAGGCCATTGGCAGAGTAGTTATCGAGTATGGCAACATTCTAATAAGTGATGTATTAAATACTGTATTAAAGAGAGATAGAAGAGGTATTCAGAGTTTATGTTCTAGGACTGTTTTACTTATAACTTCAAGGGGCCCTGCCATATTCAGAAGACTGAAACTGCTGAATAGAAGAGAACTGCTAACTAGGATATCACCTGTATGAATAGTACTATTGAATAAGAGAGAAAGGCTGAATAGGACAAAAAAATAGTACTTGGAGGTACTAAGCCTAGTTGAAAGCTACAGTAGAGGTTCACTGCAGACAATAAGACATTTGTCCGAACCTCTAAAGGTAGTATTGATTAGTATTAATATCTCAATTGTATTCTTTTGCAAAAGCTTCTACCTTTTGCTAATGCTCTTAAGTATACCAGTATCCCAAATATTATTATCATGAAAGATAAGGCCCTATCTCATATATCTCCACATCAGTGGCTATACTTTAATGCTGCCAATATACAATGACTTATTTGGCTAGGCAACTCACTTGATCTGAATATGATTGAGATTTGCTAGGCATATCTTAAGTGTATAACTACAAAAAAGGTAAATTTTCCAATCCCCAACATCTCAATCCTCCGAACCCCCCAATACTCTAATCCCCCGAACACCCCTATCCCCTAAATACTCTAATCCCCTAAATACCCTAATCCCCCAAATACTCCAATCCCCCAAATACCATAATCTCTTGAACACCCCAATCCCCTAAACACCCCAATCCCCTGAACACCCTAATCTCCCGAACACTCCAATCCCCCAAACACCCCTATCTCCTGAATACCCCAATCCCCTAAACACTCCAATTCCCTAAACACCCCAATTCCCCGAATACCTTAATCCCCCAAACACCCCAATCCCCTGAATACTCTAATTCCCCGAACACTCCAATCCCTCAAACACCACAATTCCCTAAACACTCTAATCTCCTGAACATTCCAATCCCCTGAACACCCCAATCCTCTAAATACTCCAATCCCATAAATACCCCAATCCTCCGGACACCCTAATTCTCTGAATACCCTAATTCCCTGAACACTCCAATCCCCTGAATACCCTAATCCCCTAAATATCTCAATCCCTCGAATACCCCAATTACTAATAACTGAAATAGGGACCTCTCACTTCTCGCATAGCAGCTGAGCAAGCATAGAAGAATGCATGGCATAACCTTAAGTAATAGAGGATTCAGTGTTAGATTGAACGCATTCCCTACCATATCTAAGAGGTTATTAGACTTGAGGGTGAAAATGAATATTCTGAAGGATATCTTCTTGTGAAAAGAGATAAAGAGTACTGGATTGCAATCTACTGTGAGTGGTAGCTCTATATTCAGGAGACTAACAAGATCTATAAGAATACATAGTCACTTTTTCAATGTGCTATGGTCAGATTGCTAGCTAAATATATTGCACATCTTAAGTCTCTCATTGGTATTCAAGAAGCTGTTGATCTAGAGGATCTTAACACTAATGAATAGAAGTATATGCCAAAGACTAACCAAATTGCTAGTATTGATCTAATTGATATTATGATTTTAGCTAGTCTTAAAGGCTGAAAAAAGAAGGCTCTCAAAGATGATATATAGAAGCATAGGAGAAAACCAGGACCTTAGACATATAAGGTACACTTTATGCCCTTATCAATACCTGGTGTAAGTTGGGAGGGGGTGAAGTAGGATGGGTGTATAAGGTAGGTGGAGGATGAGAGTATTGTCATATAGTAAATACTTGCTAGTCGTATATAGTTAGCCAAACTGATATGCATATGCCAAGTATATATACATGCATATGCAGGGTTATCCCAAAGAAGAAAGGGGAAAAGACTTTTGTTCCGTGCCTCTATACCTAGGTCAGTACCTATGTATTTGATTGAGATTTTTGTGCATATCCCAAGCGCATAACCGCGGAAAAGGTATGTACATAAATACCCCGCTTCTAAAGACCCCAATCCTCCGAACGCCCAACCCCCGACAGTAGTGCTTAGGCAAACTGTTGCTAATGACTGAATAGGGACCTCTCACTTCCCGCATGGCAGCTGAGCAAGCATGGAAGAATGCATAGCGTGACTCTACCATATCCAAGAGATCATCAGACTTGAGGGTGGAAATGAATAATCTGAAGGATACTCTCCTATGAAAAAAGATAAAGAGCACTGGATTGCAATCCGCCATGAGCGGCAGCTCCGCATTCAGGAGACAAGAATGCATGGTCGCTCTTTCAATGCGCAACTGTCGGATTGCCAGCCAAGTTTGTTGCACACCTTAAGCTTTCGAGAGATTGTTGATCTGGAAGATCTTAACACTGATAAAAGGAGGTATATGCCGGAGACTGACCAAGTTGTCAGTGTTGGTCCGATCGATATCGTGATCTCAGCTGGTCCTAAAGGCAGAAAAAGAAGGCCCCAAGAGATGGTGATCAGAAGCGTTGGAGGAAACCAGAGCCTCGAACATACAAGATGCGCTTCATGCCGCTATCAACACCTGGTGTGAGTTGGGAGGGCGTACCCAGTGTGTTAGGTGGTCGAGGAGCGAGGGCATTAGTTACATACCAAGATCAGCTGGCAACGTCAATGATGTGGTCGTAGTCTGGTTGGCAGTGGTCGAGCCATAGCTGAGACCATAACCGTAAATATGCATGAATGCCATGCATATGCAATATAATTATGAATGCATAGACCTCAATATGTACCTTCCGATAGGAAAGGGGAAAGACTTTTGTTCTGCGCCTCCGTATGATTTGTTCCTTCCAAGGCCAGAAATAATCGAGGGTTAACCCACTAGAGACTACTTCCCCGGCCAAATATCTGGAGACGTTCTTCTCTAACCTCGATCTGGTTTGAGTGGAAGAGTAGGTGGTGAGGGGAAGGACCGGTAGGGTGTGGCGGCGGAAGCTTCTATTTATTGGGGGAGGGGCCGGTAGGGGAGTGGCGGGTTATTTCGGTAGTCTCGATTTCTTTGGCTCGGAAGGCAGGGCGTTCAAGCAGTCCGTACGTACCGAGCCTTTTAAGGTAAGGGAACGGGGCCGTCTCATAGCCTTAGGCTCAATAGACGTATAGATTCCAAAAAAAAAAAAAAACCTCCAGGAGAATGGCCTGCGAAAGTGGCTTGCTAAGAAATACGCAAAGTTGAAGCCATCTTCCTACATGTCTATTTTTGTGTCACCTTCACCTTTACCTCTAAGAGCTATACTTTCAGCTTAAGTTTTAAGAGGAGGGTTCTAGCTCCAGCCCCGGTCTCAGATCCATCAGCAGTTGGGTGCATTGGGGGGTATGTGGGGGGGGGGTTGAGGACTTTAGGGGGTAGGATGTAGGTAGAAGGTAAAGTAGAAGCTTTGGAAATAGGATGTGTTTTTTAATAGAAATATCTATAGCTAATATGTAGGAGATATTAGTGGTTGTCAAATCACAACTTTGTTCATGTACGGACTGCAAGGAATCCAATGCTTTTTGAAGTTACAACCGGAACGAACCTGGAGACATCAGTTTACTTTAGGCCTCTATTGGTTCCAGTTGTGGCTTGCACTAAAAACCTAACTTAAGTTGTGATTTTGACAATTACTGTTAGGGCTTCATTGTACAAGGTTGAGAATTCCGTGGTCTTATCGATTCAAGATTTTTGAGGGCTGTTGCTGTGGCCAGTCATAATCCTGCGACACAATGGAAGATACATCTTCCCGCCAAAGTCCTTTGTTCCTTTTCTTTTTTTTTTCCCTTCATAAGAGATTCTTATTTTTCTTATGCAAATTTGGCTTTGATATACACAGCTGAGATGAGAACTACTTACTTCTTTGTGTGGACTCTAAATCTAGCTGCGAAACGCTCCCCCCCACCTTCCACCAAGATCAAATCAACAAGAAATAAGCTACACCACTAACAAACCACCGCACCCTGCCCTCAGTGAAGATATCCCCCAAGGATTCGGTAGAGCGGAGTCCGTTATAGGGGGGAGGCGGGGGGGCCTAGACTATTCTAGTACTGAATAATCCGGGTTCATATCACCACAGGAACGGACTTGATCATGGTACTCCAGGAATTTGGTAACATGTACTTATCACATGGTATATAAACTCAATCACATTCAAGTAGGTATAAAACATCTCACAAACAGAAATATGCAACACCCCCATACATAGCAACCTCATCTGTTCCATATCCCACCGGAAGACAAACTCGTTAAACTCAAACGCTAACAAAAAAAAGTCAAATGCAAAGCCAACATCCCCATTCCAAATCGATTCGACTCCGCTCTATCAAGGGATGTCCCCGTTATATTTTCCCTTAGACCGTCCCACCGATGGCTTGCGGTGGTGTGACTTTGGCATTGGGCCCTCCTTAACATGCTCTTTGCCCCCCAGCTTCCTATCCTTCCGCCCTTTACGCCCATGGCCCTTACTCTTCGGCTTCGTGACACCTCCCACAGGCTTCGCGCTAGGCTTCCGCCCTTTACGCCCATGGCCCTTATTCTTCGGCTTCGTCGGGGTGACATCTCCCACAGGCTTCTTTCCCTTGGGCTGCGTAGGGGTAACGTCCCCATGAATGGGCTTGGGCTTGGGATGATGCGGTCTTGCGTGTGGAGGAGGCAGTTTGGCATCGTCATTTGAGGGGTGGGCCTTTGGCGGGGCGTGGGGAGGAATCCTGTCATTGTTACCGTATCTATAGTGACCCTTATCATGGGTAGTAGTGGTGGTGGTGGTTGGCTTGTACGTTGTCTCGGTGACGTATGGCTTCTCACAATCCGTCGGCTTACCATCCTTATCCCATGCTTGTTCACGAATGAATCTCCAAGTATACCCAGTATCGACCATCATCTCCTTCGTCCACGAGAACCTCTTGCAAGCCGCAGTATAAATAAACTCCAGCGGAAGCTGATCCTCTTCACCATGCCTAAACTGATTCTCAACGTTCAATACACTCCACGCGCTCCAAAGCCTGAGAGGACCAGGAAGAATCTTTGCCACCTTCTGCGCACGCTCATCAGAAAATGCCTCGTAGAACTTCTTGAGCATGGTGAAGGTGTCGAAGGAGGCAACGACCCCCCCCTTGACACCGCCGGAGGTTTGCATATACTTCGATCCATTTGGACGTCCACCCATAGCGTAGCTGCGGACACCTTGTCGATGTAATGACTCATACCAAGCAAAACAAGCAGACCCACAGTACCCATTCCCAAGTACCACAATATTCTCCGCAGGGAAAAGTTGCTTTTGTTTCGGATCCACACCATACCCATCCTCCTCTGTGATTTGTAGGTGATCATACCTGAACATTTGCGTGAATTTATCCCCATCCCTGTCCACCGGGCTGAATAATGCTTCGAGTGATTGCCAGTCCTTGCCTTGAGTAGTCCACCATTGATCAAGTTTACTTTTCTTAAGAAAAACATAATTTTGTTTCGTGTATCGCATGTTGACAGACTCGAAGATGTACTTATTGGGGAAAAGCATGCGTGTGAAATCGAACGGGAGGAAGGCAGCCCCACCACCATTGTTGGTGAGATCAATAATGAGATACTTAACTCCGGCAGCACTGATATAGTCGAGACCCCGGTCCAGCAAGTCGGAAGCTTCCACTCTGTCCCTCTGCGTATTGGCTTCGAAGGAGCTAACGTCGAGGATGGCCACGTCTTCATCCATTATGTAGAATTTGAAATTGCCGTTGGTAGTGGAGTTGAAGTACTCAGGATAGCCGTCGTTGTTTGTATCGGTGGTATTATACGGATAATCAGTCGCAGGAGTCATGGTTGGGCTAGACGGCTTGGTACTGGTAACATCCTCTTCATAGTCATTATCGTCATCATCATCCTCAGTTGTGGTATAATCAGTTGGACCTGGTGTTGGAGTAGTAGCAGTCTTGGTGGGCGCAGGCAGCTTAGTAGTGGTGTCATACTCATCATACTCATCATCATCGTCGTCGTCATAGTCGTCATCGTCGTCATCGACAACATCGTCATCGTCATCATCATCCTCAATTGTGGTATAATCAGTTGGACGAGTGTGATGAGTGGTAGTAGTCTTGGTAGCCGGCAGCTTGGTAGTGGTGTCATACTCATCATCATCATAGTCGTCGTTGCCGTCATCATCGTCGTCGTCATCCTCAGTTGTGGTATCATCAGTTGGACGAGTATGATGAGTCGTGGTAGTCTTGGTAGCCGGCAGCTTGGTTGTAGTTTCATACTCATCGCCGCCGTCGCCATCATCACCGTCTTCCTCGTCAAACCCATAATCTTCATCATAATCATAATCACCCACAGACCGCTTCTTCATCTTCCTCAGCAGCTTTTTCATAGCTTCCACATCCCTCTTTTCAATCTCCCTTTTTCCATTCGGTTTATAGTGAGTCGTCGACGAGATTTTTGGATGCGGTCTTTTATGCTTCCCACTCCCATGATGATTCGGCCTTGGGGGTCCGCTTTTCATCTCACTTATATCCGGATACGTAAAATTCATCTCGTCGAGAATTGCCCAGCCCTCGCTCTGCGCATACTCTATCGCCTCCTCCTCCGTCCACTTCCTCAATTTTCTTTTCCATTCTGCCTTAGTATACCACATATATTTCCCAAGTGGCCCTACTCCCTTCCGTAATAGCGATAGCCAGTCTATTTCCGAGTGCTGCAACCTAGCACTCCATATAACCTTCTCAGTGGACCCATCGGCGTACCTCATAGTAAACTGGTCACCTGGATACAGTGTGACATATTGGAAGTATGCCATCGTCTCTCGCTCCTCGGGAGCAACGGTAGGGAACTGGGACATCAGCATATTGAATCTAGTATCTGGATCTGCGAACCCAAAATCCTCAAGGGTGGAATTGGCTAGACTAATAAGGTAGTCGACTACTGGCTGTCCATTGATCTCAGTGACTTGCTTCTCTAATCCCCTCTGCTCGTTCAAGGTCCATATTTTTGGCACGGAAGTAGGCCCCTTCGCAACACTAACGATAGAGAAAGGATGGGCATATTTGAAGACAGTAAGCACAGACGGCATGAAACTTGTGTGGCCATCGCGGTAGTTGCTAAAGACCTTGTAAACATCGACCGCAAAGTCGTATAAATTCTGATACTCTCCATTCTTAACCCTGTCCTGGATCTTCTGAATCTCAACCGCACCATCCCATACTGGAGTCTCCAACTCGGGTGTTGGTGGGTTCTTGAAGTATGTCTGGTAGGAAATCACTTCGTGGAACCCCAGAAGGCCATCAGCTGTTTGTTGAGCGTATTTTTGATTAATGGGTAAGGCTTTGAGGCAGGCATATGCCAATTTTGCTGGAAAGTACACGGGGTCCTGGCCTGGAGAACCACCCTTTTAGCTTTTTATTCACGATGAGGGATATCAGACAATTACCCTGTTTCGCACCCGCTTCGATTTTATAGCTAACTTCCTTACACGGATCCGCTGCTTTCACCGTCGTAGAGAATAATGTCGAAGACAGCGCTAATAGACCTGTAATTCTCCCCCGGCTACTACCTTTCGTGCTGCTTAAAAACCGCATTATGAATGAGCTTCGAGGTGCAAAATCCAATTAACCCCACCGCAACAAGTTCAAGGAGGAGAAGAAAGAACTCTTCCACAGAACCTAGAAAGGAGTTCTATCGGATAATGCAAGACAACAAGTAAAATGAGGGGTGAGGGGGGTAAGCACCATCTTTTTATTTCACTGCCAACAACAAAAAACAGTCATTCGCTTTCAGCCTTTCCATCAGCACAGAACAACAACCGTGTACATGCATCTGCCCACCCTTGGGCTGTGCTTGTTTCGCATGGCTGAGAACTTCTATTCTTGACATGAGCAGTCCGCCTCCACTCGTTATTGGTGTTTGACCTTCCCCACCCCAGGCACTAATGTGCGTAGAACATGGGTTATCTAGGGCTGAGACGTGAATGGTTGTTATTCCCTATGGTGTGCATGAGGCTGAGCTGGAAGGAACAAATCAACTCCACCTGTCAAGGACTAGTGTGGAGTAAGCTTAAATCTCATTAAATCTCAAGGTAATTGGTGATAGTGATACAGGAAACTCATTTTCAATCATGTCGTGGCGCATATATATGTATCATACACTGGTGGAGTAAGCAAAATCCATGCCTGCAGGTTGGTGCCAATTGGACGAAAACCAGGTCGAAGGGGCCTCTACCTATTGGACAGCAAATGCATTGAGGTATGTATGCTTCGTACTGCTGCGACCTTTCAATTTCATCTGCCAATCGATCCTGCCTGAATGTCAAGTTGATCTGCACAGTTGCACAGTTGACAGAATCATTTCGATGGCAACAGCAATTGCAATTGCTGTTGCAAACACTGACCATCAGCTCCAATAACAGTCACAATCATTCTGTTACTCTACACAGGTTGCAGGAGGGGTATATTGGTATGATAGTAATCGTCTGCGAGAGGGGCTGTTTGTGTGACTGTGAGAAAGCCATGTCAGCAGCCAGAAAAAGATTGAGACATGCAAGCGAAGCCTTGGCGCAGACTGCTTGATACCGGATACAGTCTAGCTGTGTCACACGAGACTTGTCGCTGCTATTAATGGCATGGCCGCAGCTTCACCGCCTTGATGCATAATGTGCTAAGGTGGTACGTGCAACCAGCTAGGTGGTACATGCAACCAGACTAGGTGGTACGTGCAACCAGACTAGGTGGTACAGTAGGTAACGGGTCGTCTTACTCACGTGACTCCGCCCATGTTGTTGTGAAATCGTGGTGGGCCGTAAAGCAAACATTCTGAGGCCATATCCGTCTTTCTGCTATGAACCTTGTGATTGGGTGCAGCAGAGCAACATCGGAGCGATGTGGTAGGTAGAAGCTGCCAGTACTGTACATAGTTTCATATACAAGTACACTTGCAAGTCGGATGGGAACCTCCCGATCTAAAACAATGCACTCACATTGCTGGTAACATTGCGTGGACATACAGTACATACATGCTCATGCTTGCGAGATTTGTGTCTGTGCATTGCGAGTGAGAGGATTGTACTGATTTGACAGGGAAATATACATACTTATAGGTACGTACTGTAAAGTCTTATCTACCCACTTATGATGCCAAGCACCTCAAAACCCCTTACCCTCAACAACACTCTGGCTACTGGAATATAACGCAGTACAACATCTACATATTTACTAGGAATTTTGTGCGAGTTGCTCATCCTGGCTTTCAGCGAGCTAGCCTTCCTGAAGTCATTGATTCTGTTGGCGAAGTGGCTAAGAATACAGCTGAGGATACATCTTACGTGCTCTATGAGTTTTCCTCCACTGCATAAGCCAGATTCGGATTTGGATGACATTCCAGATCTGCTCTTGAGATATTCTAAATTCTTCGGCTCTTTTTCGTCTCCAAAAACCCCCCATCTTAAATTCACGCAAAGGCGAGTAGCTGGAGGCTCTTCTACAGTGGGAAATTGAGAGTCCTCAAGGCATTGCTCGCCGGACGTAGCTTCAAACAAGGTTTGAGGGTTGTTTCAAGCTTTGCTCGGGAACCCTTCGTAGTCTATTGTAAACATATCTTATACGAAACCTCGAATTATAAGAAAATCCATCACCTGTAGTCGACACTGCCTCCATCTGCAACGATCATCACCTGCCTTCACCTAATGTAACATTCACCATTATGCGTTCCAAGGTAACTTCGTTCAGATCGAGTCCCCGTCCGATTCCGAACCGACTCATCCAGATCAATGGTACCAAAAACCAGCCTACCAACGTCATATGGGCTTTGGCTTTTTTTTTATTATAGGACAAATGTAGATCCTTCCCTTCCCCATACCCAAGATCCGAATGTAGGGGGGGAGCTCCCCATCCCCTTCCCCTCTCTATATGGATGTATTATATACATCATATTTCTTTATTCATCCACTAATATAGTCATGATAAACGTTGCCACTCTGGATTTTTACTGCTTAAAGTAAAGCTACATACCTCGCAGCCTCCTGTCCTCGGAGTTTGAGGTTAAAGCAGGCTTTGTTTTTCGCTGCTTCCGTTTCTGTTACTATTTTGCTATTTTAAGAGCTAGAGTTGGTGTGCAGTCAGAGACCACGGAAACACCCTTTGATATACATTTTTGTGATAATTAGTCGAAAGGTCCGGGTTTCCTTCCTTTTAGAACTTCTCAATATGTTACGCTGGTGAAGTTCTTGGTTGAGGGTAATTTGTGTGTAGTAGAAACAGAGAAACTCCTCCTTCCATCAACTATATAGCCAATGACTATATAGTTGATCTACTCGCATATATTTATAAAGATAATACATACAAGCTCTGCGCTTGTTAATGTATTACTTTATAATATATGTGAGAGTCACTCTCTTATTTTTATAACGCTGTGGCTTCGCCAGCAAGCTTACTTATTTCAACTCCATCATTACGTACATTGCCTTTAGAATATGAGAGGGATCATCTACAATTAGTCTGTAGAAATCATTTTTGTTTCCACTTGTCGTTTGCTGGTCAAATGCTCTCTCAAGTAGATTTCTAGAGTAATTGCACAAAGTAATACTGCTCTTGGATGAGAGGGTTCACATTATAACCAACGCAAAATACTACATAGTGTTGTAGTCATTTCCACAAACCGGATATCACCCTTCACATTTAATAAACTATTACAGAGTATACACCTACAATACAATCCCAAACTTTGACTTTACTTTGTTGCATATTAGGCTCGAAATTGTCGAAAACGGCATAAATAATTATATCTTGAAGGTCATCTGTATCCCAATGATATATATGGCCGCACACCCAGTAATATCTGTGAAAAAAATTTAAAAAATCTACAATCCCACCATAGTAAATTCTGCTAGCATAGTCACTACCTAGTGCCACCTATATGACTACAGTTAATTGGTACTAAATCTGCTAGCGTAGCCACTTGAAGTCAACGCCAGAAAAGGTTCCTGAGCTGGAGGAGATGGTAGATACAGAAGAGAGTGGAAGTCTCTAGATCAAGAGTTAGTTATGCTTGCAAAATTAAAGGCTTTTTTAAAGGAAGAGTTTATATCTACAATAAATTACTATCGGAGATGTCAACAATCAAGGCAAACAATCTAGCACTTCTATATATGGCAAAGTTCTTGCTACATTAGTGAATTGCCATAGAGTGTATTAGTCTATTGCGAGATTACTTTAGCACAATTGATGTCTTGGACAGAGTCTTTAAGAGCAACATTCAAAGTAACAATATAGGTGACTGAAATTATGAAACAAATAAAACGAATATCAGTACATAGCTCTCGGAAATCCACCACGTGATGCAAGTAAAGAAGGATGCAGGGCAAAGTAGAAACCCGCTGATGTAAAGTGTTAAGAATCTCCAATACCCTAGCAGGCATATCTCCGTGCTTTAGACTTGAGGTTAGGAAAAAGAATGACTTGTTCTGCCACCCTTATTGAAGATCTCATGGCTTGTGCTCTCCTTCAAATCATCTATGACTCCCATAAGGATTGACTTGACATCTTGTCAGAGAGTGCCCTGTCATTCAGCTTGACCAAACAAGCTGTCAATAAAGCTAAATAACGAGCCAAATAACTGTTTTTTATTGCTTTGTGTTAATCTTGATAAAGGATACTGATATTTTTTGCCAGCAGCTTGGTGTCTTCAAAAGTCGCAGGGGAAGCATATACACTAAATAGAAGGTCGGCTAATGAGGTTCAGCTTTGAGCTTCTAGTCAAGAGTACTAAAGGATAATGGTAATGTCCAAACCCCATGGATCTCTGAGTACTACCTATTCCTGTTAATTGGTGATTAGTATAGAGGCTTACACCAAAAGTCTTTTCCTCCTTCCAGTTTGGTAATCTTGCATATACAATAACTATGTACTATATGCAGTTTAATATTATTTAGCTTCAAAACGGGTTGCAATAGCAATACATATTATGGGGGAAATGGAAATTTTTTTAATTCGGGATTTTTTATCTTTATTTTTTATTATATTTACGTTGGTGGCTTGAGGGTAACAACATACCCGACGTAACATTTAGGTCAGAGACGTAATACTGACATTTTTCCAAGTCTTATATATACTTGGGATAGTATATAAGAATCAAGTTTTTTTTTGCACATGCCCTTCCCCCATAAGAATCGCCATTTTCGTTTCCACAGTTGAGATATCACACAAACAAACAAAACAAGCCCAAATTCACATGCCACCCACCGCGTGCGTAGAAAGAAACGGAAAGCCCCCCCAAAAATGAGAGGGAAATTAGCACTATTTCTTTGGTTGCTCAACGCTGCGTTCTGCGCACAAACACATATCCTGATGGAGTTGGGGCTGCGGTGGGCGAGTTGGGGGACGGCGGCGGTGGTGTGTTGCGTGGTGGGGGGTGTTTTGGGAATTTATCAAGGTGTGTATCTTTGGATTTGGGTCAGGATTTGAGCGGGATTTGGAGGGTAGGGATGGGGCTAACTCTGGGGTGTAGAGGAGATTTTTGGTCAGGATGAGAAGGTAGAGGGGGAGGGGGAGATACAGAGAGGAGAAAAAGTAGGGAGAGGCTTGAGGATGTTGGAGTGAGGAGGCCGTTGGGGTGGAGGGGGCGTGGTGCTAAGGAGGAGAGATTGGGGGTAAATGATGTATGATAACACAATGCTGGTCATACTTTCCATACGTTCCATCACTCCGTGTTCGACAACTCGCAATTGATTCGTCTCGGTCCCACTATGCTAAAGGCACCATACATTTAGGGCTAGTGCAGGCTATGAGCGAGACTACCCAGCACATTCATTAAGCCACCACACGGGGCAACTTGCTACTTTCCACTGGGTGATCTTCAAGCCTTAAATTCCTCTCAAAGAGGGATTACGGAGGCTGGGGCCGGGTCCGGTGGTATTAACAAGATGAGAACCTGCTCACAGTTGGGAGAAATGAAATATAAAATCCTCTCATCCGTTTTGTGTTTACACCACATAATGCTCCTTCAAATATAGTACCAGTCTGAACTGGAGAAGATATAAACTGGAGATCAATTATCTATCAGGAAATTCAAGAGGCAATCCTTTTGGTAGAATATACCTTACATATGGAGTTGCATTGTCAAGTTCTTCTACATAAAGTTGACTCCTACAAGTGTCGAAGAAGAAAGAGGTGTTACCCTGAATTCTGTGCCCGTATGTGGATGATTGGAAAATGACGAAGTGCTTGGGCTAGCTACGTCGTCAACTGCACTCAATCAAAGTTATGCCTATATCCTACCTATATCCCTGGTTTGGCGACAAGAGCTATTCACCCAGAGTCTCAACACAAAAAATTCGACAGTAACGTGCTAGGTTCAGCCGAAGTAAATATGACGCATTCAGCATGATCATCACTAGTACCAAGGCAGTCTATCCGAGTATGTCCTCTATACCAGCCAGCTGCAAGTAAGCAAGACCAAAAGCCCCTCTACTAGCCTCTTCCTTGCTACTTGGCCCCAACAAACATATAAACAATTATCTCTCTTATACCCTCTCACTACCCCTCAGCCTAACCGCCTGTCCATACCTCTGAAGCTTCGTAATCAACGCATCGCCCTGCTTGACGACATCATTATACTGCTTGTTCTTATTATCTGGTCTTGTAGTCTCAATAACACCATTGACCTTGTCGATTGTGCAGTTTAGTGCCCTATTAGGTATAAATTTACTCAGATCCCTATTGCCGCTGTCAGTATTGCCCATTCACGCCTCGTAGTACATATAAAATCAAGAACCTACTTATCCAACCACTCGACACTAACACCAAACGCATTCGCCATACTCTCCAATCCCACCACCCTATAACTCTCTAGCAACTGCGCATACGACTTCTTCCTCATCTCCCGAACATACCACATCCTATGCTCAGACAAAATCCTGTCCCTCTTCAAGAACTTCTCCTCCACCTCCGCCAACGCAACAAAGTATCTCTTGTAATCGCAAGTATATAAACTATTCACCAGCGTCTCTAAGCTTGTGAAACCACCCCACAGGTCCTCAGGATTGATGGGTAATTGTTGTACACTGCCACCAGGCAGGACCACAGTCTTTGTCGTGATTGTGGGGGTAGGGTTTGGCTGAGCGGAGGGAGTAAAGTTCTCATCTCGGCGAGACCCTAGGACAGCGAGGACTTCGGCAGAATCAATTACGCGGTGTTTGAAATCAACTCGCTTGAGGGACAGGGTACCGGCAAGCACAGCATACAAAACAAGAGCTTCATAGGTGCAAAGTTCGGTGGATGTGAATGTGGAGAGAGAGTCGAGGAGGAGCGGGGCGGCCGCGGAAAAAGAGCGGACGGAGAGGAGATGCAGACCCTGGTAGGCTTTCAGGCGGTTTCGGCGATCCCAATCACCACCGGATTCGATGAGTCTGGAGAGTGTGGCGAGAGGTTAGTGGATAGTCACTAAGTTGGGTTCCAGAGGGAATGTACCCCTTGGCTCGCTCAATGTTTTTTGTCACCCCAACCTTGTCATCAAAGAACATGTAAATCCGAATTATCGCCAACACAATATCAATCTTTGCACCCAAGGTCGGTGTCTTCTTATACAATGCCTCAAACGACGCCAGTGATTGATCCTACGCCAGAACACCCACGTATTAGCTCCAATCGACCCACCCCTCCATGCCCCACCATACGCTTCCATCATCCACAGTCCTATAGCTGCTCTCACCTTATCACAAACCCTGGCCCAGAACTCCGCAATCTTCCCCATCCACTCCGTCACTTCCGTTTCCCCCGCCTTCTCCTCCGCCTCCCTCATCTCCTTCTCGTAGCCCTCCCTCTCCTCCGTATTCTTCTTCACAAGATCATCATAAAACTGCTCATCCCACGGCTGCTTCCCTGCTAGGATCCCGTCCGTGGGGTGGTATAAGTATCGGTATAGAGGGGCTTGTCTCTCGGTGGTGATGGACTCTGTGAGGTGCTGCTGTGATAGCGGGTGGCTCGCCGCAAGTGAGGGGGCCTTGTGGACGAAGATGTGGTGTGCGAGGGTTAGGTTGGGGTACTTTGCGTAGAGGGGGTCGGAACCCATGATGGAAAGCTAACTTGTCTGTGGAAATGGGGGGAATCGAAGGCAGGTAACGTGATAGCTGGAATTCGATACGGTGAAGCTTGTTCTGTGTGTACTTTGGTAAAGTTTTGAGCTGTGGTGACTAAGCTTGCCCAGCCTCAAGAGGCTGAAATCACGGGATTCCCCCCCGCAGCACTTTTGCTTGGCATCTGCACTTCCCGCCACATTTGTCAGCGTCGTCCATAACACAGCCTGTGATTTACCGGTACTAATCCCGTCGTGCGGGGGCGGGGCAATAATCCCAACCTCCGGCGGTGAGACGTGGCACACGGATAGTTTGGGTTCCGAATTCCGTCGTGGGGAATATGCATGACAAATTAAGGATAATAGAATCGCAATTGAAGACGGGCAGGTACAGGAGTAGGTAGGTTCCTATGCACAGTACATACCGTAGGTAGGCCCCGCACAAGGAATATTGAGTCGAACCTTGCATATGCACAGAAACTTTGAAGTGTTACCCTCAACCCCGCCCGCAAGCCAACCAACCAACCATGAATAAAGAATCGACTATGATATATGACGAGAAGAGGCACAACTCCCTTAATTAATGATGTTACATGTGCAGAGTGCCATTAGGTTTCGGACATGACCACCAAATACAACAAACCCACACCTAATTGCAACAAAGCCCTACACCAACCTAATTGTGCGGCAACGAAATGGCAGAAGCTCTTGCACTCCTGCACCACTCGAGCCCACAAAGCAGATTTGCTAATTCTGAATAGGTTTCCATCATCGAGGACAAGCGAGGCGAGAGACCGGCTTTTGGGGTTGGATAATCCACCGGCCTCTCGTCTTAATTAGATACGAGCATTAGATGACTTTGAGAAAAAGAATAAAAAGAAAATACAAGTAGTAAGCAGATTGGATTTCAAGAGCGTCAACTTTTTCCAGTAAAACCCGGCAGATGATGGCAAGTTCTTCAAGGGCAAATGACGGAGCTGACACTGTAAGCTTTAGAGATAGAATAAACAAATGATATACTGCCTTACATAGAGTTACCTACCGTAGATGCAAAAGGACATGCATCTAAAACAACAAACAACAGCAACAAAAAGGTACATGAGTCCTAATAGCTGGCCTGATGTCAATGTCGCAGGTAACACTCAGGAATACCTACGCCAACGGTATGCAAATACAGAAGCTTTGCAAGTTAAATCTAAAGGATCGATAACTATGAGCGAGTTGAGTCGTATGATTTCCCATCACATACTGGATACAGGAGCAAAGGAGATATGCATACATAGGTACAGTGCGTAGAGCTCATTCCTTTAGATGTACCGATGCACGGCATGCAGACATACTTGTATGCAGGGGCCCACTTGTTTTCCTTGACCATTCATACATTTTTCATACATTATATTTGTACATACTCTGTATACTTGGGGTTGGGGATATTCACGGTAGGTACGGAGTACAGAGTGAGGCGGAAAAACCCCACCGGAAGCCAACTCTGAATACTCTTCTTGTACCTAGAGTACTTTGTACTTTCTTCACAACCAACCCTTAATATCAAATATCTAATTCCGATGCCGTTAACCCCGACCGGAGTGATTGTCTGCTCTACCGTATATATACACTCCACACATTTCTGTACAAGATGTTGCATAATTGGTGGGAGGCGGGGACAGACAAGTTGGAAATGTTAAGGGGGGGACAAAGGGACCATTCTATTATATTATTCATCACCAGCAAGTTGGCCACCCCCCCCCCCACACACACACCCCTCCGCCGTTCGTATGCAGCGCTGATCAACTCTGTCTCATCGCCGCCGGCCCCTCGCTTGATTGGCCACCGCACACTGCTCCGTCCCCGCGCTCCCCCTCGGCGGAAGCGGCGAAACCTCCGTCTGTTCCCGCCGACGCACGCAGGCAGACAGGGCTTGTTCTCTTGTTCTGTGGATGGTTGGTGGTGGTGTGTGTGGTGCCGGTAGCAGCGGTGAATACGGCTGGTTGCATGCGCAGTTACGTTACGCCACTTGCTCTGTTGAGAAACAATTTTATGGCCCAGGAAGCGCCATATAACTACCCAGCCTCCGCCGTCTGCCCGGCCCCCTCCCCCACCCCCGCCCACACTCCCCGAGCTCAGATCTAGAGAGCGCCGTGCAGACTCCGACTCCGAAACGTTGACGCTGTGGTTGGCTGGTATTCGACTTTGGGTTTGGGCATTTACTGAGACCTAGCTACTGAAGCAAGCGGCAGCGGCAGCGGCAGCACCACCAGCAGCAGAAGCAAATGGCGACGCAGGAGCGAGGCGGCGCTGCACGAGGTACGGCACAGAGCCCCCAGCAGCAGCAGAATCATCATCACAATCATCACGGCCAGCAACATCAACAGCAGCAACAGCAACGACAACAACAACAACAACCGCAACAACAACAACAACAACAACAACAACAGCCCTCGGCGGCGAGCAGACAGGCAAACTCCGTCCCGCAGCTAATACAAGACCTCCTCACGCACGACCCGGTGCAGAATTCCAGTCGAGACCGCGACCGCCATAAAAGCCATAGCCATAGCCACCATTCGAATCCGGGGCAGCGGTCATCGCCATTGCCCCTTTCCTCATCTACAACATCAACATCCCCCGACCACAACCAAACAAACACAGCCACAAAGGCGCCCACAACCCCCATCCTCCCTACCCCCGCCACAGCCACCCCCGCCCAGCGACACGCCTGCGAGCCCTGCCGCAACGCCAAAGCCAAATGCGAGCCCTCCACCGACACCTCCAGCGCCCCCTCTCCCACCACCCCCTGCAAGCGCTGCGCCAAAACCGACCGCGAATGCATCTTTGCCGAGCGGAGCAAAACCCGGCGGAGGAAGCGCCGGGAAAGTAGCACCGGGGTACCACTCGGCGGGACAGACCAGCGGGTGGAGGAGCTGGAGAGGCGAATTGAGAATCTGGTGGCGGTGGGCTTGGCGAATGGGATTGGGGGGCTGGAAGGGATTGCGGGGGCGAAGAAGGAGGCGGAGGCGGGGGCGGGAGCGGGAGAGAAGGGCCTAGGCAAGGGGACGGGAGCGGGGGGGGAGCAGAGAGCCAGGATTGAGGATGTGTTGAATAGCCCTGCGGAGGCGGGGCAGCCGGGCGAGGGTTGTTCTGGCAGCGGGAATGCGAGGGAGAGCTATTGCGGTCCTCCTGCGCCAAAGCGCTCAAGACTTGCTTCCACCTCTGAGGCATCGGGAATGAGCAGTAGCAGCGTCTACCAACACCAGCCAGACTCCACCGTGCCCGCCAGCAGCGCCTCAACCACCGCTACCACCGCCGCCGCCGCCCTCACAGCCTACACCCCCGTCTCCCGCAGCACTACAACCCCCCCCGCCACCTCCACCTCCACCGCCTACCTCCCTCCGTACAGCGACTCCCCCATCCAACCCCCCCAGTCACACACTCCCTACGACGCCACCCGCCCCCCCACCGCCTACCTCCCTCCGTACAGCGACTCCCCCACCCAACCCCCCCAGTCACACACTCCCTAAAACTCCACTCCCCCCCTGTACCGGGACGTCATCGACCAGGGCCACATTTCCCTCTCCCTCGCTGCCCTCCTCTACAACCACTTTACCGTCGAGCTCCTCCCGCACACGCCCTTCCTCGTGCTTCCCCCCTTCTTCACCTCCTCCACCTGCCGCACCTCCCGCCCCACCCTCTTCCTTGCCATCCTAGTCGGCACCCTCCAGCGGCCTCCCGCTGCGCTGGCAGAATCGGTCAGCAGCGACGCTAATGGAAATGCATTAATCGACGAGCTGCACTGGATGTTCGCTGACAAGACCATGTACCGGGGGGAAAAGAGCCTCGAGATCGTCCAGGCGCTGCTCGTCGCATGTAGCTGGTACACGACCCCCCTCGAGAGCGGCGTCATGACCATGATCGAGAAGCATAAAGGCTTCATGTGGATATCCCAGGCGATTAGCATGTGTCTAGAGCTAGGGCTCGCAAGGCCCGGCAGCGGGGTAAGATGTCTCCCTTCCTCCGCCTCCGCCGTCCCCCCCTCCTCCTCCTCCTCATCATCATCATCATCTGCAAAACCTGGTTTATCCGTGCAGCACAACATGGAGGAGATTGAAGGCCGCCGCGCGGCGCTCGGGTGCTACTGGATGAGCGTGAATGTATGCATGATCGTCAAGCGCCCGCATTTAATGAAGTGGACCAGCCCGCTCAACGACGCACTGGAGGTGCTGCAAAAGGGATGTAGCGAGGACGCGGGGAGTGGAAAAACCGCGGATAGGATCCTGGTGGAGATGGTCCGCGCGGCGAGGATTGTGGAGGAAAGTGGGTTCACGGGGTGCTATGAGACGTTCCATGAGTTGATGGGGGGCGGCGCCCTCAAGATTGCTAGAGTCAAGTTTATTATTACGGCGCTGGAGAGGCAGGTGGAGGATTGGTGGCGGAATGTACCCGAGGGTATCAAGTACCATAGTATATACCCCTCCCCACACACATATGTACACCCCAGGCCGATATCACTAATCATGTGGGTTTAACTACACAGACTCGATTTCCCTCACCTACCACGCGCTGCAGATATACATCCACGAAATCTGCCTCCACTCCGAGACCGGCCAACCGCCATACTCTGGTGGCCTCGGCGCCGCAACACACACGTCTACCATCTACGGTCCCGACGCATCCTTCCTCAAGCCACCCTTCTTACCCGACCATGTCCTCAAGAACAAATTCGGGCGCTTCTTCGCCTGGGGTTCCCTCCCCACAATGTCCCCCGCGCTGACCTCGTCGTATCTCCCCGTCATTATCAGGTCTGCCCATAACCTCCTCGACACGTTCCTCGCGCTTGGCAAGGGGACCATTGATTTTCTCCCGCATGTGGCGTTTGGGAGGGTGTGCTATGCGATACTGGTGCTGGTGAAGATTGATCGGTTGTTTAATGCGGCGGGGGGGGAGGTCGTCGGCGGTGAGGAGTTGAAGTTGGGGTGGTATTTGGAGAGGGTGATGGTGGCGTTTGGGAAGGATGTTGTCAAGAGCAGAGGGGGTGGAGTCTGTGCAGGGCCGAAGACGTGTCTGGGGAGGCTATTTAGGAATATGAAAAGCTGGTGGGATAGGCAGGTTAGGGCAGGGGGAGGAGGAGCGGCAGAATGTAGTGCTGGTGCCGGGGGGGAGGGAGGAGGCGGGGAGTGTCCTAGAATAAGGGGGTTGTTCAATTGTGGAGGTGGAGTGGAGGGCAGTGTTAGTGGGGGTGGTGGAGGTGGGGGTGCTACACCATTGGCTGCAGTGGGGGGTGGGGGGGGAGGGGGATGTTTGAATAACTCGTCTGGATTAGACACGACGAGTTACTTGACACCAAGCAGTTCCGCCGATCAACCTACCCCCGGCGCGATGGGGTCCTACCAGGAGCAGCAGATGCACCAGCAGGAGAGTTACCCTGGGATTGGCGGTGGAGGGGGAGGGGCAGTGTTGGGCCAGGACGAATTTATGCAGTTGGGCCTTGGGGGGTGGACATTGACCGATGAGGATTGGATGGCATTGATGAATGCGGGGGGGAATGGGCTGCAGTTGTTTGATTATTGATTTTTTTTTGGAGGGGGGGGAGTGGTGGTGATGGTGGTGGTGCGTTGGGAGGGGGGGAAGGGGGGGAATTTGTATATACCTGGGTTCTATCTTTCTTTTTACTTTTTTCTTTCTTTCTTTTTGTTTTTTTTAGGGTTTTGCTATATTGATCTCACCTCACCATCCATCTCTAAAATCGACAGCAGCAGGATATCTTTAAATGTTTTCGGTTGGTTTACTTACTTACTTACTATTGTTTTGTATTTTGTATTTTGTATTTTGCAATTTTATTTCATTTAATTTTAAACATCTTCCTTTGTTATACCGATAAAGAAATTTTTTTTTTTTCTCATAGGGGCTCGTTTTGTTTGTATTTTTGTGTTTTTCCTTCTTTTTCTTTCCTTTTCTTTTGGCTCATCTCTCGGTGTTCACTTTGTTGGCTTTTATTTTTATTTTTATATTTTTAGGTTTAGTTTTAAGTTTCCATTTGACTTATTGGGATTATTAAAGACCTTCTTCTTCTTTTGGAGGTACGCTAGTTATTTCTATGTGGTTTTCCGGCCTCCTATGGGGGGGTATTGTGCCAAGGTAATCGGAATGTGTATTTCTTAGTATTTAGCTTTTTTTTTTGTTTTAATAATATTGGGATAGAAACGAAACGAAAAGATTTTAAAAAAAAATAGAGGAAAAAGGAAATATGTATACGGTTTAACTTTCGTAATTCCTTTGGCTGTGAGGTAATGATGTGTGTATGAATGTATGATGTATGCATGTAAACTTATTGCTTTGAAAATGTGAGGAGGAAGAGCGGGAAGGGTAGGGGGGTAGGTAGGGGTAGAGGGGTAGAGGGAATTGGGTGCAATTGAAAGCCGAAAAAGTGTGAAAACAACAAAACAAAAAAGGAGATAAATAAATAAATAAATAGGGATTGAGGACTCAAAAGACAAACAAAGGGGGGTTTTCTGGGCGGTGGGGGGAATATACACTAGAAAGTATAGTATAGCTGTGAGTGAGCTGCCTCGGGAAGTGGGAGGTGTTGGGGGGGAGGAACCGCTACTCAACTCAGGGTAACTAATAGCTAGTTGTATTTTTTTTTCTTTCTTTCGTTTCTTTCCAGGTCCCTGTGCCTTGGGGACAAACAGACTTGGGGCTATCAACTCAGGGTAACAGCTAGTTGTAATTTATTTTCCTTTTTCCTTTTTTTTTATTTAGATCCGTTTTCTCGCCCCTGCATTTCCTGCCTACTTTCCGCGCCAAACGGTTCGTCTGCTTCCGTCTCCGCTTTTACCTGCCCATAGAATGGGCTATACTACTGCAGGCGACTCAAGTCCATTCTCGCTTCCCTCTGCAAACCCAACTCCGGCTCTTCTTCACGGTAGCCTGATCAAAGCTATACCCCCATTTTTGTTGTGTTCCCTAATTAGTTTATCTCCTCAATGAAATCTGACCTTAGCATCTGACCCGTTTGACTTTTTCGAACCCCCCTCAGTTACCTCCGTGCTTAGTTTCCTTCAGTCCACCTCCAGAATCCATCAGTTCGCTTGCTCCAGTTCCATCTCCATACATAACCGTTCTTGCAGTTTCCGGATCTCCCTCTCGTAGGATATCCTTCCCCAGTTTTGGTGATTCTTATGGTGTCCCGATATTCAGGTAGTGCATCTACTCATAGAATATAATGATCACACTCCGACACGGATTCCTCTTTGTTCTCCACCTTGCTCTACCTGAGCGGGTATCAAAAAGGGCTGCTTCCAACATGTGACGCCCAAAGTGTTTTGCAAGTCTACCCCCATTAGACCTGCAGGCCGCATAAAATACATGGTATATAATCAGGCGATATTCTCCGTTCGGACTGCCATGTTAGTACCATGATATTTGACTCGGCAACAATCTCAGGATGGTCTGTTTCCATATGTTCCTCAAACATTCCCTTGTCCTACCGTAGAGCCTATTCAGTGCACGTATGTACACTCGAATGGCTGGAGATCCTCAATCATATGTTCACTATTGAGCAATGTTAGCGTCCAATGATGTTGACGACATGCCTAACAACCGCGAGTTAAGGGACCTACTTCCAGGCATGGTCGTATCATTTTGAAGAAGTAGGTCTACATGTGCGTGTGAACAACCAGTCCATGGCATTTGTTCCCCAATAATGAACTGAAACTGAACTACATATACAAGGTAACTGAGGCCGTATAGGCCTGAGATGGCAACGATCCCGAGGAATATCAGAGCACCAAAACATAGAAGAAAAAAGGAAAAGAAATATCACGCCAGGAATTGAACCTAAGACCAGTGCACGAGAATCATGAAAAATCCATGAGACCAAGCCTCCGTTCCTCTGCCAAGTGAGCTGCAGTATTCTTTAGCTTGGTAATACTCGAAACCCGAGTAAGGGGAACGGGATTCATGAATGCCCGATCTTCTAATCGCTTTATTCGGGATAGTTAAACCGGACTGCCTTTTCCTTTGGTCCTAACTCAATGATCACCTTAGTCAGGGTAAGGCCTTGTGCTTTGTAAATTGTTAAAGCCCATGCCAGGACTATTGGGAACTGAATCCATGAACTGGATTTCCCTGATAGTCAAAAAGAGCTGTAAAAGGACCAATGGGGATTACCCGGGGTTACGCTGCTATCCTGAATAGTTATCTAACTCCACCAAAATGCATGCCGGAAGCCGATTTGGACATTCCGCCATGAGTTGCAAATCCTTATATCTCCTACTTCCCGAATCTTTGTCCCAATTCTGGCCTCCTCACAAACTGTAGACTCCCCCAATTGAAGCTCTACTATTGGTTTAGCGAAATCCTCCAAAGTTCTCACATACAAAGCGAATTCTCATTCCCGGTAGGGACGGAGAGGGGGAGAAGAAGCATGGTGAGGAGAAGAGTAATGGTAGGTAAGAAGGGAGAGATGAGAACGCAAGAGAGATTCAAAACTTGAGGAAGTTTGCCGGCCGCAGGAAGGTGTTACTGATCTTGATCTTCATATATTCCTTTCTGTTCGCCTTAGTGACACATGAGAAGTATCATCCTCAGCTCCTCTCAAGCTCTGCTCTCTCAAAGTCTCCTCTTTCTTCCGCTGCAAAGTGGTTAGTTAGACCAATATACTACAATTTTTATAAGGAGTCTTACTGTTATCTTCACAGTTCTCTTGCTCCTACACGAATTGCATGTCTTCATACATAAGCCATTCTGAGTTAGTGTCCAGAGAGCTGGGTCGTATTTACAATAACAATGGGCACAGCAAATTGGATCCATGAGTAGATGTCGGATACAGGAAGGGTGAAGATTTGATTGCTAGCAAGAAGAGTTGTAAGGTAATCAAGCAAGTTGTTGTCACGGCCTACCAAGTATAGGCTCAATATATATGTCGCAGGCGCTTAGGGATGTTGGAGTTCCTATATTAGGATCCCCAACCCTACTCTCTTGTATTCTCTCTCTTCACGCAACGTCCTGTATCTTAGCCGTGCTGAATACATTACGTTCCTCCTTGTCATAGAATCCCTCTATATCATATTCATAGCTCATAGCCTGCGCTCCTTGGAAGTGCTCATAGCCCCGTTACAGTTGTACAGAACGGAAAGGTCACGTGCATCAAGTCACGCGATTTGACAATTCTTGGCAATGCCAAGGAATTCGAGTCTACCTGTATTAACAAAATATAGTACAACTTCTAAAAATTGGCAACTTCGTTGCCAATAAAGCAAATCTCATAATTGGAAAAAAACACATGATATAAATCACCTAAGCAAGCACAAACAGCATAATAGATGCAAATAAAGATCCGCACTGAGATATTATAAACTATCTCGATGCTTGGGTAATTCGAGGTGAAAGTCGGTATAAATGTTGGTAAGCTTCTATTATGTTAGGAAACCCTAAGGGAGCAATTCACGATCTCTTGGCAGATATAGCTCACGTGACCCGGCGCGTGCTCCGTGTGAGGTACGCAGCAACTCCATTCAGTCTATCGTCCATTTACCATCAATACGTACCTAAATTTTCAAAACAGAACTCAGTCACATCGTGGAAAGGGCCCTGTAATCGCTCGGAAGGCCAGACAGCACTTGCAGACTTCAGCTGGGATCCAGAGCAACAAAGAATCACCACAGCCATAATGTCTGGGAAGCGACGTCTGCAATCCCGAGCGCAAGGTGAGCAATCAGCTATGGCTACCCCTGATCCAAGCTCGAGGACTGCATCATCTGTATCACACCCTGCCCCAAATGGGATAAAGTATCAGCATCCTGCGCACTTCCCACTCCAAGCTAGGGAGAAGAGACAGCTGGATAGCCTCGTAGCGACATATAATTCAGAGAACAGCCAGGCAAGAAGGTACATCGCCGATGCGATGAGAGTGCTTGGTGATGCAGCTGGGGATCTTGCAGAGCTTGTTCCCGCCGTGGATTTCACCGTAAAGAAGGAGGAGGGGGGGGAGGATGGAAGTGAGGAAGAGGAGGGGGAGGAGAAGGTGAAGAACGTGGGGAGGAAGTTGTTAGTGGAGATGGAGAAGAAGGCCAGGGAGATGGTTGATAGAGGGTGGGAGGCGAGGGTGGCGGGGGAGGTGGTTAAAGGGGGGGTGGTGAAGATGGCGATGACGGAGCACGATATGGTTGAGGAGGGAGACTGGGAGGGGGAGGAGCAGTTCGGGTTGTGGGAGGTGTATGGGGAGGAGATGGCGGAGGAGATGGGGAAGAGGCTAAGGATGCCGTTGAAGGAGAGGTGGGTTTGCATTCTTCTCCCCAAATTCATGAATATACTTAATGTGTCCTGTTGGGGCCTTTGAGCGAAACTAATATGATAATTACTGGTGGATGGCAGATACGGTGCAGTGACTGAATACAAAGAATTCCGCCGGTCTATCTGGGAGACCCAACATCAAGGCGAACCCATGCCCCCTACAAAACACTGGTTCCCTCCAGAAACCCGCCCACAACAAAACCAACCAACATCTACCTCCGCCTCCGCTTCAATTCGCCAATCCGCCTCCGCCACCCCCGAGCCAGAGGACTCGGACCTCGAAATCGAGTCTGCAAAACAATCCTTCAACTGCCCCATCACCCTCCGCCCTTTTATCCACCCAGTCACCAGCAGCGTCTGCCCGCATAGTTTTGAGAAAATGGCAATAGGGCCAATGTTAGCCCAGGCCACAACTTATCGTAATGTAGGCAACGACGAGAAACCGCCGAGGGAGAGCAGAGAGCATCCAGCACTCAGCGCGGTGGTGTTGACGTCAAGAGTGAGTAGCGGGGAGCTGGAGAGGTGTATACATTGCCCTGTTGCAGGGTGCGATAAGTGGCTTTCGGTGAGGCATTTGAGGGAGGATCGAGTGCTGATGAGGAGGATTAGGATTGAGAAAGAGAGGAGGGAGAGGGAGGAGGTGTTGAGGGGGATGGGTGAGGGGGAGCATGCAGGCGGGAAGGCGGAACAGAGTTTTGTGGCGGTGGGGGATGAGAGTATTGTGGATGCATCGGGCGAGGTGGAAGATGCGAGGCGGGTAAAGCCAGAAGGGAGGGGTGTGAAGGGTGAGAAGGTTGGGGTGGCGAGGATGTTGGATCTTGATAGTGACGATGAGGATGAGGATGCGTGAAAATACGAGATGAAATTGGTAGGCTCCTCTGGGGGTGATGTTGGTAACGTACTTCAGAGATACTTAATGAGAAGTGAACAGATGAATGTCGTTGGTGTTGATGCATTTTATTTGATACTCAGGCCGATCTCTAACGGGATTCAGAGCTGCATGCTCGAGGATAGGGTAGTGGACTAGCCTTTAACAGGGAGTTCTAAGTTACCCTGAATGTACTCAACGTAATCCTCGTAGAACAATGCTCGCTAGCCGCATCTCACCCACCACTTGACAATCGCTCCACCAGTCCGAGGGTTCAAATAGTTTTGGAGCACGTCGAGTACGGAGCTTGAGGGTGAGCTTACTGGACGGGAATAGTGGAATGCGAGCTTGGTGGATATTGGGTGTATGCTGAGTGGGTTGAGGGTAACTATTTTTGCACCTGCAGTACGGTTGTGTGGGGGGGGGCGAGCTAAAAACTACAGGAGATCACTTTCTTCCGTTTTCTCGAGGCCCTTGGTTACTTATCCAAAGCAGCTGTACATACTCTGTACCTCGGTATCTATCAAAAAATCTCCTAGTAAAATCCGAGGCTCACAATTTTGACATTTCCAGAAAATAAGTTATTCAACGGTATGCATCATTGGGCCTTCAAACTCTTCATTGAACCTTCGTTAATGCATCCTCGCCATCTAGAGAAGGGCACTTGGTACCCATAGTACACCTAGAAATACGATGTCTTGATTGACAAGCGGTGGAGTGTTTTCAGAGGCGCATCCCCAACCGCCAGGCTATACGCTAATTACCTACCAGATTTGGTAGTGAGACCAACCGGATTAGGCGTCTTGGATTTTTAGGCGCTGAAGGAGACCACAGGGAGCCGAGAGAACTGGTGCTTCGTCCCTAACAGAGAATTTAGCGGTCTCCCACTCATTGGGATGGGAGGTCGTCTCCAGTTTCTTTGGTCCGAAATTACCCTCCATTCATTCACACACTTTTGCTGAAGTTGGCTGGAGAGCTGCAATGACTTGGCCAGCTCCTCTTCTTCCTTCTCCGCCTCCTCCCACTATAGCAGTAACAGAATCAATTACTTCTACTTCTACTGCTACCCCTATTCCCCCTCCTCCTCCGCCTATAGTCACAATACAGACAGCTAGGACGAATCATGATGCTGAAGAAATGGCTTCGAGGATTGAGAGGTTACAGGAGTCACGAGGGGGGGTGAAGGGAAGCACGAGGGAGAGGTTGTACAGGAAGCTTGTGGAGGAGGGGTTTTTCACTAGGGTGGCGAAGGTTAAGGAAGAAGTGGGGAGGGAGGTCAAGAAGGAGCCGAGGATGGGAGGAGGTGAGGTGGTGGGTATTGGGAGCATGGGGCCGGAGGGGAAAGTGGTGGCTGATGATGTGAAGAGAGAGTCGGAGGAGGTGGGAATTGAGAATGAGAAGGGGTTAGACAACGTGGGGATCGCACGCAATGCAGGGAAAGCGCGGGGCAGTCAACCTTCGGTATGACCCGATTCAAGGTAAGGAGAGAGAAGAAATTGACCTTTGTGGTGGTGGTGGGGTGTTGAAGGGAATACCAAGGTACAACAGGCAGCGAGCGAAGGGCAGCATATCGAAGTTGGGTGAAGCTCAACTCGGCAGCCACCACGATCAACAACACTTCCAAGTCGATACTCCACCGGCTGGTCATAGGGCAGGTGCAGCTAGGGTCCTGGTATCGCCAGTTGAACACAAAAACAGTCCCGTTGATCTCGCTGACTCGTCAGTTTTGAGTTTGCACAAATGGGTAGAAAAGAAGAATTTGTTTACCCAACACACGAGTTCTCATTCCATGCGGAAGATGAATAGCCCTGTCACCACAAAAATGCATTCCACTCCCACTTCTCTTTCAGCATCACAACATTCATCCACAACCAGCAATGCAAACCGAGTTACTGTGAGCAGTACTCAACAGCCAGGTATGACCATTTCACAGCCCAATACTTATAGACTCAAGCGAGCCTGTAGAAAGTCTACAAGTGACCTCGACCTATGAAATACTGTCTGAGGAATGCGACTATTCCAAGGATTGTGAAGCATTGAGTAGTAATGCTAACTTGCATGCAGAACAAATTCAAGAACAAACAACCGTTGCAGTCAATATGCCACCAGAACCTGCAGAAAATCGGCTACTCAGATGCTCTGCGGGACCTAGTTTTGCGAGGACTGGTATTAAAATTCACGTCTCAAACGAGGCTTCAATGGTAGACACTCCTCTGGCCCCGGGCCTTTCGGTCCCAGAACCAGCATCACTATCTCCCATTGCACCAGTCTCGCAAAAGGTACCAAAACATCAAGAAAAAAATACCCTTGCAGTCAGTAGTCCACCAGAACCTGCAGGAGATCGGGCCTTGAGGCGCTCCACGAGAGCTTCTTCTATACAGGCTCAGGCTAAAATTCATGCCTCATACGAGGTTCCAACAGAAGATACTCCTCTAGCCCTGGGGCTTTCAGTCCCAGAGCCACTATCTCCCATTACGCACGTCTGGCAAGAGCTACCAAAACATCAAGAACAAACTACCGCTGCAGTCAATATGTCATCAGAACCTGCAGGGGTCCTGAGACGCTCTGCGAGGGCTCTGGCTCCGGGCCCTCAAGTCCCAGAACCAGCATCACTGCCTCCCATTACGCCCGTCTCGCAAGAGCTACCAAAACAAGATGAGGGGAAATCAATCCCCACAAAGCAGGCTTCCCACGTACAGTTCACTACGCCAAAGCCAAAGCCGAGGAGAGAGAAGCGTTTACCGTCACCGGTTCGGGTCCCTGGACATTCATATACCTCAACTGGACGCCACCATACAAAGTGTAAACAATGTAATGTGGTGCGCGACCTCGAGGTCGCTCGCATGAGAGCCGGGTTGGCTGCAAAGTGCCCTGACCCTATAGTGCGCAAACCGGCCCCGTTTGGCAATTACCCAGATGATGAGGATTGGCAGAAAACGAGCATGGCTAGTAGAAATTTAGAGACGAGGAACCCGTTTTTGGGTAGTACCTCTTCCTCATTGACGACCGAAATGGCTGGTCATATGCCCAGTACTGGGATGGGAATTAGAAGTCGCACCGAAGGTGGGGTGTGGGTTATGCCTCCAGTATCCATGTACACTGGTACTCCCGGCGGCGTTGATAGTGCTAGACAAGAAACCCAAGACGCGCAGGGGGCGTATGGGCGTGATTCTCTACAGAGCGTTGAAAGGGATCCAATTATCTCGAGAGCCAGGCAAGAGCAGCTCAATTTTCTGGTCAGGACGAAGCAAATAACTGCTTTAGATCTATTAGCTGAAGTTGCGTTGGCATACTGGAGGACCAATCCACCAAGATCTTCGACCGGAGGACCGACCTTTCCGGAAAGTAATATGCGATGGGTGAGAGAGGACCTGAAATTGAGTTATGGGAGACGGGAATGCTTTACGGAGGAGGATAGGGCCATGGCCACTAGGGACGATACGATTTATGAGGGTGAGATATGGAGCCAGAGATCAAATGGGAGAGATACTTTTCCATCAAGGACGCCTGGGCAGGGCTGGAATGAGAATAGAGCTATTAGTAACGCTCAAGAGGATATATACTATGCATATCTTCATGATAAAAAGCATACCCTGTACAGGGCACGAGAGCCAAACCTGTATGATCAAGGAACTAGTCAGTATGCTCCACGGGATATCGGTGGGACAGCTCTTGGGGCTCCCGCGAATCCGGGGCCGGTTACGCCCATTAAGGAGAGACATTTCAAGGGGAATCAGGACGGGTCTTCCTCCTTGATGTATAGTCCAATCACAAATGCGATGCGGGGAGATTATGGGACTACGATACCGATGTCGGACTTGAATCAACAACGGCAGATGTTTGGGCAATATATCATGGGAAATGAAGCGCTGGCTGATGAGGCTAAAGAAGCGTTCATACTGCACCTCGCTGCTGAAGCTTCTGTTTTTAGCAGGAACGGCATGGCCGTAACAGGGGTGTGGAAAGCCGCAAAGAACGAGGAGAAGGGAATCGAGGTGGCGCCCGAGCAGACTCTCGCTGCTGAAAGAGTTGTTTCCAAGACAATGGGCAAGGTTGGTTTGGGGAATTCTAAGAGGAAGGTTGAAGTTGGCAGGAAGGAGAAAGAGGAAGAGGTTGATCCAGATAAGACCGATACGGATAGTGAAGTGGAGGACAGTCGTAGCCACTCTTGGAAATCTGCGACAGAAAAGGGTACTATTTCCGAATACGCAATGTGTACGAAGGCGGCGACTCAGGTTGAGAGTGAAGGGAAACGATCAGCAACAAATGCAGAACTTGAGAGCGATAAAATTCAGGGAAAGAGAGCCAAGATGGACGGAAACAAAGCGACGATGCTTCAACATTTCTCTGAGGGCGAGAAGGTAAGTAGCAGTGGAAATGGGGTTAAGCCGGCCAAGCCAGCAATGGGTTATTTTACAGATGAATTGATTCAGATGATTTTGCCGAAGAACATCCCTTTTGATTTCGATAAGGCGAAACTAGATGGAGGGGAGAAGGAAAATCAAGTGATCGAGGAGGGAAGCAAAGCGAAGGTTCATCAGTCCCCTGACGGAGGAAAGCAAGGTGGAAAGGGTGTGGGAGCAGAGAAGTTGGCGATGGGGCTGTTTAATCAAATTTTGCCAAAGGACGTGGAGGAACTCGAGGAGGGGGAAATCTACGAGGGGGAAGTTTAAGGGCTTTTACATGGAAGTGGGAAAGGAAGCGGTAGTTTGGGGGGGTGGGGGTTGATTGCATTTTCCCGAGGTGAGGCGGGAATAAAAGGAAAAAGTGGAAATTTGGATGTTTTTTGGATTTGTTTGCTCTTGTCGTGTACTTTTGGGGTACTGGTACTTGAGTATACATATCTACGTGACACATCTACATGCGATTGTTTTTGCTAAAATGGCTTGGAGATTGGTGAGGGGTTTTAGGGAGTGTCTTCCGCTTTGCTATATTAGTATGCTCCTCGCTAGATTTTTTGCTCTGATATCTTTTCAGTTCCTTTTCCAGAGGGTGGAGGGGCGAATGGAGAGGAAGACGGTGTAGGAGAGGAGGGGAGAAGAAGGGAGAGAGGGTGATATCTAGCATGATATATAGGTACTAGTGATGGCTTTTATGAGTGATTTAGTTTAGCATAATTCAAGTTTGGCTTCGCTGAGTTTGGCTGTGAATCATGGTCTTACGAGAAGCTACATATGCACCTAGGCGTGTGACCTAGAAATTATACTGACGATATAAATATTATTCCGCAAGAATTTATAAGTCTTGGTATGTGATGCTGTTAGTGTTCTGTGCGCGGGATTCATGCTCGTGAGCACTTACCCTGATCTTTGTCTGCCAATGTTCTCCGTCCAGGCTACCCAAGAACACAACGGCCGATGTCCTTAAGGCCAGCTGCCCCCAACTTTTCTTCTAACACTCAGGTTCTTAACCTGCTTAATACTATATAGTTACCTACTCGTGCCCGCTCAAGCTTAGCTTGAAGATGAAATCACTTGTAGCTAGCCCCAGGTAAATGACGGTAACTCATGATGTCTACGATACAAACCTATGAGCAGAATGGGGACTGAATGAGTCCATAAGACTCCTATGGGAAATTCTACCCAAAAATCCTATCCAGTTCAAAGAAGGGTACCACCTAACAACTGGCTGAGGAGGGGGATCAAAGTTTTCCCGGATTTTTTAGGATGTTCCTACCAAACAAATCTCGGGTTATTGATCAATCTGATATAATTATACTTGAGTATAGTATATGTATATTACTGTAGTTTTCTTGCGTATATGTAGTGAGTGGTAGGTAACTTAATGGGTGCTTGTATAATTTGGTAGGACCAACATAACCCAGGGGAGGGGGGTTTGCAATCTAACTACCCGAGATGGCTATGGAGCCAAGGGTATGTATAGCTCAATTGATTGCGACTTCATGTAACCTATATCAATAGGTAATGCTAAATTCCACCGCGGGGTAGTAATCACTTCTTCACCTTTTAGGCCAGGTTCGAAGGTTTCATCGGTATACGAGTACCAATAATCATTGGTATTTCTTCTTCACGCCCACATGATTCCAGCAACAAGTAACCCCAGGGCTAGCTCCCTAAGCCCTAGCTGAAATATATTCGAATACATGTGTGGAATACTCCCCAATGCTATTTTCACGCTTGAAAAAGGTACTCACAAAAGCTCACGAGTATTCCATACTACGAGAGTTGGACACAAGATCACGAGGCTAATAGTATTCGACCCTAGTAAGATTAACGCTGCTGTTGAGCTAATGGAATGTTTATCCGATGCTGACAGCCTTCCAATCCACGAAAGCGTTAATACTGACCCATCCTGCATCTAATTCTCCACGTTTTGCACGTTTGCAGACCAAAGCGTGGTTTGGAACCATCGGTTGGTTTCCGTATTCAGGTTGCATATCATGTACAGTGCTGATCGCCATCTTGCATCACGCTTGACGCACTGGTGAGCTAGGCACTCCATGGAAATATGACCGAAAGGGTGTAATCCAGAGAAAATATGCCCCATCTGACAGCAGGACCAAATCATTCAAAGACAGATTCTCTGGATAAAATGAGCTTATTGACTTGACTTGAGCCTTGACTACCTCCTGCAGGTACCAAACAAATTCTCCCGCCTATCTGGGATAAATTAAATCAAGTTTCCCAAGAGGCACGGTGGTTTAAAGCTAGCCAAGAGAGAATTCCTTCATGTACGATGGAAAACACATCAATCAGTACCCACGTTCATTGATTCTTTAGTTTGACACATTGGGCAACATTGAATCAGACCAGATCCTCAGATATTGCGAGTACTCTACCAGAGGGGGATCTCTCTATGACGTAACTCTCCAATGTGATTATTATTTTTTGCACTCGGAAACCCAAACATTTTTGCAAACAGGCTGCTTTCCAGGACATGTCATACTGAAAGACTGGTGGTATATATTTATTGATCAGCTCCGGATAGCCAGGAGCTACAGTATATTATTTTCTCACCTACCTAGGTCCGTAAGCAACATATAATTATTATATAGTTTTCTCATGCGGCATTATTAAGCGAGATATCGATCAATTATGGAGCAGCCTGCGGCTTCCGGTTTTGGATCACTGAAGCGCTACCTAATAGGTGAGCCAACCTCGCGGATCCCCTCCACTACTCATCCGGGGGTAGGCTTATTATTTCCTTTGGGAGGTTTTATTAAGCTGCACCCCCATGTAGGTAGGTACCCGGAATGGACTTGGCGGACGTTCGAAAACAGCAGTACCTACTTGGTACTAAGCAAACCCTGCCGTTCGATGTTTTTTGTATCTAATGTGACATACATAATATAGAAGCACCTAGTGATTTAAATCGCCTTAGATTGCTAAGTAATCTAAACACGCCGCCACCAAATCTTTTTTATTATTTTATTATTTTATTATTTTCATCTTTACTTTTCTCAAGGGGGAAACACAATAATACGGTAGACGCATTGCCTAACATCCCTGCTCACGAAAGGCGGGATGGTAACTGGACTGCCTGAAACGGTAATACAACGGGCCGACGTCTGGCTTGCGATCCATGCCAGCATCTGAACCGCCACCATCATAGAATAAATACATCAGAAAATAATAATAAGATATATTGCTGGTGGGGAGTGCCTTTTCTCGCCGGCTTCGTTTTCTTGTACTTCCGCACACGTGAGAAGACCGGCAGGGCTAACATGGATAACTGCGATTTGGTGCGTAAGAAAAGTCTATAGGGAGGAACGCTAGCCTCTCTTGCAACGATGCTCCTGCTTGTGCCATCAGGCTTTACAGTTAAACTCATTTTGCAGCAAAGAGCTTATCCGACAAGTATCCGACAAGGCGGGCTAGCCGTCAGGGAGGAGTTCCTGTGTGTGTGGTCACAACTCTCGTCAGATGTATTGTATATAAATTCCTGCTCCCTCCCCCCGCCGCCTGGGCCTATTTCAGCTCCTTCGACCATCCACCGGGGATATTTCCTTACCCATCGCAGACACAGCATTATCTCAGCCTCAAGATGCTCGGTATCCACAAGCCAGAGAACGCCGCCGGGTCCTCGGGCCCAGCTATTGTCATTGGCATCTTCGTGGCCTTTGGCGGTATCCTCTTCGGGTATGGCTCACGCTGCAGCGCAAATGGTAGTTGACCATAGCTAACGGGCTCGGCAGATACGACACTGGCACAATCAGCGGTATTCTTGCCATGGACTACTGGGTCAACCAGTTCGCAAAGCACAAAAACGAGAAGGGAGAGCTATACATCACGGCCTCCGAAGCTTCGCTCATCGTCTCCATCCTCTCTGCAGGCACCATCTTTGGAGCCTTGACTGCCGCTCCCTTCGGTGATTTCCTCGGTCGTCGGTGGGGCTTGATCGCCTCTTGTGCTGTTTTCTCTCTCGGTGTTGTTTTCCAGACTGCTGCTACCGCCACCCCCATCTTCGCTGTCGGACGTTTCATCGCTGGATATGGTGTCGGTCTCGTCTCTGCACTCGGTAAGACCTCCCAATGCGATATACTATAATTTCTCACAACTTCTGAACAATTATCCACAGTTCCATTGTACCAATCTGAGTCTGCTCCAAAATGGATTCGTGGTACCATCGTCGGTGCCTATCAATTGGCTATCACCATTGGTCTCCTTCTTGCTGCCTGCGCGAATCAAGGCTCACATGCTCGCCAGGATTCGGGTTCCTACAGGATCCCAATCGCCATCCAGTTTATCTGGGCTATCATTCTCTCCATCGGGATGTACATCCTTCCCGAGACCCCCCGTTACTTAATCAAACAAGGCAGGTACGATGAGGCTGCCAAGTCTATGAGCCGTCTCCGAAAGCTCCCAATTGACCATCCTATCTTGAATGAGGAATTGAATGAGATCAAGGCCAACCACGAGTATGAGAATCAAGTAGCTTCTGGTGGATACATGGATTGCATTCGTGGGAGTATGCTCAAGAGGCTCTTGACAGGTATGGGTCTTCAGGCACTCCAGCAATTGACTGGTATCAACTTCATCTTCTACTATGGAACAAATTTCTTCAAGAACTCCGGTATCCAAAATCCTTTCTTGATTGGTCTCATCACGAGTTTGGTCAACGTCTTCTCCACCCTTCCCGGTCTATATTTGGTTGAGCGAATGGGTCGTCGTAACCTCCTCCTATTTGGTGCCATCGGTATGTGTGTCTGTCAATTCATTGTCGCATCCGTCGGGATTACCGAAAAATCTCTTATCGCCAACAAGGTCCTCATTGCCTTTGTCTGTTTCTATATCTTCTTCTTTGCCTGCTCTTGGGGACCAGTCGCTTGGGTCGTTACCGGAGAGATGTTCCCTCTCAAGGTTCGTGCCAAAGCTTTGTCCATCACCACCGCCACCAACTGGGTCCTTAACTTCGCCATCGGTTATGCTACTCCATACCTTGTCGATCCCGGAAACGGTAATGCCAACTTGGGTGTCAAAGTGTTCTTTATCTGGGGAGGTTGCTGCTTTATTTGTATGTTGTTCGTCTACTCGTTCATATATGAGACCAAGGGTCTCTCTCTTGAGGAGATTGATGAGCTTTACGAAACCGTCAGTTGGGCCTGGAATTCTATGCATTTCAAGCCCACTATTACTTTCCAGCAGAGGGTTCACCACAACGAGAAGACCAAAGTTGCACATGTTCTTACCGATGCTTAAACAAAAAAAAAAGACAATTATTTATTTGCGTCTTCTTTGGGTTCAAATTTCTGTTTTTACTAGTGTGCGGGCTTCATGACGCCCGGTTTCTGTTTAGATGGATGGATGGATGGCTGGATGTCATTTTAAGCAAAGCGAGAAGCGTATGTGTATTTTGGTGGCAACGATCATTTGTACAGCGACATCATGTATTGTATACTATAGCCGCTAGTCTAATGGAAGACTAACTCTCTCACACTCAAACACGGAGCTCCTTGGTCTGGACGATAAACATCGTGACATGAAGTGGTATACAGCAGTAACGTTGAGGTCCACAAAGAGAAAGCAAAAGTTTGTGAGGATTGTTAATATCCTGCCCTAGCCTTACAACCGGAAGCAAGACAGTTAATGCCGCGGCTATACTAAGTAGCCATCGCAAACTTCTGGATAGCTTCAACATGCCGTTGATTGAAAACCGATCAGGCGGAAACTGGGGTATATATTTGCAGGGGTGGCGGCTTCGAGAATTTCCCAATGAGCACGAAAAGGGTCAAGGATTTGGGATTTCTGGTGCCTGGGACGGACGCAAGACTTGCGGCGGGGGGGGCGGGGTATAACGTAGCAGGCTAAACTGTGTACAGTACATACTCCGAGATTTTTGGTTGCTCGAAAGTGAACTGAAGAGAACTTGGAAAAAACTTTGCTTGCTTGTTTCTTTGACCTATGTATTACATTACATTGCATTACATTACATTACCTACGCGGTTTCCAATATCGATCCACACCAACGGACATGGAATTACCCGGTGACGTCATGGCAGATTGAACTGATTCTCCAGATCTCGGGGGCCGCTTACGAGTTGCTTATGCCTATTCCCCGACGTTTTTCTTTTTATTTTCTTCTTTTTTCCAAGGTGGTAAGGCCATGGCGAAGGGTATCCCAATTGTTGCTTAGTGCACTGTGCTGAATTCCGCAGACTTTTCTCTTGCGTCCTGATTCGAACCAATACGGTGAAGTTCCCTTTTTTTCTATCTCGGGCCCTGAATGTGATGTCTTAATCTATTTTTATTTTTATTTGGTGTGTTGGGGGAGGCGCGCACAATTGAATTGTTCCATTTTTATTAACCTAGCAATTGTTGATATATATTAACGCCACACGCCCACTACATAGGCAGTGGGGTTTCCGGTTGGCTTTCTCGGTGTTTCGGATTTATGACGATGTGGCCCCACGATATGAGGCCACAAAGGACAGGGCGAAGAAAGTATCAAGAAGGGAGGTTTGAATATTTTGCAAGGGTATAGATAGAAGATATCCTTGATAGTGAAGCTAGGTCGAACGTTCGGCATCGGTCCGAGGGGGTTTTTTTTTTTTTTGCCCCGTGGGGTATTTCATTTAAACGTTATAATTTGCAAACATGTCAAACTAGCTGTGGCTTGAAGCTACTGTTTGTACCTTACCAAAGCTGTGAAACGTTGTGAAAAAACCTAAAATGTAACGTCGTAATGTAAACGTCACGAAACATTGGTTCTCATCTCGTAGATATGAATGTTATTATGTTTTGATTGCCCCCCCCCCCCTACGGACCAATTGTCTACCTTTTCTATTCTCAATATTATGGAATTTCCCAGGAAAAGATTAATCCCTCAAGTCCAATGGGTAACTTGAGAAGCAGCTTTTTATCTGAATTTAATCTATGACAGAAGAGCTATTGCAGTGAAGCAAGCGAATTGAAACTTAATATTTACAGACAATTAAATCTATGGAAAAAGGGTTTCGCCGAGATATATTCTTTTCCGAGTTCCGAAAATGGGGTTATGTACGTATGTAAACATTTGTTAACTTTCTATCAAACGCGAACTTGCATTTCTTTTATCCAACAAGGAACTTTGGCTGGAATGCCGATACGCCGGCGAACAACCTCCCCCACAACCACCCCTCTCCTCTCCCTGGTAACGTGAGGTAATTGTAATTGATTTCAATGAAATTACAAAAAAAATAAAATAAGCTTTAATAGTCCTTTTATATCTTAGCCCTACTTTGTTCCAAGCCCTTATACTTTCCCTTCTCTAATATAAGTAACAGGTACATTGTTTACAAGGATATCTCGCAAGAGATATTGGGGATGTAACCCACGTGAATCAGGCCTCAGGCGAACCAGACTTTGATGGGGTTGTGATTGTATCCCCGCGGCATTCTTTCTGGAGATCGTGCTGGGGGAGGGGGTCGTTGGGCTTTGCTTTTTCTGTGTGAGATAGGTAGGTTATATTTGAGGTATGTGTATACATATTACAGAGGAAGAGAAACTTCCGCATCCCCCCGATATTAACGTATAGATAGATAGATTAGATACCCATGAATCTGATTATAGCGATGAGAATTTAAAAAAAAAAAAAGAGAGAACAAGCAAGGCAACGAAGAATTCTCTATGACTGTTTCATTATTAAACAATATATTCAAAAAGATACTGGTTTCTTCAAATACATGGCTACAAAAAAAAAAAAAAAAAAAAAAAAAAAGGATAGCGTACAAACTTGTATCACCATCAGCTTATTGGAACACCAGAATCTAGAAAACTTAGACTTTTGTGTTCTCCGAGGAGAAAAAAAAAAAATGGGGCATGGGCGGCCTGAGGTTGCTGATAAAACATGTTGCCTCTTAATACCGAGGGGTGGTGCTCTAGAAGCTGGCCTACCTGCTACTTACGGATATTCCTTCCTCGGGAGAGAAATCATTAGCAGGAAATGGAGCGAAAAACCGAAAGCTGGGATATAGCGAAAGGTTAACTCGGCGGTGGCGGCGCACATTTGATTACTCCGGAACCGTAGAAGTTTGACCCTACGGAAAAAAGCGGTGTTTGTTATGTTTTTAAGGTTATGTATCTATCTACAGTACCTAATCAAGCCGCAAAAAGCAAATTTCTTCCCAGCTGAAATCGCTGGGTTTGTGTCTTGCTTCGCCCACCAAACTGCGGGTTGCCGAGGCCCGAAGAAAAGAAAAAGAAAGCTTGGTTTCAATCAACGCCTCCCTGTAATTTTTTTCATTTTTTTCACCTTTTAAAACAAAAAAGAACTTCTACCGGGGGAATCGGCTTGACCGTACTTGCCGGTAACGGCTCTTTGGGGCCGTAAAAGAGGTAGCAGGGAAAGGGGGCTAAACTGCTTACGGAAATTTGGACGTTAACTAGTGTGGAAGTTTGCTCGCAATCGCCAGTCGATGAAATAAGTTACAATTGCTTGGTATGAGAACTAACCCCGTTTGGACAGTTCAAATATCTGTGAGTTGGTTTGGGAGGGTTATGTGGAAGCAAAAGATATGATTGATATGATTGTGGTAAGTAAATTTTCTGCAGACGTGGAAAGTCTATCTCTAGGCAAAAAAATTGCCACTGATTGTACAGTATGTATAGGGTTATAGGCTTATTGTTCTGCGTGGAGTTAGAGGAGAGCCAGAACTAGGTCTTCGTATCTTCGCTGTCGGCTGGTGTGGCACATAACATAGGATGGACTCAATATGTTAATAAAAGTCCCTTGCTAATACAGAACAGAAACAATGGGGTCCGGGGCTGTGCTCGAGATAGTAAGCCCGTCGAAGCTAGCCACATGGCATCTAGGTGGAGTGAGCTGAGGTCATACAACTATCTGCATGAGCTGCATGAGCGGAAGTGGGCCACTGCATAAAGGCGTACTCCGGGGTATACTCTGCCTAATACGGAGATAGTGTACAGGTGCAACAGGTATGGTGGGTGAGGGTAGAGAGGTGGGGGTCCCCGCTAGTGCGGTGCCGGTTGCGGCAAGCCAAGTCAAGATAATAATAGATGTGAATAATGTTGCTTAGAAGTTTTATTTTTATTTTTATTTTCTAAACTACATATATTTCCCACGAACTCATCTTCATTTGTGATTAATATATGATTGCCATATTGGGAATATCCAGATTATCTTCATATGTAAAACGGAAAGAAACTTGGTTAGTCGCTATGCTTATATAAGTCTGCTATTGCGAGTAGGTGCAAATATATTGCTGTGTATAAGCAGTATTTCATCCTCAAAAAAAAATATCCCCTGTGTTTGCATAACAGCTTGACTCGGGGTTTGGGGGGGAGGGAAAGGTTGGTGCCCAGATTAGTTGGCATTACCCTGATATTTTCCCTCCAAAGTCAAACTTTGTATTCTTGCCAGTCGCTGTAATACCTATTATTGCGTGTAAGCGAGAGCTAAGTACATGGAGAATAAATTACATGATGTTAAAAAAACAAAAAAAACATGCGACGTACATGTTCCTAGTTCCCAGAGATGAATAGGGTTTGGGATGTAAAACAACAGAAAAAAAAGAAAAAAAAAAGCAACAAAAAAAAAGGTCTACTACCTAGAGCAATAATGCTGATTATTTCATTTGATATTAACTTTTCTCCCGTCTGCTTGGTTTTCTGATTTTTCTTTTTTGAGAGGAAAGGGGGAGAAAGCGCTGACAGTAAATATCAATGCCTAGGTTATGTATATTTGTATTTCTCACTCAACTCGCCTCACAGAATAATCACCAAGAATGATGTTTAATTTCAAAGTCATATCATTATCCTATACTGCCTTTGCCTACGTATACATACTGGCCGAGGCGAGTTCCTTACCAATTGTTCCCTGTCGATGTGAACGTTACATAGATTAGGGTTACCCTGAGCAGCGGTTATGCAATTGCCCAGCATACTTTCTGGGGCAATCGTTGGGTACTCGGTATAGCTGCATATTAGATGGTTACTTTGAATTTCCATGTCTAGAGATAATTTTATCCGCTGTAATGCTCTACCAAATTCCCCGAACAACAATTATCTGTCAAATGTACCCCACAAGACTGATTTGCTTCTCCTTAGTGTTAGTGCGCTGAGCAGTACCAAACTGGTGTTGTGCTCTTCACCAACCCCCCCGGTCCATCGCCCACTTTTGCCATGTTCTGCATCACCAATTGGTAATCTTAGGGAGCTCTAATGAGACTGAAATTTATTGAATTCCATTTCTAGTTGGCCGTGGAAAAGGCAATATAACAAAAGTAATTAGTTCAATTTATATTTCATTTCAACAAAAATTGTTCTTGAAGCGGACAAAGTAGAAAATAACAAATATACCACAGGACACAAAAAGCGGTGCGAAGTCAGTAGCAGGACAACGAAACATGTTACCGTAAAATACTAGTCCATATCCTCCCTTCATTGTAACCTAGCAGGAAGTTTTCCTAGGAAAGTTTGGAGAGGGGCCAGCTGCACTGAAGTTCCTTCGCAATATTAAACCTTTTCAATAGTTTGGATGACTGGGATCGTGAGATCGGGGAAAACTTGTGTCTATAATAAAGTGAAAGATTACTTCGAGTTTTTTTTTTCCTTTGATCCTGATCTTTGTGTAATTGTTTCATGATCAGGGGCAAGTGACTAGGTTCTGAATAGTATGTCACATAGAAATGTGGCATTATTCTGTGCCACAGATTGGCGTCGAAACCAACAATTAATAGTGGCATTATTCTTGGAAGGACGCTAGATATTTCCAACATGAAGTAACTACACTGTAACACTGATAGGCGATCATCCGATGGTACTAGCAGGTCTAGGTAGTGCCAATTAACTACAGTAGGAGACCATGCGGGAAAGTCTCCCACCGCAGCACGCAATGGGTATTCAGAATTTTTGACTTCTTCTTTCGGTATCATTGGATGGTTGCCTTTTTGAGATATTTTGGCCCATAGTCCATTTTTGGCTCATACCTTTTCCGGTATCTCCCAGTCTACCCTTTTTGTGATTAAGCTAGTCCTCTCCCTACCGCACGATATATCACAGGCTGAATCTCCAACATTCGCAACCTTGATATATGTCAGGAGTTCATACATTCACAACCTTGATCTATGTCAGGGGTTTATGCAGTCGCAACCTTGTGTACATCAGTTATGTTCTGGGGAGTAGTTGGATATGAATATCATTCGCCTTCAAAGGTGAGCCTTAGGGAAAAGAACATGATTAAAAAAATAAGGAAGAAGTTAAAGAAAAAATAAAAGAAAAAAAAATGGGACAAAAAGTGGTCAGGAGTCTATATTATTTCCTTGCAACCAAGCATCACTTAAAGCAACCTCAACATCCAATTCTTCTTTGATAAGCTTCTGCATGAAGACTAATCCAACTATCCTCCAATAAATGCCTGGGCACGTTCATCAGCTGACCGACTAAATATAAATCTGCCGTCTTTGGAAGAAGCTTGCTGCTGCCGATAGCCAGTGCTAAGTTAACAGCTCCAGCTTTGCCTGTATATTCAAGATCAATCAAGTGTGCGCAACCCAGTAACCCGATAATGTCTACACTACACTGAATAATATCATATACTAGGTGACCATTTATCCGTTGGAAGTAATTAAACGAGTTCCGACAGCAAGCATCACTGAGGTAGGGCTCTGGATGTGGGCTGGAGGATTGAGCAAATGTCGTTATAGGACCGATATGCCCTATATAGCCTTATTTTCGCTGAACGCCCCTCCTACATTATCAACTTCACTCAACTGTGGGGTTTAAACCACGCCCATGCACATCATCCAGGATGTGCTCCAAGGCTTGAAATGGCTACATAATCATGATTAAGTTCATCATGACATTTACTGGGATAATATTATTATTGATAGAAATAGACGTAGAGGCAATAATGATTCAAACATCCGTAGGAATCGCACAAGGTTGATTGTAGTGCGGAATATGGATAAGCGATCAACTGTGAAGCTGGCATCATGAAGCATTTGATTTAGGCATTGACACCGACCGTCAGGGGTTAAAAGGCAAAACTTAATTTATGTTAGAAAAGCTCTCTCTGCCATACCACTCGAGATGCACGAATATTGATGCAGGAGCAGATATTGATGTAGGATGAAATAAAATAAATAAATAAAAACGAATTTTACATACTGTATTTTTGTGCCACTAGTAGTATATACAAATATAAATAGCAGTTGACCATAAAAAGCCAGACTCCATTTACCAAATTTACTGGAGAGTTCCATATAGGCATCTTCAAGATTTTCGGTGGCACTCTTCTTCTCCCCTCGAAGAACTAGTGCCCCTAGCATCCAACAAAGAAAATCCGGTCTTGTGTTGTCAGTAGTAGTTCCAGAATGATATTTATCTGTCGAATTTCTCAAAAAGTCGAGCTTTGTCCCATAAGTCATGAAGAGTGTCTGCATAATAAGATCATCCCAGACGAATGATAGCTATTGAATTGGCCATGGTAAACCGGCCTGTCCAGCAGGATCATGCCAATGAGGCTGTTCATATCTAAGAAGGTATGATTTGCCTGAGGGATAAGATACAGATGTGACTCTTGTATGTGCAGAGGGGTAGGATCTGTATGGGGTATTGAGGTAATAATAGGAGACGCTAGGATCTTATCTACTTGATCTACTGTTGGATGATCTGGCAGCTCAGGAAATGGCGCTGTGAGAGCATCGAAGAGTTGTTGAATTATAGCATGAAGTTCTTCATCAACCGTCTTGGGTTTCTTGGGCAGGCGTTCATCTATGAGCTCTCTATCGAATCAGCACAAGACATGGTTGCGGTAGTGGAGCAAAGTTAGTGAGAATTGGGGGCTAAAGAATGGTACCCAACACTAACGCAGCCCGATTGCCTACTCTATAGAGAAGACTCGGAAGGGTGACAGAGAGAAGCTCAGAGGAACTTACCCTGAAGTTGAGGTTCTATATACTTAGGCCCAGTGTCGGTCTACTACTCTCATCATAGCTGTAACGAGGTGGCAGGGTGGCAAGGTGGCCAAGGGGTATAGAACGGGGCAATGGGTAAGGGACCGCGGGGCAAGGGGCCAGAAGCAAGAGGCAAGAGGCAAGAGGCAAGAGAGATTACGGTCGGCAGGGGTCACTGGGAAGTGGCCCTTGGGACGAAGGAAGCAAGGTCTATATTGTATGCAAGATGTTGGAAGAGTGCGGGTGCAGGGAGATATGAGATATATACAGTGAAGTCTCGTTATAAGAAACCTCGTTATAAGAAACCTCTCGATATAAGAAACAGTGCCCCGGTCCCGCCAGAATTTGTATGGGAAAATAAGAAACTCTCGCTATTAGCAGGTTTCTTAAGTCTTTGCTTAGTAACACATACAGTTTCTTATATCGAGGTTGTGGTTGGTGTTGCTGGAGCCGCATATGTCCGCGCATTTTGTGAATTGTTACTCAACACGTTAATATATTAGAATTAGGCAAACAAAGTCTTATGCTACTCATCTATAACTGGTGTACAAGATCAATTATTGTCTGAGTGCTACGAGAGTCATGGCATCAAAGCAGACCCAAACCCGCCAGATATGGATTGAAAAAGAACGTAAAACTCTTGCACGGACCTTTCATAATTTTTGTGTATATATCTCGCTATAAGAAACCTCTCGTTATAAGAAACTCCAAGCCGGTCCTGAGGAGTTTCTTATAACGAGACTTCACTGTATACATGGTGGCTCCGAGAGCCAAGGCCGATACCTAGTGCCTGACAACCAGATAGCGAGAGATACAACAACTGCCACAACAATGGCGAGACTCAGACAATAGGGTTGTCTGAGTCTCGCGACAAACAATAGGCAACAACAAGAGTCGGACAGGACCCTGCCCAACTCTCAAAACAGGAACAAGTACACGGTTGTGACAATAGCTAAAACTTGAAGCAGTATTTTGATCGGGCCGGCCAGTCCGGCCGTCAACCAGGCCCAGGCCGGTCTGGACCGAGTTGAGCTCAGCCGGGGACTGGCCTGAATTAGCAGGCCGGCATGCATACTGACAAGAGCAGGTTGTAGGTGGACTGGCCAGACTGGGCCGACTGGGCCAGACTGGGCGGACTGGGCGGACTGGGCGGACTGGGCGGACTGGGCGGACTGGGCGGACTGGGCGGACTGGGCCAGACTGGGCGGACTGGGCGGACTGGGCCAGACTGGGCGGACTGGGCGGACTGGGCCAGACTGGGCCGACTGGGCGGAGTGAGCAGTAGCGAGTGAGAGTTACTATATAATAGATATGAGTACGGAGTAAACAAATATCATGATTTTCGGAAGCTAATCGGCCTAGTAAATAGAATATGAAAAATACAATTAAAGAACTCGGCACTCCCTTCCGCTCATTTAGATTCTCCCACTACCATAATATCCTCCCGCTATAATAATATCCTCCCGCTACAATAATATCATCCTTAGACAGGCCATGCCAGACTACTCCGCAGTACTCTCAAGACCTATTCCTGTGCTCTTAAGCTCCAATTGCTCTAACATAGTACGTACTTGTTCCGTCTCTCCAAATGCAACTAGTCCTCCATCGGCCTGCCATGACTTCATACATTCTGCTGCTTCAATAATATCCTCCTTAAGCCTATTCCGCCGGTCGGTTACCATTAAGCCTGTACTGCTAAAAACTCCTGGGCCAGACTGGTCGGACTGATCGGACTGATCGGACTGATCGGACTGGTCGGACTGGTCGGACTGATCGGACTGATCGGACTGATCGGACTGGTCGGACTGGTCGGACTGATCGGACTGCAGTCCATGACATGCCGGCCCAGGCTGTTTCAGACCAGCACGGACCTCGGCCCTCAGTCCAGGCCCCCGGCGGCCTGAAGGCTGGCCTGGCCGGTTGGTGACACTGTATTCCAGTATCCGAAAGGGTTCGAGTAGGTGAGCTGCGTCTGGCCTGTTGAAAAGCTCTGCTCCCCATGTGAAGATCGGTCTAATCGCTCCTGTATATAAGGCACGGAGTGCCAGTGGGCTCATGCCTCCGTTGGAGGTACCTAACCGTGTGAGGACGTTTAGTAGACTCGTTGCCTTCCCTACGCGGATCCGAATATGTTCTCTCCAAGACAGGTCGCTCCTGACCCGGATTCCCAATGTGGTACATGAGGAGGCAGTTCGCTTGTGGAAGTCAACCCGGCACTCCTTGTCTGCGTCCCACTTCAACTTGTTCAGCTGCTTTCCTCCAGTGCCCGAGTTTACTAACCTTACAAGGTCGTTGTGTTGCCTGGTTGGTAGGTGGCTAATGATGAGTGGATTGATGTCGTCGACGTAGCTGAATAGGAAACATGGAGAGCCTTTATTCGCGTTGTATCTGGGTTTCAGTGTAGATGGTAGGGACGTAACAGGCTTTCATTGTAGGGAAGATAAAGATTGATCCGTTCCGCACAGAACAACTAAGGCAAGGCCAGTGAACTAAGAGGGCTGGGGTGGAACGCCCTCCTACCATGCCTGGGCATCGGGCAAACACCAGAGGTACCTGGTGCCATATGCTGACGGGAGGTCATCCAGACGCCACGGAAGCCAGGGGATGCCAAAATGTTACAGAGGCACAGGATGCCACCGGACGCCAAAATGGTCAGGAGGCATAGGATGTTGCTGGGCGTCATGCGTGCCACCGGAGGCATTGGCTAAAGGGCTGTCACCGGGACGCCATATCCTAAAGGGCTGTCATCGGGACGCCATGTCCGGAAGGGAGGGTGTCGGGACGCCAGTCATCCAGAGGATGGCCTCCAGGGCGACGTGATCGGGATGGTGGCCTGTACAAGTGGCACAATGCCTCCAGCGGCGCCTAGGGCGTCTGACGCCAAATTGGCAAACTGGAATTTTTCGTGATGCTTCCGGGATGTGGTCGGTTATCATGCAGGTCAGGACATGGTTTAGGGATGAGTTACTAGAATTGGAATAGCAACTAAAGAACCAGTAGAAGCACAGCGAAGTGATGTTGAGTCAGGATCAAGTTGAGCCACATGTGTATATGAGTAGGTGATTGTGTGTGTTGCCAGTATAGGACAGAGGCTTAGGGTTCTTGGGGCAAGGGCAAGGGTTGATTTGTAATAATACCACAATAGATGTCAGTAATGTGTTTTAAATTTGAGTACTAATATTCGCTCTGGTGAGCTGAATAAAGAATAACATATAGGATTGTATCATAAAGGGGAGTAGTGGGTTCGCTCGAGGATGTTGCTCCAACTATTGAGTGTAACTTCTCATACAAGAACGCAATATTGCGGAAGAGTATACCCACATCATACTTGTGTCTTGTTTGAAGTCTCGAAGCCATAGAGGGAGGTATTCTGGTTGGCAGAAGCCTCATAGAGAGGATAGAGGACAGTAGTTCATAGTAGAACTATTAATCATAATAATACTTTAGAGTGATTATTTTGAATTTGTCCTCAATATACATAGATAGACAAAGGCAGAGTAACCAATTTTAACTATAAGAAGGTTGAAAGGATTTAGTTACCTGAGATAGAGCTACCGCGATTAGATACTGTTGCTGATAATAATCAAGATACTAAAGGAGATTGGTATCCTTTTATATTTCAAAACTGCATAGCAGTCCTGCCTGACGAAAACTACATAGAAAAAGCTAAAAAGACCACACAGTAGATATTCGAAAACCATACAGCAGAAGTTAATAAAACCACATATTAACAGGAAGTCCAGTATCGCACTTTGCTGTATTGGGAATAAATAGGACCAACAGCTGTCCTGCAAGGTCAACCTGCATCACGCACACGCTAGCAGCGATGACAAGATAAATCGGATGATCAAAGTTTGTACACAACCCATCCTTGATTACATATCACTGACTCATCGAGAACACGGGGGCATTTTTGGTACAGTACTTCTCTAGATACACTACAACTAAGAATGCGTTTTCCTTAATCAAATCCCCGGACATAGGTAATAATTGCCCGAAAACCAATCGTAAAGTGCAGCATCAAGCAAAACCGGGGATGAAATCTTTGATTGACGCTATGTCGTCTTCTAGCTCACCAGTGCAAGCTCTATATCCCTAACCTTTTACGGTTGCTCAACCTCCGGGAACCCCTAGAACCCAGTCTCCACAATCCTCCTTAACTTCGCCTCTGTTGCCGGGTCCCTAGCAAGTTTTAAGATCAATCCATCGTCCTCCCCACTCACGTCTTGTTGGCTGTGCTTTTGAGGTGACGATGGGGGACTAAGTGTGTCGTAGGAGCGGAGGATAATGAATAAAATGTGGCAGAGAACCAGCTTGAGGCTGTCCTTTCGCATAATGTTGTATATTTGGCTTTCTTGTACCCGCGCAGGCTTCTGGGGAGCGGTTTGGGTCTCGTAGTCAGGCGGTGAACATGAAGTTGAGGAAACACGAAAGAATTGCCAATTATATCCATCTGTGCTGACTCCATAGGTAGATAAATCGGCCCTCCGTCCGTTTTTCTCCCGAATACGATACAAGCATCCCATGTACGCCAACACCTGAGCCTTCGCTCGGGAAAAGGAATCGGGGACTTTGGCCTCGATCACAGTCAATATGTTACGGTAGCCTCGGCTCTGCGGAGCCACAAGGGGGTCTGGTGCATTGAGCTCCTTGTTCTTTGCGTCGAGAGTAACACCAATACACCAGTCCATACGGCCACGATAGACCTTAGCAGTAATAGGGTCAGGGTAGTCCAGATCAACTTCGAAGGAGAGTCTCAGGCTGCGGAATCTATTCGGTGTGTCTTTTCGTCTGTGCGGATTGGAAGCGGCTGGTGGGGTGTGGACAATGTTAGTGAGATAGTCACGCTCCACACCAGTGAGAATGGAGATGGCCATCAGAAGTATCACGTCGACTAAGGGCCTGCAGGATGCCTCCTTGTTGCGATTAACGGTAAAGTAGTAGATGTAGGAGAATGTTGGTAGGAGGGCTCCAGGTGTAATCGTGTCGGCAAGGCACGATTTGAAATCTATACCGATAGGCTCCAAACGCTCATGTAGCCAACCCTCAAGATCCCCTTCGGCAACTTCCCAGTCCATCTGGTAAACAAGGGGAAAGGGTGCGCCAACGATAGGGATGGGTGGGCCTAGGGAGCTTCCTGTAGCTTTTGGGTGCAACAAGCCGAAGGCCTGACACACGGTGTCAAGGCTGCTGAGAGAAGTTATTGCGACAGGAACTGCACGGGTACCCGAGGCTACTTCTTGAATTAACAAGAGTGTTTCAGGGTCCAGCATCTGTTGGAATCGGGAGAGAAGTGATTTCGATATCTTCAGAGACTTTTGCTTCGTAGGCGACTCGGGGTCCCTGTGGCGTTTACGTTGTTGTATGACAGCGGGATGTAATTTTGTAGCCGAGGCCGCCGCAGATCGGTAGACAAGCGAGCCGGGTTGGATATCGCCAGCGACATCTGCGGCAGGACTATCAAGGGTATCGAGTTCGGGCATGTTGCGTGGGAGGCAAGCTGGCGATTAGTCTGGTTGATGGCGATATTGAGACAGAGGCGTTGATGGCGATATTGAGACGGAACTCATCACGCGCTGAAATATCATATGCCAAGATATTTCAATCACATGTCAAGGATGTATGTACCTACCTACCAACCGAGCAAACTGACTCTTTCCAACAACAGCTCTTCACGATCAGAAACCTTAGTGAGCCTGGGTATTGCCAGTACTGTTGACGTACCCTTAACGATTGCTGCAACCGAGACTGCGCTCACCGAGCTCAATGACATCTTTGATAAATACGCTTTCAAATTCCGCGCCTTCGTCCTTACCGCCAAGGTCTCGGACGACACCTCCTCTTCCAACGATAAATCTCGGCCAAGGAATTCTGACGGCCTAGAAATCGACTCAAATATTACCCTCACCGCTGTCACAGATGAATTAGCAGCCTCACTAGAGCTCTATCCTAAGCTTCGATTCAAGTATTTGGAGCAAGAGGCGAAGCTGCTCTATCTCCGTGATGTTTTCGACATAGAAAATATGCAGATGGGTGATATAGAGGCTGAGGAGAAGTATCTGAAGGAATATAAAACCGAATTGCGGGAACTGAAAGATGAGATCAGAGTACTTCTTGAGGAGATTGAAGGAGCAGTACAGAGGGTCACCAAAGGATGGGAAGAAAACCAAAAAAACCTCAGTGAGCTTGAGAAGCTACCGCAGGATTTGAGCGAGCTTGATAGGGCTATAAAGGAGGAAATAACGAGGTTTGAAGGTGACGATGAGACGATGCATTTGCCGTTGAATGATACGGAGGCTTTGATTCGCAACCTCGAACTGGAGAAGTCAGCGTTAGGTATTGAGATTAGGCATCTTGATAATAATGTGATACTCGGGGGGAAACAGCAGATGGAGAAGCTGGGGAGGGAGCTGGAGCCGATGGTGATGGATTATGCAGAACTGGTGGGGGTAGTGAAGCAGGAGAAGGAGTTGAGGGAGCAGGTGAGGGAAAAGGGGCAGGAGGATAGGAACGTTGAAGGGAGATGGAATAAGGCCGTAATAGAAGGGATGAAGCAAATGTTTGACATGGTGGCATGAAATCACTCTCCATCTATACCAAGCACAATTCCCCTCGCATGAACCACACTCTTCCTAGTGAATATAATGCACCTCCATCTCAATCACGCTCATAAGCATGTATTGCTAGGTACGTAGCAAAGGTGTTTCACTTATATCTAACTTAGAGCTAGACCCTACAGCGTAGCAATGTATTCAATATCAATGCTAATAGCGCGGGTCGCTAGAACTTGGCTACCCCTACGAAATCATACAAGTTTATAATCGCCAGACTACTCAAACTCTATTACGGAAATTCTCTGGTCTCCATCACCACCAACTGAATGACCAATATATCGAAGCCATACCCTCTCTTCCCAGCAAAGATGTATCGTGTACGACTCTCTTTTTCCTACAATGCGAGAGACTCTTGATAGCTCTCTCTCGTTATCCTCTACATGAGTTTATCACCTTACGTGGTACCCGTCACGCAGTTATGGTTCGAGATCTTGTTAAGATGTAAGATAAACCAGTGTACAATGTGAGTCAATTACTGAAAATACCGGTTACAGACAATCCGTAGCGCTTCATTTTTCAGTCTTTCATTGTCATCAGCAGACCTACCGTTGGCACACCAGACGCAGTAGATTCATTGTCAGACTACAAGTAGTAATATATCCTCCCTGGAGCTTCATGTTCCATACTCCCCCTTATGCAGCTCCAGGGCTCAAATGTTGGAAGCAATGTCCGGCGGGGGAGGAATTGGCTTTGACGAACCGTATATACCAAGGGGTGCTGTATGAGGTGGTTCACCACGGAGGAGATATGTGAAAGTTTAGCGAGGTTTGACAAGGTGGTATTTTAGGGTGATAGTATGATTACGCATGTTGGGGCCTTTTAAGGAAGGTTTGGGTTATGGTGCTGTGTGAGTGTTACCCTGAAATTTTTACCCGATTGGATTTTTAACTAACAAGAGAAAAATGAATGCTTTTGCTTGACACAGTTTAATGTGGGTATTACTGTGACTGTGGAATGGGTTTGTAGAACCCCCCCCCCTAATATCAACCATGCTCACACCTACATCGCAGAATCTTGATATTCATGCGACTGAGACATTCTCACGACAGTTGAAAACCATATAATTGAGCAGTTACCCTATCTTCGTCCGACCTTTCGGATGTACCACGTTGTCGCTCAGGTTTGTTTCCAGACGTTTTTCTGCCGACACCTTGAAGCTTCCCCAATCCGTGACCGGTCCGAAAACCGGTAACCTCTCTTTCTTTCCTCCAACCATGTCGGCCTAACAAATAACAACAAACATAACAACTGCGACAAAAACAGAACAAACAGATATTTTTGGTATTTAGTGGTCAGGATCAAGCGATCCATTCCGGTACGAAATTCTGACTTAAGAAATTTGTCTGTGACTTGCTGCGCTGCCCGTTGCAACGCGCCCAAAACGGCAGTCGGAGGTGGCTACTCGAACATCCACAATTTTGCGGAAGGCGCTCAAGCAGAACACGCTAATAATTTCCTATCCTATAAAGGAAAAGTCGCAGCTTAGATATCTAGCTGTTTTAAGAGGTAGAAAAGGGGCTCGTCATGACGAGCTTATTATTTTCGAACATAACTAACAGTTGCAATACACGACACGAGGCATGTCAACATGTCAGCACGAATAACTATATCAACGCGAATGCCATTCCAAAAGAGGTACTACGCTATACTATTCAACTTTATACCTGGTTACTATGTCCCCACTTAAGGCTGTCTTTCAGTATACTCATACCTAACTAGGAAAACACTCGTTCATGGGAGGGGCTGAGTGGGTTGTAGAAGGGAGTGCAATTCAGCACTATAATCTGTCTAATTGGCACTGTAATAACGATTCGCTATTATCACCTATAAAAACTTCTAGAAAATGATGAACTTATCCTAAACCGTATGAAACCCCAACCAGACTATGAAAACCCGTTATAAAGTGAGTCGTATAAATTCCGATAATAGAAACATGCGACTGAATTACCGGCGGTTTTTGAGGTTGGTAGAGCTTGAAGATAAGGGAGAGAAGCGGGACTCTTCTTAACCCAGTCAATAACTGTTTGAATAATAGACTCGTGTAGACTCAGCTAATAGAGCTGTTACGAGTGTTTCCAGTTCAGTGACTTATTTTGCGAAAACATGAAAAAGAGTAATATATCGCTAAATCTTCATTGCTAAAGAGAGCGTGCCAGAAGATTCCCCAAAGATTTCTTCCTTATTCTTCGTGTAAAAACTGCTGTTCCTTCTTAACTTTTATAAACAACGGCACTCGCGTTTCCTTGACTAGTAGGATTACCTTCTTAGCGATTACAGCAAAAAAGTATATGTTGTAGAAGCGAGAGGGCGTGAATTAAACTACTCATATGGGGAGGTTAGAGCAAACATTAATGGATGTTTTGGAAAGGGTGTGGTTATGGGAGTTGATAGATGAACGTAGATTACACGTCATGACGAACCCCTTTCTGCATCCCAGACACTACTTTTCCCTTTGCAAGATAGTGAGACTTTTAGCGTGTTCTGCTTGAGCGCCTTCCTATTCCTGGCAATGGTAAGCGCAGCATGGTCACCGTCCCATAGGGCAAGATCACCAGGGTCTGCAGGTCGGTCACTAGACCGTACTCGGTCGTTAGCCCGCAAAAAATAGTGTATCTAATTACTCATGTGATTGTTCCCATGACTCTGCCAAGACCGGATATGACCCTCCTAAGAGTCTGGGACCAGCCTGTAACCTCCGCCTTGCTGCTACTCTCTCCCTTCTAGCAGCCTACTCCATTTAAGCAATCAACAGACCGTCATGTCAACTGCAAGCGAAGCTTGGTTTAAGTGTATCGACCCTGAGAGCGAATGGGGCCTGGTGACACTGGAAGGGATTAAATATGTGGCCCAGCTCAAGGAAGCAATCAAAAAGAAAATGGCACCTGAATTGGATGCTTATTCGATGGTCAACCTTACTATCAAGGCGAAGCAAAAGAATGACGACGACAACAATGCAGTGGAGGTCGATGCAAGAAGGACTCTTGCATCGATTTTCGAGAGCTTTGGAAATGACACTAAGTTTCTTGTCAGTGTTCCAGTTCCACACAGTAAGTCCGAGCAAGGTATGTTGAACAAATCATCTCCTCATTTTTCTTACCATTCCCTATCTCTTTGGACTAAAGTCCACCGACCACGCGTCTTTGTTATTCATGTTCACAACGTGCTGAGGTCTTCCAACTTATATAGTCACAACTCGAAAACGAAGTGCTCCAGTTCAATCTTCTGAAGTCACAGACCACGTACCCAAAAGCCCACGGCTGAGCCAAGAGACAGGTTAGGTACTTCCTACGTTATTCCATGTCGATCTTAAAAATTGATTTTCAGTTACAGATATCCCAAACTTGGATGCTATATGCGAATTCTGTGATCATCTCACAACGCCATTCAGTTCTGTTCCTCCTCCCAATGCTGGTATTGTCTCCTCACTTTTACTATCGCCACTACTAGCGACATTAGCTACAAACTTGCCTCCTCAAGCCCGCCGTGAAAATTCCCAGATAATTCATAGAGATTCAACAGCAACAGCGTTTCCTGCATTATCCACACTCTTAGGTTTTATTGCCCTGCCAGACCGAGACATTTACGATGTCAAAGAGCATTCAGAAGATGATTTCCACATTTTGTGGGATAGCATAATTAGAAGCACGTTTTACGTGCTTTCTCGGTATAGCGGGGCATTTGACTTGGAGATGGTTAGGAATAACACAGACTGTTACCAAAGCGGCACCACCAAGGAACACTCCCGACCCGATTTTCTTTGCTACCAGGGGGGGGCATTAGTTTTGAGAGGGGAAGAAAAACGCAACCCAAGAGGGTTGACTGACAGCCGCAGAGAGCTCCTCGAAAAGTTTGGCGATTGGAGCACTGCCTTCTATGGGCAATTACCATTTGTACTGGGGTATGCCACCGGGGGTTTGAGCATAAAGTGAGTACAAGTATCTATCGGGCTACCCGATGCAGTTTTCCATGGACTAATACTATATCAGCTTTTTTTTATTGACGCCCAACAAAGAATGCATTGCCGTTTTCCCTACTCCATTTTATGCAGGCCATGTGGATGTGCGAATGCGCTTAGTTCAAGTTGTCATAAACATTTTCCGGCTGTTTCGAACCATGTGTCACTTGCTGCCAAGCGATTGCCCAATACGTTTATTCTCAACACTTGAGAGGCAGGAAGGCGTCAGCGTAAGGTCTTGGCTGCCTTCGCATGAAATTGAGATGTACTAATAAACTGCTCCATCATCATAGGTAACAATATTTCCCACATACGTTTTGAAAAAAATTCCGCTGGATTGGAAGTATGCCAGAAAGTCCGAGCTGCTTACCCTATATAACGCAATACTTGAGCAAAAGCCACGAAATATCGTAAATATTAAGGAGATGCCAACATTTACTAGACGTCACATGCGGCTAGAACTTAGTCCTGTGGGGTATCCAGTGCACGTCAGGGACATTATCCAGCTACGTCACACCATCAGAGACATGCTGAAGGGACTTGTATTTTTGCATAAATTGGGTTACGTCCACCGTGATCTACGTTGGGCTAACGTAATTCGGGACCGATATGGGAATGTGCTTCTAATTGACTTGGAACATGCGGGTTTAGAGGGAACGCCGGACCATTTTCTAGATACCTGGCCCATTTCGGGAGTCCATGACGGAGTATATACCAAATCAATGGATAATGTCATGCTCCATTCTATGATTATGACGTATCATTCACTGATCCAGGATGATGAAGAAGCGTTAAATTTCATGGCGAAATTAAAAACAAGTAATTCAGCAGAGGAGACTGTCCTACATCCCTGGTTGTGCGATTAAGAATCTTTTTTTTTTTTTTTCTGGAAAGAGAAAAAGTGGACAAATGATTCGGCATGCATTTGGTTTTTCTTACGTCTTCTGTGTGGCGGTACGTCCTGCCCTGTTGACATTTCTTTTATCTCTTCATATAAGGCATTGAGGGGTTTATGTTTTTCTTTCAACTTTGCGTTTTTTGTTTGCTAATTCACTAACTTTCATTATTTTATGGCGTCTTGTTTTTGATAATACATTTTTTTTTTCTTATATACCTTAGGGCAATGCGTATAAAGGGAGATAGGTCCGTATCATGGATGCTCATTGAGGATAGGCCCGTCAGCTTTATCCTTCACCTTCCATACCCATTTGTACTCCTCAATCCTAAATCGACCGCAACCACACAGCCATCAGGATCGCCTGGGTCAGGGGCAATGTAGGCATCGAAGGCAATGAGAAGGCAGACAGCCATGCAACTTTCCAGTCGATATTAGGCCACTTGAGGGGATCACTCCGCACAGTCACAGAAGGGCGGCTATGCGCAGCCTCAAAGGCGATAAGGAAGAGGGCTAGAACAAAGGCTGGATACGGCACACACAACGCAGCCATCTGGAATAGACGAGCCTTCTCCGCCTTCACTTGGATCGGAGTGACTGGGGGCCCAAAAAGAGCTGGTTACCGTGGTGCAGTGGGGAGGTTCTGGAGGTCGATGGCAGTTGGGTTTGGAAAATAAAAGTTCAGAGGAGAGTTTCTGGGCGACAAAGTGGATTTCCTGCTGGGCCCAAGAACAAGTCGTTAGATGAAGATTCCATCGCTAGGATTGATCGGTACCCACATTGAAGTGTACTTTACTGGGCAATATTATTTTAAAGTATCCTCAATTTCAGGAGCCCGCCTTGGCGTACTCTTGCACGCTGCCAGATAGGCGAGCCTTACTGTGTGTATAAACACTGAACGGAAATGTCAAAAAAAGAAATCTACAACACCAGGGATTCCCACAGGGTCTTCCACTGCAGCAATTTAGCACTAAACCTGCTAGCGTAGTCACTACCTCATATGATCTAGTGCTGACCAGATGATCTTGTGCCTCAGTTAATTCACACTAAACCTGCTAGTGTAGTCACTACCTCTTATACTCTAGTACCGACCAGATGATCTGGTGCCTTAGTTAATTCGCACTAAACCTGCTAGCGTAGTCACTACCTTTTATAATCTAGTGCTGGCAAGATGATCTAGACCTACTAGTTATTACTGCTACCTTCAGTCTAGTTTCACTCGGATGATCTCAAATAGCACTAAGCCACATCAGGAAAAAATAAATAGTTTGTCTCTAGTATCTTTTGTAGTATCCAATGGCATCTAGTAGTGTCCTATACTTCTTTTATGTCTCCTATATCTTTAGTAAATAATATTTCTGGAAGATACAGGAGACATAAAAGAGGCATAGAATGCCACTAGATACTACTAAATACTATAAAAGATACTGAAGGTAAACTATTTATTCTTTCCTGATGCATATTAGTGTAGTACTATAGAGACTTAAGTTATATAGTAGTACTATTATATATATATAAAATATAAATAATATATATAGATTTTAGGATCTCATAAGATATACTTGTATTCATTATTATATGAATATTAGAGATTGAATAAATCTTGATACTCAAATTGATAGCTTACTTGTGATTTACATATTTTATATATATATATAGTAATAGTACTACTATATAACTTAAGTCTATAGTATATAATTCATGTTAGAAATATCTAGTATTCTTTATATATTCTAATAATTAATGCTACAAATATATGAGTTTCAATACAGAGGCATGGAACAAAAGTCTTTTCCCCTTTCCTATCTAAGAGTTGTATATGCAGGACTATATATATATAGATACTTAGCATATGCATAGGCATTCATGCATAAGTATTTATGAATATGGTCTCAATACTATGACCTTCCTATATTATCAGTTGTCTTACTTTACTATCCAACCTCTCAATTTACTAGTATTGCCGACATCTCAATTGGCTAGATATTAACTCTTCTCTAACTATGGAATCAGCTCTTTCTTGACTCGTAACCCTTCAACTAACTCTTCTCTAATATGTAATTTATCAAGTATATTGCCCTTCTTCACCCTTTTAAATTGTTTATATTAACCTCAATTTCCTAAATATCAACTCTCCAGTTGTATACTCCCTAAACCTACCAATCAAGCACCCCACAACTTGCCAATTGAGTACCTCCTGAACTTACTAATCAAGCATCTCCCGAACCTGCCAATCGAGTACCTCCTGAATCTACTAATCGAAGACCTCCCGAACCTGCCAATCGAGCACCTCCCAAACCTACCAATTAAACACATCAGGAAAGAACAAATAGTTTGCCTCCTATGTCTTTTATAGTATCCAGTAGCATCTAGTAGCATCCTGTGTCTCTTTTGTATCTCCTGTGTCTTCTAGAAACATTGTTTACTAGAGATATAAGAGATATAAAAGAGGTACAGGATGCCACTGGATACCATTGGATACCATAAAAGACACGGGAAACAAACTATTTATTTTTTCCTGATGCATTCTCTAATACCTCCCCAATTGGGATATTTGATATTGTGTCTCATACTCAAGCAGTGATCTGGTAATCTATAGAAGAGGCTCTAGCCATTATTCAACAGCAAACTGGAATAACTCTAAGACATGTCCGGAATCTCTATAATGAAGTACAGCAAAAGGGGTAGGAACATAGTACCTTATTAAAAATAGAGCATATCTAGAATAGGGATTGCTGTAGGAGGAAAAAAAAGATTACTCCTATAGTAGAGTAGGCTATTGTAGATACAGTTACTAAAGATTGGTATAGTTAAGAGAAAACACTTGTCTAGCTTAGCTTGCAGTTTAGTATCTCATCTTAAAGCATATTCCAGATTTTCTCCAAAAAAAAATTCTACAAAACAAAGCCCACAAGAAAACTCAGCCTCACTAAAGATATGAAGGTGGCTAGGTATCTCTTTACTAAATAATATCAATATTGGATACTTGAAAATTGGAAGTCTGTAATATAGACTAATAAGACTTCTATCCTGTTAGACCATCGGCAGGGTAGTTATCGAGTATGGTAATATCCTAATGAGTAGTATATTAAATCTTGTATTAGAGAGAGATAGAAGAGGTATTCGGAGTTTATATTCTGGGGCTGTTTTACCTATGACTCAAGGGGCCCTACTATATTTAGAAGACTGAAACTACTGAAGAGAAGAGAACTGCCAATGAGAAAATCACCTATATAAATAATACTATTGAGCAAGAGGTGAAGGCTGAATAGGACAAAAAAATAGCATTTAGAGATACCAAGCCTGGTCAAAAGCCATAGTGGAGGTTCACTGCAGACAATAGGGCATTTGTCTAAACCTCTAAAGGTAGTATTGATTAGTATCGATATCTTAACTATATTCTTTTGCAGAAGCTTCTTGTTATGGCTCAGGTAAGAGACCTACGTACTAAGACGCGGAACCCAGTCCTGAGCATTCGTTAAGCACTAGCTAATACAGTAGCCTGATCACCTACTAGTTAGATAAACTAAGTCCATAAAGACCTGACATGGACAAACGAAATCAAGAGGTTAGAGGGATTTCCGAGCCAGACGGGATATTACTAGAGATATTATAAGGGACTCACGACTACGATGAAGAAGGGTGACTAATATGGATACGGCCAAACGGAAGGTGGTAAGGTTACGAAGGGGCAATCATGTGTCGGGATGTATACGGTTAGCAACAACAAGCACTACACAGGATCACTAGCATTTTATTAGGAGGTAAACATCTTAGGTAGGAAGGTTAAGGAGGTAAAAAGGGAACTTAAAGGGACCTCCACCACGAAATGGTCCATGGTATAGTAGGAGGTGACCAGACGCAACGACAACAACAGAGCCAAGCCCTCCTCCCCTACCCGAACGTAATTAATATACGGAACTCCCTCCACCATGACCACCACGTCCACCACGACGACGATGAGGAACGAGCTCATTGACATGACGAACTACAACAACAGATACACCAACACCACTGACATGACCTCCCCGAACACCAACTTGAGGATCAGATCGATCACTCCGAAGTTAAGACCATTTAGCCAGTGACATAAGGACTACGGCTAATAAGTATCATAAATCATCCTATAAGACTAACATCTTCCTAAATCTATTTAGGGGTAGTTAAGAAGATTTAGACACTAGCTCACTCTCCAATTAAAGTAGTTCGAACGCCGATTACTGTAGACGATCAACACACAAGACCGACCAACGGACCAACCGGCACAAGACGTGTAACCGCCGTCAAACGACCCGGTCTGACCACTGTCTACGAACAACATCGACGTCGGAAACATGGACGCGTTCTCGACGGAGAAAAAGAACAACATCAACGACGTTGACTCGAGCGTAGGGGACTTGAAGCCGTAATGAACGCTATCCCCAGACTACGGAGCATCCACGAGCAGGAAAAGGAAAGGCGACACCAACCTTGACGTCACCATGTGATACTTACTAACGAAGACCTGACGATAGTCATCTACGATGTCATCGACGTCCATGCCCCCTCGCACCGTCATCACCGCCCTCACGAGAAACACGAACAAGTAGGGTAGGGAGCTTTAACTTCCTCGAAAGTCCTGCCATCCCCCAATCACGACGTAGCAGGTAACGTAGGAGTTGACAGCGACCTCCACCATCCTAGACTGCTACCCTGTATAACCGTCTCCTCCATAACCACAATCAGATAACAGCCATTATCTGGTCGTAACATTACAATGTCCGCTCGACATTATATGGATTTTCGATATATTTTATCCATGCCTTGTGCCTTGAACACGATCGTTCATCTATATTATCTTGAGCCCACATTTACGCACGAACTACTTTCGTTTAGCATAACACTGAATCTTGTTGCGAAAGCAGAACGGAAAGATAGATAGATTTTCCACGAGCGAATATATCCGTCGAACTAGACTATTGGTAAATAGTCTAGGGTATGGTCAACGGATAAATTCGTATCGATTGTCTGCTCCGACACAGCAGTCATCAACGGATTAACCCGTTGGTGAAGGGTTATACCTGTGGATGTCAGACTGTATGTATATACTCAAGTCGACTCTACGTTGCGTTAGTAGGAGTCCGACTTCATGTACTTGATTGATATCTTGGTTGGTTATTGGCATGTACTTATTGTCTATTGTCTTTGATTATCTTGGTATAGCTTCTGAATTTGTATGTACTCCGGTAGGACTCCAGTGTGTGAAGGCATAAGGGTAGGGATTAAGGCG
>ML121565.1:208066-259902 GCA_003788615.2 Terfezia boudieri ATCC MYA-4762 | reverse complement strand
TAGGAGATCACCGAGGAAGAGGTATAGATTTTCCTTTTGTCTACCTTAGGTGGCGTGGCTTGTTCCATATTGATCTGGGGCGAGGTTCTGCTAATTATTGACGCCAGCAAACGGTACTCCCGTTATGCCCAAGTATTCTCCACAGAACAGGCAGATCGTCTACCTGAACACAAGGCATGGGATCATGAAATTCCTCTACAAGACCCGAACGCAAAGATACCCACGGGGGCCATCTACAAGACCACATGGGAAGAGGATGAGGCACTGCAGGCCTACTTGAAGAAAGAAGTACCAACAGGCAAGGTTAGGTACTCTCGGTCGGCCACGGGTGCCCCTATATTATTCGTCAAGAAGAAGGATGGATCTCTGAGGATATGCGTGGACTATCGGGCCTTAAATCGACTGACAATCCCGAACAAGTACCCCCTACCACTCATCTCCGAATTGCTTGATAAAACTAGAGGGGGGAAATGGTTCACAAGGCTCGACTTGAAGAATGGATACAACCTAATCCGTATTGCTCCAGGCCATGAATGGAAGACCGCCTTCCGCACTAAGAGAGGACTATTCGAGTATACGGTCATGCCGTTCGGATTAACAAATGCTCCCGCTACCTTCCAAGAAATGATGGACTCGATCTTCAAGGACATGGAAGGATGTATCTGGTACTTGGATGACATACTAATATATGGTGGAGAGACAGAGGCAGAGCACCAGCAGTTGGTAGAAAAGGTTCTTCAACAGTGCGTTCAACATGGGTTGGCTGTCAATCTCGCTAAATCAGAATTCCATGTTCAAGAGACTGTCTTCCTAGGTCATGTCATCAACGGTCAGCAGATCCAAATGGACCCGTCCAAGCTCGACACTATGTCCAAGTGGCCGGTCCCAACAAAAAAGAAGGAGGTACAAGCATTCCTTGGTTTTGCTAATTACTACCGTCGGTTCATTGAAAACTACAGTGGTAAAGCTAGACCACTAATCGACCTAACTAAGGACGTACCCTTCTCTTGGGGAGAGCAACAACAGAGAGCCTTCGACGAACTACGCCAACAATTCATGTCCGCTCCCATCCTCACTCAGTTCGATAGAACCCTCGAGACAATTATGGAAACCGATGCTAGTAATCAGGCTATTGCTGGTATCTTATCTCAATATCACATTATCGACGGAGCTAAGAGACTGCACCCAGTTGAATACCATGCAAAAACCCTTTCCGCTACCCAACGCAACTGGCCGATCCATGATAAAGAACTATTCGCAATAGTGGATTGTTTCCGGAAGTGGCGAGATTGGCTAGTAGGTGTTAATGTGAACGTCTATACAGACCATCAAGGGTTACAATACTTCAACACCAAGCAGAAACTCAACTTCCGTCAAGCTACCTGGTACCTACGGATGTCCGAATTCAATTACCAAATCCACTACCGACCTGGCACAAAGATGGGCAAGCCAGATGGCCTATCTAGACATTCAGGGGAAGAGAAATCTGGTATGGAAGCCAAATTTTTTGATGAAGGACAACTAATGGTGCTTGGGGAAGAGGATGAAGAGGAAGCAGAGGATGTGGAAGTGGATGGGATTGATATGGCAGGATGGGAAAAGAGGGAGGGACTATGGGTCGTTCCGTAAGAGCATAGGTTGGAAGTGCTTAGGCAGCATCATGACAGTCAAGTGGCTGGTCATTGGGGAAGACATCGAACGCAAGAGCTAGTATCACGGAACTTTGTATGGGATAAGTGGCAAGAGGATGTGGCAAACTATGTGGCAGGATGTATCAAGTGTCAGAAGGCAAAAGCGGACAGGCACAGCAGGCAAACTAAGTTGGTACCAATGCCAACAGGGGAACGCCCCTTTGAGGAAATAGCTATGGATTTCGTGGGAGAACTCCCGGAGTCAGAAGGCTTCAATGCTATTCTCGTGGTTACAGACCGGTTCACCAAAGTACAGCATTACGTTCCGGCAAAGACAACATGGACAGCAGCTGACGTAGCTAATGTCTATATCAACGAGATATGGAGGCTCTATGGACTCCCGAAACATATCACCTCTGACCGTGGCCCTCAATTCGCTTCCAAGTTTCTCAAAGAAGTAAATAAGAAGCTTGGAATAACCCTCCGCCTTTCAACAGCCTACCACCCGCAAACAGATGGACTTAGTGAAAGAGCCATCCAGACACTAAAGCAGTACCTCCGCATATACTGTCATGACAGGCAATCTCGTTGGAAAGCTTGGTTACCCTTAGCCGAGTTTGCCTATAATACCGCCACTACCTCTACCCATAAATACTCACCCTACCGAAGCTTGTATGGCTTTGACCCTCGGACGATACACCTGTCAGACGACTTCGAATTCTCATCACCTGCGGCAGAAGAATGGCTCGAACGAATGACAACAGTGCACAACCAAGTTCATAATACCCTCAAGCAAATCAATCACAAACGAAGTGCTATCAGTCTCGAAAAGGCTAGGCATTTCAATATTGATGATTGGGTATTGGTTGATCGACGGAACCTCCAAATCAAAGCTGGCAATAACCGTTCACTTACGAATAAGTGGATAGGACCCTATAAGGTTACGAAAGCAATTGGGTCTCATGCATATGAGTTGGAAGTTCCAGATGGTACCCGATGGCACAATGTTGTTCATACTACTTTACTGAAGCCATTCCGACAGAGAGACGAGCCGCAGGATATGGACGAAGATGAGGAAGACATTTTTGAAGTCGAGTCTATTGTTGACTCCCGGAAAAATAGAGGTGTTGTTAAATATAGGGTGAGATGGGTGGGATATACGGAGTTCGAAGATACATGGGAAACGCTCGATATGCTCGATAATTGCCCCCTCAAGTTGCAGGAGTTTCGGGACAAGTACCCAAACAAACCTCAAGATCCTTGAAATGGTTCAAGGGATGGCTCTCCCAAATGGGTGAGAAGGAAGCAACATGGTACCTTTTACCCTCCTCACTTGTCGCCTTTTCCTGATGCAGGTTTTTTGGCAAGGAGAAAGGTTTTTAACGGCCATGGCATACATGTGTAGGCACACCGGTCTTGTGGGACTCTATGATGGCATAGGGAGTACGGGTATCTAGCGGAAAATGTTAGTACTCTCCACCAGGGTTACTTGAGCTGTTACTAACACATATCCGCCTGAAGAGGGCAAGTAGGATTGTGTTCAGTTGAGGACAACTGCCTCGGAACGGGGAGTAATGTTATGGCTCAGGTAAGAGACCTACGCACTAAGACGCGGAACCCAGTCCTGAGCATTCGTTAAGCACTAGCTAATACAGTAGCCTGATCACCTACTAGTTAGATGCGGAATTAGGGATGGGAATACGGAAGTGTGTGACCTCAGGATGGCCTCATGTATGTTTAAGTCTTCGATATGGTTCTATTAGTTTCTGTTATCTGTTATTCATGTATGGTTATTGGTTGGTTCTATAGTTAGTTCATGTACTTCAGCCTGAGGATGATTGCGTTGCATCTCAGCTGAACTCATATATGTATGTCAGACTGTAGGTGTCCATATTGGGAAGTGGTTGCCCAATTAGGCAACTACTGACGACACAGCCTCGTCTGTTAGCTATGCTTAAATAGGCAACTGGTATGGGATCTGATAAATGGTTATCAGATCAAGCTGCCTATATAAGCGAGCACCTTTTAGATAGATAGAAAGGCAAGACGAAAGCGTTGTTCTAAGTCACAATACGATTTGCTTTCATCAAGCACGCATTTACACCCGAGTTCTATTATATCTACTTGCTAGCACAAGTTCCGTGTTCCGTACCTATTTTATATAGCTTTTAGGTATATTACAGCTCGCCTGTAACACTTCTGCTTTTTGCTGATGCTCTTAAGTATGCTGGTGTCCCAAATATTATTATCAGAGAAGACAAGATCCCATCTCATATATCTCTACATCAGTAGCTACACTTTGACGCTACCAGTATACAATGACTTATCTGGCCAGGCAACTCACCTGATCTGAATATAATTGAGATTTACTAGGTATATCTCAAGTATATAACTATGAAAGAGGTAAATTTCCTAATCCCCTGAACACCCCAATACTCTAATTCCCTAAACACCTCTATCCCCTGAATACTCTAATCCTCCAAACATTCCAATCCCCTGAACACCCCAATCCTCTGAACACCTCAATCCCCTGAACACCTCAATCCCCTAAATACTCTAATCCCTTGAACATCCCAATTACTAATAACTAAAATAGGAATCTTACACTTTCTGCATGGCAGCTAAACAAGCATAGAAGAATGCATAGTGTGACTTTGAGTAATGGAGGATTCAGCATTGGATTGAACATATTCTCTACTATATCTAAGAGGTCATCAAACTTGAGGGTGGAAATGAATATTTTGAAGGACACCCTCTTATGAAAAGAGATAAAGAGTACTGGATTACAATCTACTATGAGTGGTAGCTCTACATTCAAGAGACTAACAAGATCTACAAGAATGTATGGTCACTCTTTCAATATACTATGGTTAGATTGCTAGCTAAGTATATTGTACATCTTAAGTCTCTCATTGGTATTTAAGAAGTTGTTGATCTAGAAGATCTTAATACTAATGAATAGAGGTATATGCTGGAGACCAATCAAATTGTCAGTATTAATCCAATTGATATCATGATTTCAGCTAGTTTTAAAGATTGAAAAAAGAAGGCCCCTAAAGATAGTATTCAGAAGTGTAAGAGAAAACTAGGGCTTCAGACATATAAGGTGCACTTTATACCCTTATTAATACCTAGTATGAGTTGGAGGAGGTGAAGTGGAATAGGTATATGAGGTGGGCGGAGGGTGAGAGCATTGTCATATAGTAGATACTTGCTAGTCATATGTAGTTAGCTAAACTGATATGCATATGCCAAGTATAAATGTATACATATGCAGGGTTATTCCAAAGAAGAAAGGGGAAAAGACTTTTATTCCGTGCCTCTGTACTAATATATACTATATTTTTATATAATATATTTACTAAAATTACTGAAATAGAGCTTGTGTAAATAAGCTTACTTTAAAACTAATATATTACTACTAGCCTTATAAAATAAGTTGGCTTACTAATAATAATGATGTATGTATTAATAAATAAGATTATTTATTAGTATTTATTATCTATATAAGAAGATACTTAGACTACAAATTTCATACATCAGTAATTATACTACTAATTAGTTAAGAAAATTAGTATAGTTACTATCTATTATAATCTAGTGCCTATCATATAGAAATAAGAAATTTCTTATAGTGTAGGAAGTAGTTATCTATCTAAAGTGTCTAGCCTTTTAGATACTCTCTATTTCTCTTGAATTTATTTAAAAGTGGTCCTTTTCTAGCTACTTGTCTATCTTTAAAAATTCCTAGTTCTGCTAGATATTGTAGTAGTAAAGTAAAATCTTATGGTCTTAATCATGATACTGGTAGTAGTAGTAGTAGTAGCATGCCTCTTGCTACTTGTTTAAATCTTTATATTATATTTCTAGAGGGGTATATTGGTTATGGTACTTAGATATATTGCTCTACTACTACTAATAGTACTTCAATTCTCTTAAATTATATATTGGTTTGTCCTTAAAACCATTCTTTCTGCTGCTTAAGATAGTTTAAATTGTAGTTTATATGCTCAAATTACCTGATATTATACTATTATTCTAATAGAATAAAGTTCTAGATCTGCTAAAGAACAATTTAAGTATTATTCAATAGTTATACCTAGTTATTAGCAGTAGTATTAGCTGTATTTTGGATATCTGCAGCTATCCTATAAATAAATTTTATATGAGTTTTCTGAGTCTACTAAAGATACTTTACTTTAGCAAGTATGGCTTGCTTTTCTACTTTTAAGTATTGAATCTGTGTCTTCATAGTAATATAGCCTAGGTTAATTGAAATGTAATAGTGAGCAGTAAGTTGTTTATCTTTAATCAAGGATCCTAGTTGAATAGAGAGAGCTATAGATTATATAATAGGTTCTAGAGATAAACAAAATAATGATCTGACTCCTATTTGTTAGCAGAGGGTGCCTTAATACTTCTAACACTAAAGGGTCTGCTAGAATAGAGGTATATAATATTATACAATAAACTATTCAGCCTATCATTATACCTAAACAATACTATCATTATTATTATTAGCTATAGCATCAGCAAGAAAAAAATGGTGTCCGGACGCACCACCAAGCGTCCTGTGTGTCCTGTGCATCAGGACGTGCAGTTGAGCTACAACACAATCCTAATGCCTAGCTTGGTTGCAACACTATCTAGGGGCATGAATGGGTCACAAAAATTCCCTGATGCCCCATTGGCTCACTAAAGAATTCTGGCACCTTGGTGGGTCGCTAAAGACTCCTGCCGCATCAAGTTAGGGAAATCCCGTCTGAGGTAAATCAGTTGTATGTATTCCATCGGGATGATATAGGGCAGGCTTTGTTACAACTAAGGGGTCACGTATTGTTTTTATATCACACATGTCATATACAAATCATTCTATTCCCAAATCTGTTATATATATCATTCAACTGTGAACTATCTCTATTCTAGTTCCTATTATGAATATTATTCCATGTATGCAGATCAATACGGTTATTAATAATATAAAGCTCTTCATTGTGGATTGGGACTAGGTGGGCCATGCCTTCTATATCTATGATTCTGATTATATGATTCTTGCATAGTAAACCCATATGAATCATGCCCTCTGAGCCATCTGGCATCGATGACCCAACTACTATCATCAGCAAAACATGCACAAGGCGGTAAGTATCGTTGGCTGCTATGTGTTGAAGCTTAAACAATGTATTTAGTTTGGTAGGAATCCTGCCATCAAGTCCACCCGGGGCTTTCCCCAGTATCGACTTGTGACGTCGGACAAATACCCAGTCATGTCTTTCATGTTGGTTATAGAATAACTTACCTCCTGTGCAGCGTACGTGGTGAATTATATGCCCATCGTCATTGAACGTTGGAACTGCAACTTGTAGAATATGAAATGTCTCGAGGGGGGCATTCAGGAGATGTGTGGCGTCGGGTTCGCAGTCAGACGATTGGCAGCAAGGGTTCCGTGGAAGATAGCTGGCTGTAAGAGTCTTGAGGTCGGGGAGTTTGTAGTGAGTCTGCAAACTTTCAAGATCATATATGTTAGTTATCTTGAGTGGACCTTGTAACTTACGTCTTGTCATCTCAGGGTGCGTATCACTGGGTAGATACAAACTTGGCCTAGGGCAAGGAATAATGCCACGTATTTCGTCGGGAATGTGGGGAAGATCTTTGATCCATTATTCAAGATTCTTGTCCCTCATGGCGAAATTGTATCTCCTAGTATAAATCTAAAGAATTTGTGGCATTGTATTGATGTGATTGCTCTACCTGTATGCATTCTTCAGAGGCTTATGAGAGGCCTCACAAATCTCTGTGGAATATTGCGGCAGAGATCCATATTGGGCAATTTGATCTGTGAAATGGGAGATTAAATGCATCTTGGGAAAGTTGTAGTGGGCCGCACTTGTGAGGGTGTCGTATACCAATTCCTCAGCCTCGAGTTATAACTCCGGTTGGAGCTTTCTGTATTTGGAGGGGGTGTCTGGACGCAAGTTATCTAATGCCAGCAGTCGGTGATGTTGTGCACGGAGGTCCTTGGATACTACCTTAGCCTCAATCTTGGAAGACTTTATTGCTCGAAAGCGAAGAAATATATCTTTGTATTTATGAAAGTCCACCAAGTAATCCCTCATAGATTAGATTGTCACTGGGGTATGGACCTTGTATTGTGCAATTAGGATATAGTCGGTTAAATACCGAACACATAATATTGCTTTGTGGCACAAGGGTTTGTGTCGGGTTGCAATAGCAGGAGTGTCGGATGTATGACTGAGAGCAGCAGTGAATACTACGGGAAGTATACGAAGTAAATTGCGCATTTCTTTGCCCTGCCATTGAGAGATAGCCCGGTAAGCTTTGTTTGGCCTAGTCAACTCCGGGAATAGGGGTAATCTGGACCATATGTGATCGAAAACTGTAATACGCCCGATGTGATTGAGGAATTCCTAGATCCATTTCATGAGGTGGGTGAACATGCCAAGGAGAAGTATATGCAGGGTATCTGTGCGAACAAGAGTATATGGTTCACAATGGGGCAGATATCAAAGTGTATTATTAATATTCTTGACGCCATTGGATTCGAGTTCTGCCACCCAGGAATTATGATATGTGGCGGCATACTGGGTATGTAGCCGCATATCATATGATATGTCTGGAAGCTGACCAAATTCATGGGGGGGGGCAATACAGATAGGACATCAGTTGGATATGATACTATGAATCATAATATTCTCTATGTGGTCGGCTAACCAAGCTGATAACTTGGGTATACATGTCTGAACTTGTTCATCGCAACATACCATCGGAATCCCTTGTTGACTTCTTGCATCGGCCAGGGGATTGAGGATAGAACTCAGGATCTCGTAGGTCACCTGAAGTGCATCCAATTCCTGAGCCTCGATAGAGTGCCCAGGAATTCTATCGAAGCGTTTTGGTGGGATAGGAAGTAGAGCAATAGGAATCCACGTATTCATGGTTGGTTTGTTATGAATAGTAGATTTGATATTCCCAATACTCATATACAGTGGCCATAACTTCTTGTCCCCAGAGAAGTTGGTCAGATGTGTCTGATCCGAGGCCAAAAGTACTGGGACTAGGGTAGATCCGACGGGAATTGTAGCCTGGAAGACGTAAGTAAGCAGGTATAGAAGGATGAATGGGGTTTATACCTGTTGGTCCCACCACCATAATATAGTATTCATTTCGGAATATATCCTTTTGTTATTCTTATTGAATAACTTAACTGGTTCCCAGAGCATATGTTCCACATATACTCTCTGCCGCAATAGATATCTGATGCATTATATGATATTGCGATAGTAGAAATCCAACTTTGGTTGCAAGGTATATTGAACGGAGCCTGTGTTCCACATAGGATCCGCAACTATTTTGGCAGTTTGCTGGGAGAATGTGTACCCAGACTTAAAAGAGACAGCCAACGTCGGATGGTCGGCGGGGTTTGTCAGCAGAATCTGGTCCCGAAAGAAATCGTCAATCCTGGTTTGTTGTAAGGAATACATATTTTGTCTTATTTTTATCTCCTGTTTCCACCCACAAATGTTTTCTTATCGTTATATTTATTCCAGTTTAAGTAATTCCCTTGGAAGGATTAGTATATGGATTATGCATGTGTTAGTTATGTTTTCTTTAGCACAGTTTATCTTTCCTTTTCTCAGCTATTATGTGCTCCTAGTACGTCATAGGAATAGTCAGGCACTAACTATTCCTCCTCCTGTTCTAGCTACCTATTCCAGTCAGTAAGCTGATATCATATTTATCATTTTGTTTCTTTCTACAGTCTCGTTTCTGTTACATTCTCTGACGTTATCTATGATACTAAACGTATCAATAATGAGCCTTCTTGTATCTATAATGATCTGGTATCATTATGACTCTTGATGATTGTTTCTCGGATGAGTCTCTCTAAGACTCATTGCCTTAAGATTCAGTTTCTATAAAAGACCTGAAATCCACGGCCTCTAGTTAGGACAGATCTCTTTCAATACCTTCTAGTTTAGCAACATCAGAATATACAAGCTACACTAGTAATATTCATGTTCTTGCCTCTTTACCGTGACCAGACACCTCCCTCTTCTCTCTATAATTACACCTGTGGTTTGCTGTCTTCTAGGACTCCTGTATAGGACTTAGAGACAGCATCAACTGCCTTCACTATGTTAGTAGAGCCGTACTCCCCCCCGGAACACCTCTACTAACTTGGCCTATGCTTACATTTTTTTTACTATCAAACCCGCTTTAAAAAATTCCTCTTTTCTACTCTAGGGACTGATCACTCCTAGTGACTCTTGAACCCATCTAGACTCTCTAGAACTCCCCAGAATACTCTTAGGTAATGTAGACCTAATCCAGAACCGAGCTCAACAAGGCTAGTGAATCAGTCAGCCACTATTCTCCCTTGTCATTTCCAGAACGCCAGAAAATTCCTGTCAGCACTAGTTATCAGCACTAGACCTCTTTACGAACGCAATATTTAGTACAAGTCTTGCACAGAAAAACCAAGCAACCTCAATGGCGTCAGAACTACCTGCAGCATCCAGATCCTCCAGCAGGCTCTTTGGAAAGAATCCAGAATTTTCTCCTCTCAAGAGAAATCCTTCATCTAGAACTGCATCAAGGCAATCAGCACGAGATGATCCTGCAGAATCAAGCAAAGAAGAAGATGATGAGTTTGAGTCAAAAGATGAACAAGAAGAAGAATGTGACACAGAACAAACTCCCAGACTATCTACGATAGGTAAACGACCAGAAGTAATAGTTCAACAGCCGACTCCTCGCAAACCATACTGATTCGAGGAAGACCCTATTCCAGAGGACGAAGCAGCAGTCAAACAGCTAATCTAAATAATGAAGATGTTTTATTACGCTCACAAACCGAATAGACCTACCTTCGATAATAACCCAAATAGAGTAGTAAAGCTAATTCATGCTACTAATGAATTAGCTAAGGAATTCAGACAACAGAATATTCCAGGACAGTTTCCAATCACTCCAGAGAAACTAGCTCGATGAGGAACAGGGCAACTCAATATTCCTACAGCTCCACAAAAAGCTAAGGAGACACAATAAGGTCTCTTTGCTAAAGCAACAAAAGAACTTCGTGATACCTTTAAGCCAAATATACCTAATATACCTTCATTAGGGATAGGCTCATCATCCGCTAGCGCACAGCAACAACCTCCATCTATTTTCTCACAGTTTGCAGCGTCTCAAAGAAGCCTGTCCGCTCCTCTGGGATCTCACATAAGTACTAGTGGAGCTACTCAGACATTATGGTCATCACCTCCAAATCCTCCTAGTACTACTGCGTTTAGTGCTAATACTCCTCAACAAAATACTCAAGCACCTCCTGCATCCTCTCATCATCTGCATACTCTAAAGAAAACCCCTACTAAGGTTCAGTTATCTGCCCCCCCAGGACCCCCTGGTGATTCAGATGAATCAGACTCTGATTCATCAGAAGGTGGTAATCGCGGCGCTACTGGCGGTAATCATGGGTCCGGTGGAAGAGCAGAAAGATCTCAAAGTGTAGTTTCTACTGCAAGTTCCGTATTTGGCAGTAGTAAACTCAAGGCTCCAAAACTCGAGAAAAATAATGGATCTGGCAAGTGGAAGCAAGCGGCTACATTTGACAATTGGGTGGATGATGCCATAGATATTCTTGACATGGGAGATCTTGATCCAGATTCCAAAGAAACTATGATTTGGCTAGGTTGGCATCTTGAAGGAGATGCAAAAATCCTGCATAGTTCATACAGAAAAAATCTAGAAACCAAGTCGTATACAGTAGCTCAGTTCCTAAAAGAGTTTAGGAAATTCTGTATCCCCTTCACTAGCAAAGACCAACTCTGGACTGAATTCCAAGCAATCAGACAAACCTAGAACGGACGCACTAAGCCAATTCAGCAAGTTGCAAATAAAATCAAGCAAATGCAACTTCTCCTTACTAAAATTTCTGATTGGCAATACTATCACCAATTATTGGAAGCTATGGATCCCTCTCTCCTCCATAAGGTTAGAGCATATGTAAATGAAGATATGCTATAGGATAAAATAATTGAGCTCTGCAGTAAGCATGACTCAGTTATGCATAAGTATCAAACCTCTAAAAAGGACAACAAGTCCAAGAATGGCCAAAAAATGCACCAACAACCTTCTACCTCACAGGGTACCTCCAGTTCAGGACAAACTAAATCCTCCTTTAGCAAGTCCAAGCTAGTCAGCAACGCCACCAATACAAACCCAGCCTACAAGAAGCTTACTCCAGAAGAAAAAGCAGACTTAACTAAGAAAGGTGGATATTATTACTGCAGAAAAGTAGGTCATCAAGCTACTAACTGTCCAGTTAAGAAGCAACAAATCAGAAGTGCAGCTGGCACGATCCGACAGGAAGAAGATCATCCAGAACGAATCACTTCTACAGCACAATTCATTCAGGATCAAGAACCTCCCATCCCGCACACCAAAGGAAAATCAGTAACCTCTATTATTGATGCAGCTAAGGAACACCTCCTAGTCACAACAAAGATCAATGGTTACCCAGCTAAGACTCTAGTGGATCAACAAACTGCAGGAGCAGACCTAATTAGTAGCAAATTTTGCACCTTGTATAATTTGTTATTATATACACTAAAGAATCCTATTACCTTGCAGATGACTATGAAAGGGTCTAAAGGATCAATAAGCCACTACACCAAGGTTAAGTGCGACTGGCTAGGATGGACAGAAGAACAAATTTTCTATATGGCAGCCCTCAAGGATTGGGATGTAATCTTAGGCTCCCCTGCACTAAGACATACTAAGGCAGTAATCGACATGGGATATATGGGTGTCACTATCCAATCTCCTGGAACTTCTCGATTCACCCTCACCCCCTGGAAGATTATGCTAAGTGTGAAAAATACAAGGAAAAAGGAGATTACAGCCACTAGTCTCCCTACCTCTGCACAAACTCAAGTTATACATGTCTCAGCAATGCACACACCTCCAGTAATTAGTTCTGCAGCTACAACCATGCAGTCTCATTACAATGTCTTTGATGAGTTTCCTGATGTATTTCTAGAGATGAAGAACCTGGATCTACCACCCCTTCGAGACAATATGAATCATACTATTGATCTCAAGGATCCGAATGCAGTCTTCAAGCCGAGACCTATTAAGCTAAAAGAGAAGTTCCTGCCTCAGTTATTGGAAAAGCTCCGAGAAGAGGAAAGAACAGAGTGTATCTATCCGTCCAATGACACCTCCTGTTGTGCTATGTTTGTTATTCCCAAAAGAGACGACCCAACTAAAGCAAGATTCCTACATGATCTTGTGGCACGAAATGCTTTGACAGCATTGAAGCCTAGTCTCATTCCGAGTCAAACCCTCATTAGAAACACTCTTGCTAGAAGAGAATTCGTTTCTAAGATTGATATCAGTGATGGATATCATCGGGTTAGGGTTATTCCGGAACATGAGAAATATACTGCATTTTCCACACCTTATGGAGTATTTAGATCCCGAGTTATGCAACAAGGAGATTGCAATGCACCCACTATATTCCAAAACGCTATGAACAATCTGTTCAAAGATGAACTTGGAATCTTTGTATACATCTACATTGATAACATTTTTGTCTATAGCAATACTTATAAGGAACATCTTGAGCATGTTCAACTGGTACTTCGGAAGCTTAGAGAACATAAGTTCTATGCTAATCGAGAGAAGTCACAATTCCTCCCTAACATTCTGCAGTACCTAGGACATGTCATTACCCGAAGAGGAATCTCTTCTATTCCTAAATCAATAACCAAAATTATTGATTGGCTAATTCCACAGAACCGAACGCAGCTACAAGTATACCTAGGCATGGTAAACTATCTCAGCAGCATCATTCCACATCTTGCAAATCTTGCAGCTCCCTTAACCAAGATGGCTGGAGCTACTGCAACCTAGGATTGGATACTAACTTATACCACCTCGTTTAACCTGACAAAAGCAGCACTATCAGCCGATCCTGCAGTAAAACCAATTAACTACGAATCTTCAGATCCAATCAATTTGGTAACGGACGCTAGCTTAATTGGTACCGGTGCCTGGATAGGACAGGGACCTACTCTAGCAATGATTATTCCTGCAGCATTCCACTCCCGCAAGTTTAATCCTGCACAGGAAAACTACTCTACATTCGATAAGGAACTTCTAGCAATTGTAGATGCACTAGAGCATTTCAGAAGTGAACTCAGTGGATGTACATTCACTATCCTCACAGATCACAAACTTCTAGTTACATTTCCAATGCAATATAATCTAACTGGGAAGCAAGCTAGATGGCAGCAAATTATACACCAATTTCAATACCGCATCGAGCACCTAAAGGGAAATAAGAACGTGATTGTAGATGCACTCTCGAGAGTCTTTATAAACCCCTCTCTGGTCCCCACTCTCTCAGATTATATTTCTCATTCCATCGACTCTCCTCAAGCCCCTCATACCTTCTACAACTCGAATACCTCATCTAGCTCCTCCAATTCAATTCCTGAATCTTTTAGGGTATCTTTAGCGAATTTCTCGCCTTCGATTTACCCTATTCCAGATCCTCCTGAAGCCATAATATCAGCTGCAACTACCAGAGCCCAAGCCAAAGCCAAAGCCAAATCTCGCAGCTCTGGCTCTCCTCCTCTAGTCAACAATGAGAATCAAGCTCCTCGATTCTTATCAGCTTCTCCTCTAACTCGTCACGGATTTCCTGATAACAGTTTAGAAGATGTTATGCTCACTATGGTGGCTAATAATCCCATCTTCAAAACTCGTTCCTTGACTTTACCTCCACATAATCCCAATGATGAAGACTCAATCAATGCAGTAAGATATCGAGCAAAGTATAGACTCATGTATTGGACTGCATATAAAGATGAAGGCTGTCGTTACCATGTACACTCACATATGAATCAGAGAAGACCTCCCTCAAATGACTACTGTTCATACTGTGACAGAAGCGGTCACTATACTTATTCCTGCAGTATCTACTGAGCGGATCAGGAATACTTCCATAGAATGGCAACAATGACAATAGCAAACACCAATACCTCCAGCAATCCTCCTCCTCTTCCTCCTTCTCAATTATTCTTCTCTCCTCTGCAAATGACTCCAGCAAGCTCATACAGTAATGAGAACTAGACATATATTAATAAAGGAAAAGGGAAGGTAGCCGAAATTGAGACAGACTCAGAAGAAGAGGAATTGACGGACCTCGAAGAGACTCTATTCCCGGTCACTCCTCTAGCACCAAGACAGCAGTCCATCTCTTCTACTAGTTCTTATGCATCTAATACCATTCCCATTCCAACTCCTGATCCTACTATGGCAACGAACTACTTTGTTGTTCCATATTATGTTAATAAAGGCCCATTTAAGATCGAGTCATACCTTACCTTCAACTCCTCTACCAAACCAAATCAGGACTGTATTCCAGATCCTATTACTCTTATTCCAAACGGTGATAATCTAGCCTGGCAGTGGCTATCTCACAATAGCTACAACAATCTCACAGACCAAGCCATATCATTAGAGAAGAGTACGAAGGAAATTCCTAATGTACTTCCTACCTACTCACAATAGGGACAGTTTTTGGTAGAAGGATATATTCGAGACCCTGTATTTTCGAAGGTTATCTCTCCCCCTCTCCGCAATGGTTATACGGTTAGAGATGACATTCTTTATTATACCTATAATAATCAAGTACGCCTATGCATTCCTGATACCCAGCCATACAATACCTTGATCAAGCCTACTCTCCTCGACAGATACCATTTCGCTCTTAGACATGCTGGTTTTTCCAACACCTATCACGCACTTTCTAGTAATTTCCTTTGGCCTAAGATGGGTAGAGATATTCATTTGTACATTCAGACATGCGCTGTTCGTTAGACTACAAAGAACTCTACACAACGACCTTATGGTCTCCTTCATCCCCTTCCTATTCTGAGCAAGCCATTCACACACCTAACTATGGATTTCCTGGCCCTACTACCTATCAAGACAATTCCCTTGAATTGTATTATAGACCACGTTTGGACCATAGTATGCAGGCTCACGAAATACACCATCATTATTCCTCTGGCAGCCGGTTATACTTCTCAGAGCCTGATCAATCTATATATATCTCAAGTTTACCCTCATTTCGGATTTCCACAAGACATAGTTATGGATCAGGATCCTCTCTTTACTTCACGCACATGGAAAGACTTCTGTGCTCTCAATAATATTCATCAGTCCATGTCAACAGCTTATCATCCAGAAACTGATGGGCAATCTGAGATTGCCAATAAGACAATATTGACGATTTTGAGAGCTAAGCTTCAATAACATGGTGGCAGCTGGCTACCGGTCATCCTTCTGGTCCAGGAAGCTATCAACAACTACATCAATACATCTAGAGGCACCACTCCTCATACTCTTGTCTTTCGATTCTCCCCTACCTATCAAGACACTCCAACTCATACTGACATTCCTATAGCAAGACCAAATGGGCTATCTAACACTCTATAGACAGTAGTATGACAAGAGTTGAATAGGAAGCGGGTGGATATGACAAGACAAGCTAACAAGAAGAGAAGGCCTAGCCCCGACTACAAGATCGGTGATCTCGTCAAAATTTACCATTCTGCTTTCTCTAGGGAATCTCAGTATTCCAAACTCGAACCTATCTTCCTCGGTCCTTATCCTGTCTCTGGAGTCTACCCAGATATCGACAACTATACTATCAGCACTCCATTAGCCTCCTCTGGATATATCAAAGTCCATACCTCCCTTCTCACTCTTTGGCTCAACAATCCAGATCATCTCTTCCCCCAGCGGTCCTTATCAAAGCCCGGTCCTGTTGAGCAGGATACTATAGGCCCAAGGTATGTGTTTGAATGAATTGTCAAACACACAGTCAAGAAGAATAGTACAACATTGTACCTTATCAAATGGGAAGGTTGGGGTGATGAAGACAATACTTGGGAACCAGTTGGAAATATTCCAGCTGACGTAGTACAAAAGTATTGGGAAAGTCTCTCTTGGACCGGTAAGCAGCAGAAGAAGCACAGGTATAGACCTGGAGCTAAGCGATAGGTATAGTGGATATAGTTTAAGGTTTCTTTTAGGTATAAGTATTATTCGATTCATTTTTTCCTAAACTCATAGCCTGTTTTCTAAGTGAAGGATTTTCTAAGAAGGGAAGGATGTAAGGAATACATGTTTTGTCTTATTTTTATCTCCTGTTTCCACCCAGAAATGTTTTCTTATCGTTGTGTTTATTCCAGTTTAAGTAATTCCCTTGGAAGGATTAGTATATGGATTATGTATGTGTTAGTTATATTTTCTTTAGCACAGTTTATCTTTCCTTTTCTCAGCTATTACGTGCTCCCAGTATGTTATAGGAATAGTCAGGCACTAACTATTCCTCCTCCTGTTCCAGCTACCTATTCCAGTCGGTAAGCTGATATTATGTTTATCATTTTGTTTCTTTCTATAGCTTCGTTTCTGTTACATTCTCTGGCGTCATCTATGATACTAAACATATCAATAATGAGTCTTCTTGTATCTATAATGATCTGGTATCATTATGACTCTTGATGATTGTTTCTCGGATGAGTCTCTCTAAGACTCATTGCCTTAGGATTCAGTTTCTATAAAAGACCTGAAATCCGTGGCCTCTAGTTAGGACAGATCTCTTTCAGTACCTTCTAGTCTAGCAACATTAGAATTTACAAGCTACACTGGTAATATTCTTGTTCTTGCCTCTTTACCGTGACCAGACACCTCCCTCCTCTCTCTACAATTTTACCTGTAGTTTGCTGCTTTCTAGGACTCCTGTATAGGACTTAGAGACAGCATCAACTGCCTTCACTACGTTAGTAGAGCCGTGCTCCCCCCCGGAACACCTCTACTAACTTGGCCTATGCTTACATTTGTGGTACTTTGCTGAAGGTGAAAAACCACACGAGCTTGTAATCCCGTGTATTAAAGAAAGGATACAGATGATTGTATTCTGGGGAACGCTGATTCCGAAATGGAAAGTCGCAGAGTGGTTCACCAGCTTAATATCTGGGGGGCAGGTGCCGAACGACGTCAGTCATATATGGCTTGTCATCGGGGAGGGAATCGAGGGACTCGGTATTTTCAGGGATTGGTTCGGTATTAGAGTCATTTCCAGGTGCTTCGAGATCATGATGCTGCTCCAGCTGGAAATCTTCGAAGAGTTCTTGGATCTGCCCTAAGTCAGTCTGATCAAGATCTGGAATGCTTCTGTCAGATGCTTCACCTTCTAGGCTCAATAGAGAGCCTGATTCCTCAATAGGGGCTTCTGTGTGCTGGGGAATGTTAGTTTGTCGACGTACCAAAGTTGTGAATGTCCAGTTGCTTTTGTCAAGATGTTTTTTCTCTATATGATTGGAATATGCTCCCCAGGGAGCATATACATTGTTGCACTAGGGACAATGGATTTTATGCGAGTTTATTGTCGACATTGTAGATAGATGTAGGGTTGTGTTTGATGAGTCGTTAGAAAGGAGTTTGAGGCAGGTTGTTAGAAGTTAGACGAGACTGACTGTCTAGCCGATGTGAGACATTAAGGGTGCAGTTCGTCCCGACAACAATGGATTTGTGGGCCTAACAATTGGTGTTTGCGCAAGCTAATTCTGAGTTGGCCTAGTCCTAACGGGCTTGGAGATAACTTAGTTGAGATAGTACCGTCGGGCTTGGCAACAATACGACTTTTGGTTGTGTGCAAGGTGTAGAGACTAGTGCAGCGTTGCCTAAAGCGAGTCTATAATAGGCTTAGTGACGTTGGGCTTGGCAACAATACGACTTTGGGTTGTGTGCAGGGTGTAGAGACTAGTGCAGTGTTGCCTAAAGCAAGTCTATAGTAGACTTAGTGATGTCGGGCTTAGTAACAATACGACTTTGGGTTATGTACAGGGTGTAGAGACTAGTACAGTATTGCCTAAAGTGAGTCTATAGTAGGCTTAGTGACGTCAGCCTTGGCAACAATACGGCTTTTGGGTTGTATGCAGGGTGTAGAGACTAGTGCAGCATTGCCTAAAGCGAGTCTATAGTAGGCTTAGTGACATCGGCCTTGGCATAAATATATGGTTTAGGCTATGACTATATAAAAGAATGACTTAGAATAGAATCACGGAAGCTCTTTGAATTATTAGTAGTATATTGTGCGTTTGGAAAAGTTCACTGAAGCTAGTCAATAGTTGGCCTAGAGACGTCAGGTGTGGACATGACCAGGCAGATTTAGCGTACAAGTTTTAAAAGAATGTTTGATATCAAACGGCCATGACATGAAAGGCCAAAAGAAGCCCATTTCCAATCTAGTATAAAATACCTTCTATAGTCTATGTTGTAGTAGAATACTAAGCACAATATTTCTGATCTCATTCTAGCAACGAAGCCCCTAGGCTACAGAATAACAATAAACGTACTTTACATTTGCATAGATCGCATTCTAGGATATACCTATTTGAGCACATTGCTAGATATGGAAGAATTTTGGCAGGTAATTCTATTTATAGTTTTACCGAAACTCTAATCCGACGTAATAAAGCTAACACTATACCTATTTAGTTATAATGGTGATACCAAAAAACCTTATCCAAAACTCAAAAGCTGATCTGAGTTGGAACACCTGAGATGCGGACTACACATCTTGGTGCAATGCAGTGAAGGAGTATTATGCCCAACACGAAATCCACAGTTGGAGTGGGGCTAGCCAGAACTAAAAAGATGCTCTGATTATTACCGCACGCAGCCTTACGGGATTTAGGGCGACCATTAGAGCTCAACTAGCATCGGGCTCTGACTTCCATGAAAAAGCTTTGGAGGTGCTTCTACAGGATTGTCTAAAGAAGCGATCCGGGACTGCAAAAAATCTTGCTATAAAGAGAGCTAGAAAGAGGGTTTACGCGGATAAACCCTCCGATGTAGATGATGTCATGCCCGACGGGGATACGCATGAAACCGCAGTAGTATTTTGGCTCGGGGATCCAGACATGGGTGCACACTGGGATCATAATGGCTGGATATGGGATGTACGCCCCAGGAAGAAGCTAGAGGTTATTCATTCTAAGACCCTGGATGGAATATGGGATATGGTAAAAGCCTACGTCCCTCCAAATCGTACTGTTCGTGAGATATTTGGAGCACTAGCAGACCCCACCACCACTAACCTTTCGTTTCCCGATGACTACACTAGTATAAGTTCTGACCTGGAGGAAACTGCATTTTTTCGCGTGACATAGGAGAAACCGGTGCGCCTGTTTGTAGTACTCTATGCACTCCTGCCGAGAGTTGATACCCCCCCACCCGCTGAACCTTACTTCTCCCCTGAGAAGTTTGAGCCACTGAATGAATATGATGACTTTGCCGAGGATTCCGATGCCTTCGTGCGGAATACCGCTAGTGTTCGCCATCGCCGCATGCCAACTCATGATCATACATTCGAAGAACAAAAGTATAAACTCCAAAAACGGGTGGAAAGGCAGCAGGAAGCCTTGCGAGAGGTAAAGTTGGAGCACAAGTGGCAGTTTCCCAATACCGGGATCATCGATTCTGATCATGAAGACTTTTGCTATATTCGATTCCTTAGAAAGCCGAAGTGTACTACTAGTCCCCAACTAGTTAAAGCCCATCAGGTTGTTGATACGGGACGTCAGGCCATACAATTGAACCGGCACCTGGGCGTTGGCCATATTAGATCTAAAGTCCATGGGATTAATGCAGCCCAATTCGCGTGGGAAATGCTTAATGCCCCTGCTGGTGCTGGTGCCACTGGTGCTGGTGCCGCTGGTGCTGGTGCCGTTAGTGCTGGTGCTGCTGGTGCTAGTGCCGCTGGTGCTGCTGCCGCTGGTGCTGGTACTGCTAGTGCTGGTACTGCTGGTGCTGGTACCGCTGGTACTGCTACCACTGGTGCTAGTGCCACTGGTGCTGGTGCCGCTGGTGCTAGTGCCGCTGGAGCTGCTGGAGCTGCTGGTGCCGCTGGTGCCGCTGGGGCTGCTGGGGCTGCTGGGGCTGCTACGCCTGCTGGGGCTACTGCCGCTGCTAGGGCTACTGCTGCTGCTCGTGCTGCTGCTGCTACTGGTGCTGCTACTGGTGCTGCTGCTGCTGCTGGTGCTACTGCTGGTGCCGCTGCGCCTGCTGGAGCTGCTGCTGGGGCTGCTGCTGGTACTGGTACTGGTGCTGGTACTGGTGCCACTGCGCCCGCTCGGCACCACAGCAATCGAGGTACAAGGCGCTAGGGTATCTAGTGAGGAGAGACTAATCCATAAATAGTCTAGATGACTTGGGGCGTTGGGTAATAGACTGATAGGTGATAGGGTAGTCCGTGTTACAGGCGAGCTGTAACTATAAGAATACTTCAGAGTATTGGTAGATAAAAGTAGAGATAAGTATAAACGTAGCTATAACTCGGGTGTAGTACGGACTCGATAAGAGTAAAGCTATATGAGACTTAGAACACCGCTTGGGTCTTATTCTATTAACTATGTAAAAGCGGTGGCTTATATAGAAGCATTGATCTGATAAACCTTTATCAGATCTGGATGACACTTCCTAAAGTAGAGTAGTAGTGTTGCAGCCTGGTATTGCCTAACTGGGAAGTCCCTTCCCGATTAGGAGCTGCACAGGCTGACCTACATTGATTAGGCAGCCTGAACTTCAACGCCTTGCAGTCAGGCTGATATACAGGAGCTGAAAACCTAATACAACCAATAATGATACATAAGTGACAAATATAAGAACTGTATGGAATACTATAGAAGAGAGTACATGTATGAGAACGTATTCAGAGGTCACACACTTCCTTGAGCCAATACCTGTCTAACCCTGGACACATTACCCGCATCTATTATGGTTGATCAGGCCATACCAGTTAGCAGCCGTAACTAGGTATTGGAATATCCCCTAAAGAGGGTAGGTCTCTTACCTGAGCCATAACATTACTCCCTGTTTTTCAGGCAGCTGTCCTCAGCTGAACACAAGTCCTTCCGACCCTGGAGAAGACAAGTATTTAGTAACAACTCAGGTAACCCTGGTGGCATAGGTACCGACCATCCCAATCAATACCTCTATCCTATTTAAGGGTACCACAAGACTGGTGTGCCTACACATATATGCCATGGCCGTTAAAAACCAAACCTCTCGCCAAAAAACCTACAGGGAAAAGGCGATGAGTAGGAGGGTAAAAGGTACCATGTCTTCATTCATCAAATAACTTGTCGCACGTCTGAACCTTCAGACATCTCTTTCATCTCGCGGCTTATTGGGGAACCTCTCTCGATACTTCCTGAGCTCCTCTGGACAGTTATCCAACTTGTCAAAAGTTTCCCATGTGTCCTCATACTCAGTATACCCTACCCAACACACTCGGTATTTGACCACTCCCCTATTTCTGTGTGAGTCCACTATGGATTCGACTTCGAAGACATCAGGTTCATCTTCGTCCATATCTTGTGGCTCGTCTTGTTGTCTGAATGGCTTAAGGAGGGTAATATGAACGACATTGTGTCATCGGGTGCCTTGTGGAACTTCGAGCCTGTATGCATGTGAACCAATAGCTTCAATGACCTTATAGGGTCCTATCCACTTGTTGGTTAAAGATCGGTTATTTCCAACTCGTATTTGCAAGTTCCAGCAGTCAACCAGTACCCAGTCATTGATAGCAAACTTGCGTGCCTTCTCGAGGTGAATAGCACTACGTTTGTGGTTAATTTGCTTCAGGGTATCGTGAATCTGGTTATGCACTTGAGTCATTCAGTCTAGCTATTCTTCCGCAGCGGGGGAGGAGAATTCATGGTCATCGGAGAGGTGAATAGTGCGTGGGTCGAAGCCATAAAGACTTTGGTAAGGAGAGTATTTGTGAGTGGAATGGGCGGTAGTGTTATAGGCAAACTCGGTTAAGGGTAGCCATCGTTTCCAGTGGGCTTGCCTATCATGACAGTAGATGCGGAGGTACTGCTTGAGTGTCTGGACCGCTCGTTCAGCAAGTCCATCGGTCTGAGGGTGGTAGGCAGTTGAGAGGCGGAGGGTGATGTTGAGCTTTTGGTTTAGCTCTTTGAGGAATCGAGAGGCAAACTGGGGACCACAGTCGGAGGTGATATGTTGAGGAAGGCCATAGAGTCTCCATATCTCACTGATATAGATATCTGTAACATCGGATGCTGTCCAAGTAGTTTTGGCCGGAATATAGTGCTGTACTTTCGTAAACCGGTCCGTGACAACTAGTATTGCATTAAAGCCTTCTGACTCTGGTAGTTCACCAATGAAATCCATTGCTATTTCTTCAAAAGGGCGTTCACCTGTTGGCATCGGTACCAACTTCGTTTGCCTGCTATGCCTGTCTGCTTTTGACTTCTGACACTTAGCACATTCTGCCACATAGTTCGCAATATCTTCCTGCCATTTATCCCATATGAAGTTCCTTGACACTAGCTCTTGAGTACGATGTCTTCTCCAATGTCCTGCCACTTGACTGTCATGGTGCTGCTTCAGCATTTCTAACCGGCACACTGAGGGTACAACCCATAGTCCATCCTTCTTTTCCCATCCTGCAATATCTATCTCTTCTACGTCAACGTCTTCTGCATCCTCTTCATCCTCTTCCCCTAGTACCATCAGCTGTCTATCTTCGAAAAATCTGGCATCCATACCAGACTTCTCTTCCCCTGAACATCTAGATAGGCCATCTGGCTTTCCCATCCTCGATCCAGGTCTGTAGTGAATAGTATAGATGAACTCTGACATGTGGAGGTACTAGGTAGCTTGACGGGAGTTAAGCTTCTGCTTCATATTGAAGTACTACAACCCTTGATAGTCTGTGTAGACGTTCACTTGAACACCTACTAACCAATCCCGCCATTTCCGGAAGCAATCCACAATTGCAAATAACTCTTTATCGTAGATAGGCCAGTTGTGTTGTACTGCGGAGAGGGTTTTCGCATGGTACTCGACGGGATGAAGCTGCTTTCCTCCATTGACAATATGGTATTGCGAGAGGATACCAGCAATAGCTTGATTACTAGCATCAGTCTCCATGATTGTCTCGAGTTGTCTATCAAACTGTGTAAGGATGGGGGCTGTGAGGAATAGTTCTCGGAGGTCGTCAAAGGCTTGCTGTTGCTCATGTCCCCAACTGAAGGGAACATCTTTTGTCAAGTCAATTAGGGGGCGTGCTTTAGCACTATAGTTGTCAATAAATCGACGGTAATAATTAGCGAAGCCTAAGAATGCTTGTACCTCCTTCTTCTTGGTGGGGATAGGCCATTGGGACATGGTTTCGAGCTTGGAGGGATCCATTCGGACTTGTTGACCATTGACGATATGACCAAGGAATAAGGTCTCCTGGACATGGAATTCAGACTTTTTGAGGTTGACTGCCAACCCGTGTTGGATGCATTGCTGGAGAACTCTTTCGACCAGCTGCTAATGTTCTTCTTCAGTCTCGCCTCCAAAGATGAGGATGTTATCCAAGTACCAGATACATCCTTCCATATCCTCGAAGATCGTATCCATCATCTCTTGAAAGGTAGCAGGTGCATTGGTTAACCCGAATGGCATGGTGGTATACTCGAATAGTCCCTTCTTTGTCCTAAATGCTGTCTTCCACTCATCCCCTGATGCAATCCTAATGAGGTTATACCCATTCTTGAGGTCCAATTTCGTGAACCACTTGCCTCCTTTTGTCTTATCTAATAGTTCACTGATAAGTGGGAGGGGGTATTTGTTTAGGATGGTAAGTCGATTGAGGGCTCAGTAATCGACACAGAACTTGAGGGATCCATCCTTCTTGCGTACGAATAGGATTGGTGTACCAGTGGCTGAGCAGGAGCGTCTTGCTTTACCAGAGGGTAATGCTTCTTGGAGGTGGGCTTGCAGGGCTTCGTCTTCTTCCCATGTGGTCTTGTATATAGCCCCGGTAGGTATCTTTATGCTTGGGTCTTGGGGCGGGATATAGTGGTCCCAGGTCTTGTGTTCAGGGAGTCGAGCTGCCTTTTCTGCGGAGAATACCTATGTGTAACGAGAGTATCGTTCGCTGGTATCAATAATAAGCATGATCTCACTATTCTCTAATGGCTCAAGATCCAAATCCAAAATCTTAACAGAAGGAATCCACCTAACAGAACACGGAATAACCAAACCTGTAGAGACCTGCCTCAGGCACCTGTCCTGAGTATCTACCGAAAATCCATTTTCCTCCAACTAAGATAACCCTAAGATAACATCCTTTTTCCCAATATCCAAAACTTCAGCATCCATCTTGAACTTACTTAAAAAACGAGAAGAGGAATCCAACATATCAAACCTAGCATTAACCACATATTTTCCTCCAGAAATCCGAGATCCATCACCCTGCCTAACCTTGACTTCTCTAGCTCTTTTCCAAATACCAGCCTTAATTGCAATCCTTTTTCCCACGACTGGAGCACTAGCTCCACAGTCTATCACAGCTTCTACTTCTTCCCCAGCGATCAAAATTCGAACCGTCAAAAGAGGAGAGTGCCTAGGAGTACATCCGATGGTTGGTGATGGACTCCTTACTCGTTTCCCGACTCTTCCTCAGACTCGAGTTCAGTAATTTTGAGGTGTCCCTTATCGGTTCGAGCTTTCTTATTGACTGGCTCCTGGTTGCTATTGTAGAGAGGTTTGTAGGAGGGGGGTTCGGTAGCAAATTTTCCTCGCGTACAGTCAGCTGCTCGATGACCCTTGTGTCTACAAGATATACATCTCCCTTCCCACATTCTTGCTTCTTTTACTGCATATGGTATTTTGACTTCCTCTATCTTTGGTCTGGCAGAAGAAGGTTCACTACCCTTATGCATTATCTGTTCCTCGAATGTATGTTTTTTTGATAGTAGCTGGATAGAAGGGGCATTGCGGTTGCGGCTCTGGAATTCGGTGGTAATAATATCTATCTCAATGAGTTTCTGTCTCCACTGATCAGGATATGTGCGGAGGTTTTCGTAGTATGCCATCGAAACTCGGAGGTTATGAGGGAGGTTGGAGATAATGATATTGATGACTTGCATTTCGGATAGTTTAGCATAGTTATTCAGGCGGTCTACCTCGGTTAGGTAGTCGAGGACTAATCCTGTCTTCTTCAGTCCTGCCAACTTATGATATACTCGGTCCGACTGATAGTGATCTCCATAATATAATGCCATCGCCTCCTTAACCTGTGCCCAAGTAAGATACTTAACTCTGTTAGCCTTCCACCAGTCTAGTGCCTTCTCTTCCAAACACAACCCAACATATGCGAGCTTCTGATCTTTATTCCGAGTGAGAGTGATAAGGAAGTAGTCATCTATCTGAAGTGTCCAGCCTTCCAGGTGATCTCTATTTCCCTTGAATTTATTCGGAGGTGGTACTTTTCTGGCCACCTGTCTGTCTTCAAAAATTCCTAACCCAGCGGGACGTGGTGGTAGTGGGGTAGGGTCTCGTGGTCTCGGTCGGGGTACTGGCGGTAGTAGTGGTAGTGGTATACCACCTACTGCTTGCTCGAGTCTTTGTGCTGTATTATTCGGAGGGTGTCTGGGTTGGGGAGCCTGATGATGTTGCTCTACTGCCATTAATCTCTCCTCAATCCCTCTAAATCGGGCATCTGATTGGTGTTGATACCATTCCCCTTGATCCTTGAGGTAGCTAAGGTTATGGTCGATACGTTCAAACTATCGGACGTTATGCTGTTGCCCTGACAGAATGAGGTTCTGGATTTGTTGCAAGGCAATTTGGGTATCACTCGATAGTTGCGCCTGGCTGTTAGCTGCAGCATTTGCTGTATTCTGAACATCTGCAGCAGTTTTTTGGATAAACTCCGTATGTGTCCTCTGGGTCTGTTGGAGGTGCTGCACTTTGGCCAGTGCCACTTGCTTTTCTGCCTCCAATCGTTGAATTTGTGCCTTCATGGCAACATAGCCTGGGTCAATACGGGTACGATGACGGGTAGTAGGTTGCTTCCCTTTATTCGAGGGTCCTGGTGGGACCGAGGGTGCTACTGAGTGGATAATAGGTTCTGGAGAGGAGGAGGATAATGATTCGACTCCTATTTGCTGACGGAGGGTGTCCCAACGTTCCTGGAACTGTGGAGTCTGGAACGGAGGTGCCTAGTATTATGTAATAAATTGTTCAGCTCGTTGCAGAGCCTGAACAACACTATCTTCATCGTTATCAGGCATGGGCTCATCGGAGCCTAGTCCGAGTAATCCTCTCAACATAGACATAGTTGTAGGGGATTTGGGGGGTGTTGGTGTCTATAGAGGTGTATAGACAAGCGGTATAATGTTACAGGCGAGCTGTAACTACGAGAATACTTCGGAGTATTGGTAGATAAAAGTAGAGATAAGTATAAACGCAGCTATAACTCCGGTGTAGTGCAGACTCGATAAGAGTAAAGCTATATGACACTTAGAACACTGCTTGGGTCTTATTCTATTAACTATGTAAAAGCGGTGGCTTATATAGAAGCATTGATCTGATAAACCCTTATCAGATCTGGACGACACTTCCTAAAGCAGAGTAGTAGCGTTGCTGCAGCCTGGTATTGCCTAACTGGGAAGTCCCTTCCCGATTAGGAGCTGCACAGGCTGACCTACATTGATTAGGCAGCCTGAACTTCAACGCCTTGCAGTCAGGCTGATATACAGGAGCTGAAAACCTAATACAACCAATAATGATACATAAGTGACAAATATAAGAACCGTATGGAATACTATAGAAGAGAGTACATGTATGAGAATGCATTCAGAGGTCACACACTTCCTTGAGCCAATACCCGTCCAACCCTGGACACATTACCCGTATCTATTATGGTTGATCAGGCCATAACAGTTAGCAGCCATAACTAGGTATTGGAATATCCCCTAAAGAGGGTAGGTCTCTTACCTGAGCCATAACAGTCCGGTTGTGAAAGAGGTGGATTCAAGATAGGAAATATAGAAGTAGTAGTCTAGCTTATAGAAGTAGTATTTATCCAATTGAGCATGCGGTAGTGGCCTCTAGTATAGTTTTCTCCCCTTCACATCTATCGAAATCTCCAACCTGACACTCTACATATGCCCGTGAACCTCACTGAGCATATATTACTTGTCAAATTCACCCCTGAACCAGATTACCCTAAACAGATCCCTGTCCTTCTACAGATCGCTTTTATATGCCTCCCAGAAGATCTAGCCCTGGACAGCCAGTCCAAAATACACAAAGCAAATCCTGCACTCCAGTCCAACATCCCCAATCTATTCTCCACACGCCAGAACATTCAGAGGATGAGGAGTATGAAGCAGAACATGAGAATATTCTATAGCCTTCGCACTTAGCACAGTCTTCTAAAAGATATGCTACATCGGATGGGAAACGCCCACCAAGAAAGTTACGCATCGAATATACGCCTGGAAAACCAACCAAATCTAGGGTGCGAGTGAGTATCAAACCATCACCCAAATCAGTATAAGTCTGGCTGACCATATTTAGTCATCTCTACCACCGCCCTCTGCTTTTTCTAGACTGCAAGTGAGTATCACCCCCGCACCCTAATCCAGATCAGTCGGGCTGACTGTAATATACATAGTCTTCTCCCCTGCTGCCCTCTGCCCACAGAGGGCAGCCGAGAACTCACACTTAATCAAGTATGAGTAATGATCAAAATGAACCCTTCAGCCTCCAGTCTAAAGATCTTGAATTAGACCAAGAACAAGCACTTGAGCTCGTCATGCACAAGCCAATATGCGTCGGGCCGAGATCGAGGTCCTTTTTCACACTTCCTGATGAATACAAGGACCTCACAATGCGGGCAGCCATGCATGTCCGCCAGTATACGTTATTCCAAAACCCATTCCTAAATGCCTTAGATATTGGGCAATTGTTGTCTGAGTCCTGGCTCAGAGTGCAAGAGGAATCAGGTTCAGAACTGAAATGTATTAAGGTATCAATGACCTATGTAAGTGATATTCCCTATCTGTAATGTCGGATATTACTCTAAACCATCACAGCTCCACAGTATTTATTTATGAACCAGGTTACACCTGATTTACGAATGTAAACAAAGCATCGTCGAGGTCTTCGACCTCCACAAGCTCCCTCAACCACTTCTAGCTACCAAGGTCAATAAATTGTTATTCCAAGATCGCTTCATTTGCCGTGAGGATGGTCGACAGGTCAAGCTTCCCTCCCACGTCGGAAATATATCTAGATATGTCTAATACTTATGCAGAACGATCAATGGCATTTCTGGGCCCCCCAAATAACCAAAATCATTTTCAGGAAATATTTCGCAGCTCTCAAGATGAGAGACAATTATGATGAAAACTTCTTCGATTCGATCAATGAAGTCTTTATTTGCCTAGTCACCTAGGCCATGCGTCATTGCCTAAAGGCATGGGCGACAGGCATTTATATCGACCCTCCAGTATCAGGTGATTTCAAATATGAGACCACCGTCAGTAAGTAATTACTATCCGACTTGTTAAGCTCATAGTCTGACGTGATAGATACTTATAAACATTTTTTAACAATATGGTACGTCTACAGTAGCAGAGTGTGAACACTGCTATTAGCAACTATTAAAGCTGACATACATTCGCGTTTGGCTGCTACACGGCCAAATGTAAACCAGGAATCCGCCCAAGCCCTACAAATTGGTGACCCATCGGCCTATGAAGATGAGCTTACTGAGGAACTGGTCAAAGCCACAATACTAAGAAAGCTTACATAGGGACGGAATCCCAACGCCGTGCAGCAATATATTGACCAGTTTGAGGGTTCAGAGATGCTAGCAAGTGATAATGAAGACCAATACATAGTTAAGGATACACCTGATAATGAAGTCATTGAACTAGATACAGAGCTAGAGGAACAGGATGAGGATGACGAGGACCTCGAGTGTTAGGTCAAGAGATAGATATATACATGATTATTAGTCAGACATTGTAAAGGTAGCGAGAAGTTTTTTTTGTTTTTATTTTTTAGTGTTTTTCTGATTCTGCTAGTTTTATTCTTGAGTTATTTGAATATATAGCGTTGGTTTTAGGAATTTGCTCGTTTTGGATTAACACTCGAACAAGGTTGTTCAAGTGTCGAATGAAGTAATTGGGCATGCTGGTGCTCGAATAAGATTGTTTGAGTGTCGTTGGAAAGGATATTATTCATTTGACAGTCAAACAGCCTTGTTCAAGTGTCAGATATGACAATACGAATGTTTTGACAGTCGAACAGCCTTGTTCGAGTGTCAGATATGACAATACGAATGTTTTGACAGTCGAACAGCCTTGTTTGAGTGTCAGATACGACAATACGAATGTTTTGACAGTCGAACAGCCTTGTTTGAGTGTCAGATACGACAATACGAATGTTTTGACAGTTGAACAGCCTTGTTCGAGTGTCAGATACGATATGCGAAGATTTGACAGTCGAACAGCCTTGTTTGAGTATCAGATATGATATATAATATACGAAGATTTGACAGTCGAACAGCCTTGTTCGAGTGTTAGATATGATATATGATATACGAAGATTTGACAGTCGAACAGCCTTGTGTGAGTGTCAGATATGCTATACGATATACGGAGTTTTGACAGTCGAACAGCCTTGTTCGAATGTCAGATACCAGCTGAGACTTGTTCAGACGTTAAGTAGAAGAATAATGTGATGAGGACTTTGATAGCCGAGCAGGAAATATGCGGTCTTGGACAGCCAATCGGAGGATATGTGGGTAATGGAGAAGGAAGGCTCTAGAATGTCTCTCGTTATACTAGCAAAGTTTTGATACATGTGAAAAAGGGAATATGTGTTTTGGAGTGAGACTGTCTGGGAAAAAGTTCTTGTTTTGTTAGTATTCATTGTTAGCGAGGATATTGTTATGACGTTAAAAAGTGAGTGAATGCAATCCTTTTGGGGGGTATGGAGAGATAGGGAGGATTTACGGGTTTTTTGTGAAATAACGAAGCGAAGATTTTTTATCATCCTAAGAAGCCTTGATATGATCTTTTTGTTGATTTCTCCAACCAGTAACTGCCCTTGAGCTCTTGACTCCCCGGTTACATAGTGTATGTTCTTTTGCTAGGAAAGAAGTACCCTTATATTTGGTCCCTTCGACTGGAGAGTTCACAAGGTTGCTGTTCAGAGAGAGAGAAAAAGATGGGGAACCTCAGGATATAGGAAAATCGAACAGTTATGACGATATATGGGAAGGTTCATGTTTTTCAATTATATTGCCTAATGGTAGGCAGCATTTTTGCACATGAGGTCATCATGGCAGCTAGCAGAATGCTAGCTATAGTATCACTGGAAAACTGGATTTGTGTCACTACGGGCTTGATCTTAGGGGAGCTGTACAAAAGCCTAAGAGAACAACGCTCAGAGAGATCAGACATGGAAGAGAGATCATTGCAGAATACATTGAAGCAGAGAATATCATCGAAGTCATCATTATCTTTACCTTCGCCTTTAACATCATTCATAAAGCGTAATTTATCGTTAAAGCAGAACGAGAAGCAAACAACATTGCACAACTGTGTACCCGCTTCATCGGTGGAGCACGATTTTAGGTATATTCAGTTTAAGAAGAGGAAACATAGGAAGCATAGATACTTGCGAAAAAGGTCTCTTCAAGTTCAGCAAACTTGCTAAGAGAACTGTGCTTGCAGTAGAAGAGTGGAGGAGGTTTTTGTCAAGCTCAACTCACTTGTTACAAAAATGTGTCTGAAGGATAAGGGAATGGTACCTCAAGAGTCGGAGGAAAGTTTGAAGATTGTAGGAAAGCACAAGATCATGCAAGGAAGAAATAGCCCAGGAATCATGCCTCGAGAAGTTCAAATCGCGACACTGGGGCCAGTGGTATTTTACCCATTACCAGACCAACCAGGGGTGCCATACTTCGACGGTACGGATGTCTCTGACTTCATCCCTAAATGGGATAACCTCGTAGGAGAGTAGCCAGAAGAGCAGAAGGTGTGGAGGATTATACCATATTGTGAGAAGGCAATTGGAAAGTACTTAAAGATGCTCAGGTCCTATAAGATATGCAATTGGGAAGGACTCAAGGAGCAACTCTGGAAGGATTTCTGAGCAAGTGATTCTGAGTTGAAAAGAATCACTATTAAGGACCTGAGAAGGATCGTATCAGAGATGAGAAAGAAGGACAATCCTAGTCTCAGGGACTATCATTCCTTTATTATCGAATATAGTAAATGATCCGATATGCTAAGGGAAAAAAGGAGATTGGATGAGTGGACAAGGATCACATTATTCCTACGAGCATTCAAAATTCGAGCAGGTGACAAGATCTGTAAGAGATGTGACATCGATCTGAAGGACTTAGACACTGTTATGGATAAGTGGGACTATGTTAAGCAAGCAGCATTAGAGTGGTCAGAGGACGAAGGATCTCAAATGGCGAGATTCTTTAGGGAATAGGAGGATGAATCGGAATATGAGGAGGCTGCTGCTGTTCCTTCGGTTAAGATTGCTAAGAATGACAGTAGCCAGAAGGATATGAGAAAAGAGGCTTCAAGAAAGACTGAGAGGGCAGACCCAATAGATGAAATTGTTAACCAACTGAAAGAATTGAAACTTCAGCACTTGGAGACTCAGCGAGCGACAAAAGAGGAGCTAGCCGAGTACAAAAAGATGGCAACAAAACCTCCCAGGCCGCTGCAGCAGTTGTACAATCCCAACCAATATGGAAGGCAAGATTACCAGCCCAGGGCAGGCAATTCTAGTGGACAGAGAGTTCCTGGATCCTTTTAGGATGGGGGTGTACATAAGAAAGATGAATGTTAAGCCCTGCAGAAGGCAATTAAGAGAGGGGACGTTCATTACTGAAGACTCTCCCTATTTTTAGGGCAGAAGGGAACAGAGGGAGCGATCTGAGTGCCTTATCCAACCGTGACCAAAGACAGACAAGTTGTTGAGTACCAGGAAGAGTGGGTGAGGAAGGCCTTGTTGATAAAAGAGTCTAAAATAGACTCAATCAGGATGACTTCAAGTACTATGATATTGGATGAGCCAATATCGAGTGTTAAAACAATGATATGGGAAAGCCCAGAATATGTTTGCGGAAGAATGAATGGCCAACTGATAGTGTTCAAGCTGGCGAAAACATAGTGTGAAGCAAGAGGAGTAGAGGAGGGCCCAACGGGTGTATCCAAAGAAGAAAGAGAAAGAATGAAGTTTTGGCCCCCTCATGAGATAAAGCCCTTGCCGAATCGGGGGAAACAATTTTCTTAGCAGAAAAAACTAAGGGTACAAGAACCTTCTCTTGAAGATGAGTTAATGCAGGACATCGAAGATCTTGAAGAAGCAGAGACTAACCTAAAAAAGGAAAAAGAGAAAACCAGTGAAAAAAGAGCTGAGGAGGATGAGGATGCAAAGAATCTGCCGGCTTAGATAAAAATGCGGGGAAACCTAGATGTTGACGGCATTGCCCATAAGCTTATGAGTGGAGCAGGACTCAATACCGAGGAAATTCTGGCAACTTCAGGGCCAGAATTAGTCCAACGATATACAGGAATCAAGAGGGTTCCAAAAATCATTGAGGGTCAACAGCGAATAGAGCGGAAGGTTGAATCCATTGTTTTCAGAATATATAAGAGGGAAGCGGATCGAACGTTATATACAGCAGCGTGTCCAACATGCATTACGGTAATTAATGGGCAAGAAAATGATCCGGTCGAAATGTTAATTGATGGCTGATCAGAGTTGAACTTACTGAGGGAGGAAATTGTGCAGCAGTACAATATTCCCATTGATGTGACGGTTAAGTGGTCCATAGGAGGGGCTACTGGACATCATACTTGGGTACTCGGAGTTTGTCATCGGGTGAATGTTGTTATTGGAAGAGTGGTTACCTGTGGACGTTTTTTTGTTATGGAAGACCTTTTACAGGAAGTGATTCTTGGCAGGCCTTGGGTGAGGTCAGTAAGAATACAGGAGGATAATCGCGAAGATGGTAATTGCTTTATTACTATCACTGGAGTAAACAGGGATGAAGTGAGGTTCTGCGCTATTCTGGCGGATCACGGAAGAAACTACGACAAGGCAAATTTCATGCCCGTCGTAGAAAACGAAGAGCATCAATGAACCTCCCAGAAGTCATTGACTTCTCGGTAAGTCCGGGAAAGGGGAAGAAGGAAGAGGAAAAAGGTAAAGGGATGGAATCTTTTGGAGTTCAGGATTTTAGTATTTTATCTCGTAAGGGTTTATTTCACAGAGTTATAGGAAAATAGGCAGCAGTGCGAACTGATTTTAAAGGGAAACCAGAAGGAGAATCTCAAACGTTGTATAAGAAAAAGGCCGACAAGGTAAGGCCCGTTAACAAGCTATATCAATGGGGTGAGCGACTGGATAGGGATAAAAACTGGCGAGAGAAATATATAGAGTGGAAGAGATCTCTATTTGAGGCTCAAAAGGAGTCACATTTAAATTTGGGGATATATCCAAATCTCTATGCTGATAGCTGGCTTATACCAAAGTTTTCGGATATTCTGGTGGGATCACGACTGACCCCAGAAAGAGTTGGAAGGTTAAGAATTGGTGAGGGTATTACGGCAAATGAAAGGGCAATCTTGATCGAAGTCTTATTTAATAGAGAGGCAGCAATAGCATTTGATTTCACACAAAAAGGAGTTTTTAGGAAGGAAATTGAACCATCGCATCACATACTGATGATTCCGTGCGAGCCTTGGCAAGTGCCAAGCTTCCATATACCTAAGGCATTAATGTTGGAGGTCATGAAAATATGTGAAGACAGGCTTCAGTGCAGAACCCTGGAACCTAGCTTTAGGCCATATAGGAACCCATGGTTTCTTGTTAAGAAGAAAAATGGAAGATATCGGCTAATAAATACGATGATACATCTAAATACAGTCACGATCAAGGACGCATCGCTTCTGCCATCAGTGGATGAGTTCAGTGAAGATTTTTCTGGGTATTCGTTAGTTTCTTTAATGGATTTATTTTCGGGGTATGATCAGTACATGTTGCCTTCGGAATCTAGGGATTTAACTGCTTTTGTTACTCCGTTTGGTTTGCTTCGAATGACTACTTTACTGCAGGATTATACGAATAGAGTTCAGGGTTTTAATTGGGTTATTAAGAAGACAATTAAGGCTAAAATTGCAAGAAGGTTGGCCGGACCGTTTATCGATGATATTGCGTCGAGGGCAAGTACTAGGAATTGGTTTTTATGTGCTAATGGGACATTTGAAGAAGTGTTTCCCGGCATTAGGCGCTTTGTTTTAGAAGCAATTTATTTGGTGGATCAGACTTTGGCTGATTTAGAAAGGTCGGGAGCCACTATCTCTGGCGAAAAGAGCGAGTGTCTAAAAGACGGGCTTAAGATAGTTGCTTTTATTTGTGGATCAAATGGCAGAACCCTAGATCAAGAAAAAGTCAGGAAGATTTTAAATTGGCCACCCTGTAAGAATGTCACTGATGTTAAGGCATTCTTGGGGACTTGTATGTATTATTGGATTTGGATTGAGAAGTTCGCTTGGATCGCGGAGCTGTTATACCTATTAACTCATAGCAAGGTTGACTTTGTTTGGGGAGAGAAGCAGGAAGCAGCGATGGAAGAGCTCAAAAAGAAACTAACTAGTCCGCCGGCCTTGAAACTGATTGATTATGAGCCGGGATGAGGCAAGATCATCTTATCGGTTGATTCATCATTGCTTGGTTGGGGTGCAATTCTGCAACAAGCTGAACTGGATAATGAGAAAAGAAGATATCTGGCAAGGTTTGAAAATGGTATGTGGAAAGGAGCAGAACGAACCTATGATTCAGGGAAATTAGAGTGCTGTAGTTTACTGAAAGTGCTTAAGAAAACACGGAATTATCTATATGGAGTATGATTTTTGGTGGAAATTGATGCAAATACGCTAGTACATCAACTAAACCAACCTGCCTCCGATTTACCTGAATCAGTGATAAACAGATGGCTTGCTTGAATATAATTATTTGATTTTCAGGTTAAGCATATATCTGGAGTAAAGCATGGAGGACCCGACGGGTTATTAAGAAGAAAAAGGGGAAAAAATTCGCCTGAGGAAATGGATCCTGACGATTTCGATAGTACCCTTGATGCTAACTTGGACGCCGTTAGTGCTGAACTGGGTAGTTCAGAGGAGTTGCCGAAATGCAAGATTCCACTACATGTTATGGCAACAGAGGCGGAGTAGTATGAGGAGATAGTATACTTCCTTACTACAATGCGAAGGCCAGAATGAGCTTCAGATGAAGAATACCGAAGGTTAAGGCATAATACCACGAAATTCTTAGTAAGAGAAGGTTATCTCTATTGTTACATGAAGGACAACCTACCTCCAGCTAGGGTTATTTGGGACACTGAGGAAAAGTACCATATATTACAGCAGCTGCATGACGAGAGTGGACATCGCGGAAGGAATGGCATATACAATAAGGTCAAACTTCGATATTGGTGGAGAAATTTATTTAATGATATCAAGCAATACATTTAGACATACGGGCCATGTCAACGCAGAAAGCCCAACCAATACGATGAAGAACTACATCCTACCTTGTACAGTGCGATATGAAGGAAGGTTGGCCTTAACATTATCCACATACCAGGAGATACCGGATGTAAGTATATCGTAGCGATGCGGGACGATTTCACCAGTTGGGTAGAAGCAAAAGCAATTCGGAAGGCAAATGTGAAAACAGTGGTATCCTTCATTCTGGAATGGATAGTTAGATTTAGGACTCCAGCAAAGTTAGTTTGTGATAATGGTTCCGAGAACAAAGGTGAAGTGCAGACAATATTGCAGCAATACAATATCATTAACATTGTGATTGCTGTATACCACCCACAGTCTAATACGCTAGTGGAGAGAGGCCACCAGCAGATTGTGGATGTGCTCACTAAGTTGGGCAAAAATTGGACGAAAAATTTGCTGTTTGTTCTTTAGGCTGATGGAATAACAACTAGAGTATCGACCAGATACCCACTATTTATACTGGTATTTGTACAAGACTGCGTCCTCCTAGTGGAGCTAACTGCAACGATGTGGGCAATGGTGGACTGGAACAGGATATACACTAAAGAACAGCTATTATCAACACATGCAAAGCAGCTCGAAAGAAAAGAAGAAAACTTGACGTTAGAGATTTAGTCCTTCTGTACAATTCTGTATTAACTAAGCAGTGGTCAAGAAAACTTGATAACCGCTGGCTTGGTCCTTATAGGATTAGAGATCAGCACAAGGATCGGGGTACCTACTTGCTGGAAGAGTTAGACGGTACCCACCTGAAGCTACCATACTCGGGAGAAAGGCTGAAACGCTTCTATCCGCGAACAGGGGTAGACTGCGAAGAATAAGGTCACCCACAGGAGGAAGCCAAAATGGATTTGAATGAATAGATATAGTTTATATAGCGTGTTACAAGTTTGCTTAATGTATTACAGGGCAAGTCTAAGCATTAAGATTAACTATGTTTTAGGTGTTTTTAGTATGTTTTGACTTATTTAGTATGTCGCTGTTTATGATGATTGGAGGACATGGAATATATATAGAAGGAAGAAGGGAAGCTGAGTCCTTTCTCCTCTTCTCTTCAGAATAACCGTCTGCTTCATAGGACTCGCAAGTTACACCTTTACGTTTTCGGAAAAAGTGACATCCTATATCTTCATCTACCCCCACGCATACCAACTACATCTCCGCAATGTCTGCCTCTGGTTAAGAGCTCAGCCGACCACTCACTATCGCTGAGGGGGAGCTCCAGGTAAGATTTAAGGAGATTTTAGCCAGCGAAAATACAGTCAATGCCCAGTTTGAAGAAGCAATCAAGTCTATTATTGGAGGAACAAATCAATGGAGGTTCCTTAAGGGTATTGCTCAACTAACACAGGAAGCGGGAGAGAGAGTTAGAGCGCTGGCAGTAGCTCAAATATCCTTGCTCGACCAAGCCACAGACGCAGAGCTAGAAACATAGGGTGTTTCCCGTGAGAAGGCTAAAGAGGATATTAACATAAATAATTTGGCCAGGTTAGGCTCAGTATATAACCTTGCTCTAAGAAGACGCCGCAGCTATAATCTAGTGACAGGAAAATATTGGGGGTTGGAGTGGATAACTGCCTTCGGAGATCTATACCCACCTTGGCTATCAGTTGAGTTCTCGCGTCAATGTTCCCTCGCAGCACAACAGTTATCTTTTGATTGTGGAATGGACTTAGTTGAAGATTTTATTCCGCGGTTCAGAGTGGAAATCTCGGCTCAGAAGAGAACACCATGAACAAAAAAAGATGATTGGGTCACGGCAAAGGACATTAGATGAGTGCTAGAAAATGAGGACTTGCCAGAAATGTTAGAGGTGCAAGCCAGGAGATACCATCCTGGATATATAGCACTAGTCAAGTCAATCAACGAATGATTGGGGCAGGACAATCTTATCAACACTCTGGAAAATGCGGAAGCTAGAGAGCGGGAGAACCGAAATCAGGAAGGAGCAGAAGCAGCAGCATCATCAGGGCTAGCAGCATCTTCTACAGCCCTAATCATGCGCGGTACGCGGACCGCTGGAAAAAGGCCAGCACAAAAAAGAAGAAGAGCACACCAAACCTGAAAGCGACGAAGGAAAGCCTCTCCTGGTGAACAGCTTCCTGCATATAAGACTATGTGCATTGAAGAAGCTGCGGAGGAGGATTGTGATCCTGAAGTGCTGAGGTTATTGGGTCACTGGACGCAGGAGGATATTGATGCTATGAACTCGGAAATGCTGCAGGACTTGCTCATAGTGGACAAGGCTCGAGATTTCTTGACGCAACCGAACACCCACAATGACAATGAGGAGGAGGATGAGGTATGGGTACCGCCTATGTGGATCATACACAGACTAAGAATGCTCAAGAGTGGAATGAAAATAAAGGTCGTGCTGGTAAAAAGAGAGGTATCTCCTATCATACGACCACAAGCACCTTCCTTTACCTTCTTCCCCTCAGAGTTTTTCCTTAGTAGTGATTATGATGAGGATGGTGAGGGTGAGGATGAAGAATGAATTCTTTTGTTTTGTTTTAGTAGATTTATTTTAGTTTTTTTGGGGTCTTTTTTATTTTTTATTTTTATATAGGATCTAGTATATTGTTATTTTTTTTTTTTTTTGGGATATGGGTTATTATTTTTTTTGTATATTTGTTTTACGGTGTTTTATGGGTATGTGGGATGTAGTGCATTTTTTTTTTTTATTTTTTATTTTTTATTTTTTATTTTTTATTTTTTATTTTTCGGATTTTATTGGCTGCAGTGTGTGTGTTTGGGATTATGATTTTTTTTGGAAAGATGTTGTGCTATTTATTCAGTTGATCAAAAGGTAGGAAGGTTGTGTTGACGGGGACATCAACTTTTGTTAGGGGGGTTGGATGTGAAGGTAGCGAGAAGTTTTTTTTGTTTTTATTTTTTAGTGTTTTTCTGGTTCTGCCAGTTTTATTCTTGAGTTATTTAAATATATGGCGTTGGTTTTAGGAATTTGCTCGTTTTGGATTGACACTCGAACAAGGTTTTTCCAGTATCGAATGAAGTAATTGGGCATGTTGGCGCTCGAATAAGATTGTTTGAGTGTCATTGGAAAGGATATTATTTATTTGACAGTCGAACAGCCTTGTTCGAGTGTCAGATACGACAATACAAATGTTTTGACAGTCGAACAGCCTTGTTCGAGTATCAGATATGACAATACGAATATTTTGACAGTCAAACAGCCTTGTTCGAGTGTTAGACATGACAATACGAATGTTTTGACAGTTGAACAGCCTTGTTCGAGTGTCAGATATGACAATACGAATGTTTTGACAGTCGAACAGCCTTGTTCGAGTGTTAGATATGATATACGAAGATTTGACAGTTGAACAGCCTTGTTCGAGTATCAGATATGATATACGATATACGAAGATTTGACAGTCAAACAGCCTTGTTCGAGTGTCAGATATGATATACGATATATGAAGATTTGACAGTCGAACAGCCTTGTTCGAGTGTCAGATATGATATACGATATACGGAGTTTTGACAGTCGAACAGCCTTGTTCGAGTGTCAGATACTAGCTGAGGCTTGTTCAGACGTCAAGTACAAGAATGATGTGATGAGGACTTTAGTAGCCGAGCAGGAAACATGTGGTCTTGGACAGCCGATCGGAGGATATGTGGGTAATGGAGAAGGAAGGCTCTAGAATGTCTCTCGTTATGCTAGCAAAGTTTTGATACAAGTGAAAAGGAGAATACGTGTTTTGGGGTGACACTGTCTGGGAAAAAGTTCTTGTTTTGTTAGTATTCATCGTTAGCTAGGATGTTGTTATGACATTAAAAAGTAAGTGAATGCAATCCTTTTGGGGGGTATGGAAAGATAGGGAGGATTTACGGGTTTTTTGTGAAATAATGAAGCGAAGATTTTTTATCATCCTAAGAAGCCTTGATACAATCTTTTTGTCGATTTCTCTGACCAGTGACTGCCCTTGAGCTCTTGACTCCCTGGTTACATGGTGTATGTTCTTCCGCTAGGAAAGAAGTACCCTTATAATATGAAAAGAATCAAGCAGTGTTTTTTTTTTTTTTTTTTTTGTATTTATTAGCTACCGGTACCTAAAAATCAAATACAAAATAATTACAATATCGATCTACATCAGAACAATATGTGTGTAGAACATGTTACTCCTGGATTTTAACCGGTCTCAAGAGCAAATCCCAAATTAACCAGTGGGTAATGAAGGCCTACCCGACGAATATCGTGCTGAATCTAGTGTTACAAATGAAGACTCCAACGACAACTACATTACAGATGTATACTAAGAACATACACATGTTATAGATGTAGACCCTGTTGACGCCATCATTACAGATGTAAACTCTGAACACTCCAGAGTTGAGGAAGAGCAGCCACCTGCGCCCTCGTTGAGGAAGCGTTGGCCATAATCTCTAGTATTTAGAACCCACCTACCAAGTACAACTGCGTAATAGATGGGTGTCTAAGGTGCTCCCACATTATAGAGGTGGGAGCAGCTGACAGCACATCACTAGCATCAGTACAATCTCCTAGCACGTCGGGACACTGCTTATCTAACGCAGTAGTCTAGGCGTGATTGCAATCTTCAAGTGCGTCCAGACAAAGACGCAACATCCCGTGGTCTCCTGATTTGGAGTTATCATCCCATGCGTCCTGTGTGTCCTGTGCGTCCTGACGCACAGGACGCAAATATGATTTCTTGCTGATGAGGTTTATTAGAACCTTTACTAAGTAATCCTCTTAATATAGATATAGTTGTAGGGGATTGAAGAGTTGTTGGTATTTATAGAGATATATAAATAAGTAGTATAATATTATAGGTGAGCTATAACTATGAGAGTACCTTAAAGTAAAGGTAGATAAAAATAGAGAGAAGTATAAATATAGCTATAATTTAAGTATATTACAAACTCAATATAAGTAAAGCTATATAAGACTTAGAATACTGCTTAGATCTTATTTTATTAACTATATAAAAGTAGTAGCTTATATAAAAGTATTAATCTGATAAATACTTATCTAATTTAGATAATACTTTCTAAAATAGAGTAGTAGCATTACAGCTTAATATTGCCTAATTAGGAAGCTACTTTCTAATTAGGATCTACATAGGCTGATATATATTGATTAAGTAGCCTAAATATCAATATATTATAGTTAGACTAATATATAGGAGTTGCAAATCTAATATAACTAATAATAATACATAAATAACAAATATAAGAATCTCATGGAAATATATAGAAGAGAATATATATATGAGAATATATTCAAAAGTCATATACTTCCTTGAGCCAATACCTATCTATCCTAGACATATTACCTACATCTACATAGTTAATTAGACTATGATAGTTATATTAGGAAAGAATAAATAGTTTGCTTCCTATATCTTTTGTAATATCCACTAGTATCTAGTAGCATCCTATGCCTTTTTTGTGTCTCTTGTATTTCCCAAAAATATTATTTACTAGAGATGTAGTAGATACAAAAGAGGCACAGGATGCTATTAGATACCATTAGATGCTATGAAAGATACTGAAGGCAAACTATTTATCTTTTCCTAATGTAGTAGCTATAACTAGATATTAGGATATTTCTTAAAGAAAATAGGTCTCTTACCTAAGCTATAATAGTAATACAGGACCTTGCTTCTTTTTCTAAGCTAGTGCATCTTCCTTATGTACCTTCACCTAGCCTTGCCTTTACCTTTGCCTTTACTTTTGCCTCTGTATAAGGAAGTAGATTAGTTAGTTACCCTAAATAACTCTCTACTCTATAACTTATATAATTTCTTATATTAACCTCAACAAGTACCTAAAACATTAGGTTGTCTATCTTATTGACTTATTTATTTCATATGACTTAGATATTAAGTCATAACTATTGTTGATTTCAAATCATATATGAGTCAGAGGATGAGTATTACTACTGCATTGCCTTAACTATGACTTATCCCTTACTATAGAAAAGGGATAAAGCACCCTTCATTCCTCTATGGAATGAGAGGGACAGACTCAAGTAAGGAGAGATAAATACAATCAATATAAGAGTTCTACTAGTTAATCTATAAGTACCTTTGATACTTTATAACTTCTATGTATATTCTTAACTAAATAGAATATGTTCAAGAAAGTACTTATTAATATTATTATTACTATTACATATCCAATATTAGTAGTTATTTTACTTGTCTACTATTTTGTTAATTAGAGATAACTAGAATAAGATCTTATCTTATCTAATTAGATCAGATCTTATCAGATTATCATAATTCTTCTATAATATATTATACTTTATCCTTGTCTTTGCCTTCACCTTTACCTTGCTGACTTCTCTTCTCTCTACACTTATATAAGCTACTTATATAAGTATTAATTTTTCTAGTATATCTTCTAGCCTTATTCTATACCTTATACTTCTTCTACCCCCTGTATTATTATACTTCTTAGTCACTTTCCTTTAAGCTTTATTATACTATATTAGATTATCTCTCAATTAACTACATTACAAAAGAATTTAGTTTGGCTCCTGATAGCATCCCATAGTATCTAGTGGTATTCCATAGCATCTAATAGTATCCTGTAGCATCCTGTAGTATTATAGACATCTAAGAAACATATTTAAAAGTATATAAACATGTTTTCTAGATACCTATAATGCTACAGGATACTACAGGATACTATTGGATACTACTGGATGCTACTAGATACTATGGAATACTATCTAGAGCCAAACTAAATTCTTTTTTGATGTAGTATAATAGCTATAGATCTATAAATAGCAATATCTTTGAGACCTACATTCCAAGTTTAGAGAGCTCTTCTAATTCTCTCAAACTCTATAGTACTACCTCTATACTACTGAGAAATAATCAATATCTTTGAGACTACTAACCTTGTAGAGATATAGTAAGATATAGAACTAGTCTTGATCTAGCAAGTCCTGAAATCAGTTAATAAGAAGCTCTAAACTATATAAACTATACTTGAAACTATACAGGCTATACTTGAGGCTACTCAAAGAGAACTTCAAACTACTAAGGACATAATCACTATTCTATAGGATAAGATATCTAAAAACAAGCTCCCTATATATACCTTAACTCATATAGCCTTGAAAGAACTATCACTATTAGATACTACTCTATAAAAGAATACTAAAATATAAGATTTACTAGCTCTACTAAAATTTAATAGGGATCAAGCTAGGCTCAAGACCTGGAAAAATTCCATATACCTGAAGCTTAATAGGGATGCAGCCAAGTTCTTTACCATCTAATACTAGTTGATCTATATCTATAGCCTCTTAGAAGACAGAGCAATAGACTAGGTATAGCTTTATATTACTATAATTGGTATCACTTTGACTGATATTAGAGCTATAATAACTATTCTAGACTAGGCTTTCAAGAATCTAGATCTAGTAGGAACTTCTACTTAAGCTCTGCAGAGCCTCAAACAAAAGAACAATGAACTATCAATATATATTATAGAATTCTCTTTACTAGTAGCTAAAGTAGCTTGAAATAATCAGGAAAAACTGGACTAGTTTAAGGAAGACCTTATCTATGAACTAAAGTAGGCTCTAATTTACTTCTCCAAAGTTAATACTTTGAAAGAATTAATTGACTAGGCTAGTAGAGTTAAGTAGAAAATGGCTATACTTTAGGGATATCTAAGGGCTCCAGCAACTACCACTACTCCTCATATAAACCTCTTTCTCCCTCTACACCTAGATCCAGACACTCATTACTAATAAGCTAGCCTACTTATCTCTTATAGCTAGTGGACCAGCCTTTATAGACTTATTAGCCAGTAGGTCTCATTTAACCTAAGAAGAGAGAGAATATCATTATAGTAATAGGTTATATATAGTTTGGAAGAAGGGCAATTATTTTATTATGGCCTACTCTCTCTAAAAGAACTATGCTATAGCTACCCATAACCTTTCTAACTATCTAGCTAATATCCTAGAACTCCAAATTGTAGAGGTTAACAAGTCAGAAAAAGCTCTGTCTCTTGTCTAGTTATAGATACTAGCAAAAGACCTACCTTAGGTCATTTGTCATTATTTGTATTTTTTGTTTCTTTACTCTCTGCTTCTTCTATATCTATTCATAAGACTTGCTTCTTTAGTGAGTACTTTATTATACCTATCATAATATCTTTTAATAGTAAAATCCTTATCACTTCTACTCTTATAGACTATAAGGCCTTAAGAATTATTTTTATTAACTAAACTTTTATCAGTAAGTATGTCATACCTACTTCTAAATTAAAGACTCCCCACCTCCTAGATATTATTAATAGCTGACCTATTTTTTCTAGAGCTATTACTAATATTACTTACTCATCTGCTTAAATTAGTAACTACTCTAAAAGTCTCCCTATATTTATTATTAAGTTAAAATATCCAATTGTCCTCAAAATCTTATAGCTCTAAATATATAATGTATTAGTTAGCTTTAGCTCTTATATGTTATACTTCAATAGCTTTTACTATAGAAAATACTACAAGAATCTGAAGGCTACTATTATTGAGCTATATACCTTACTACTTTTAATAATCTACCCAACCTAAGTAGTATACTGACCTATATATATCAATGCTAATTTCTATATTTCTTCTATTTCCCTAGTTCTTCCTATTTCCCTTATGCCTTCTAGTTCCTAAAAACCTCTAAATATTAGCTTTATTAGAGTAGGGGCTTTTGCTTATCTTATCAGAAGGGCTAAGCTGAAGACTCATACCTAGTCTATAAATGAGGTAAACCTGGAGATTAATAAGGTGAGGTCCAAAGAAGAGTAGAAGAGTATAGTTCTAGATAAATACTATAAATTCATTGACCTATTTTCAGAAAAGGCTGCAGAAAAGTATTATAAGCAAGCTGTAACTACGAGAATACTTCGGGATAAAGGTAGATAACAGTAGAGGTAAGTCTAAACGTAGTTATAACTTGAGTATATTATGAACTCAATAAGAGTAAAGCTATATGAGACTTAGAATACTACTTGGGTCTTATTCAATTAACTATGTAAAAGCAGTAGCTTATATAGAAGTATTAATCTGATAAAACCTTATTAGATCTAGATGATACTTCCTAAAGCAGAGTAGTAGCATTGTAACCTAGTATTACCTGACTATGAAGTCTCTTCCTGATTCAGATCTATGCAGGCTAACATACATTGATTAGGTAGCCTGAACTTCAACCCATTGTAGTTAGGCTGAGATATAAGAGCTAAGAACTTAATACTGGTATATGCGTCAGCTCAAGTCAGTGTGAGTTCTGCTATCTTTTTACCTACTTGGAGGCTGACTCGGGCCAGCACCTATCATGTTCAAGCCAACTCGGGGTGACTCGCCGGCTAATCAGTGATCGACCAGTTCATCGCCAAGCCTTAGTTAAACATATTTGAAGTTCTTATTTGTTTCACTCCTCGTTATATGTTCTTCTTATCATGAATTGCCTCTCCTGTCACAGATTGCCTCTTCTGTCATGGATTGCCTCTCCTGTCACAGACTTATTTATACTATTTCTATTACGGTGCAAGGCTGGCAGAAGGAGGGGGTATGCGAACGTCAGGTGATATGTCGCAATTTGATGGATTGGAGGCCTGACAACCCCGCTCTCTTATATATACGCACATATCCTGTATCTAGCTTTGGACTCTCCAAGCAATGTTCTAAGTTCAAACCGCACCTGTACGTACAGTTAGGCCCGAGCTATGTGATCTGGCCTTCGCTCGACCTTCTAATAACCCAAATCTCTATGTTCCGACAACAATGTCTTGATCACCCAGCTCACCCCTAACATTACATTGCTCCTAACCCCTGGGACTGGCAATATTGCTCTATTCGCTCCTCCCATTTCTATACTTGTCGGAATTTCTATGAGAGCAACGTTTCTTCGCTTAAGTCAAGGGACTGGCCCCTACCTACCTACCTACCTACCTACCTGCCTACCTACCTAAGTACTTACACTCTGTCGGACAATCCCCGCAAGGGCGGAATATGGCTAAAGGATGTCGCTGGATTATCTGCTAATATGAGCGACATCGGAAATAATTATTTACCCCTCCTATTTGCTCATTAGCTTGTTCTAACCGACATACTAATCCTATATTGAGATCTCCAGATCTGCTAAGTCTTAGATGTCAAGCGACATGCTCAACCACCCTTGACGAGTAAGCTTATAAGCCCCCCGACGAGCGAGCGAGCTTATAAGCCCCCCCGACGAGCGAGCGAGCTTATAAGCCGCCCGACGAGCGAGCAAGCTTATAAGCCCCTCAATGAGCGAGCGAGCTTATGAGCTCTCCCATGACTGAACGAACCTATAAGGTACCGAATGAGTCTATAAGGCACCGAACGAGCCTATAAGGCACCGAACGAGCTCTATAACCTCCGGACGAGCTCTATTACTTCCGGACAAGCTCTATTACCTCCAGATGAGCTCTATAACCTCCGGACGAGCTCTATTACCTCTAGACGAGCTCTATGACCTCCGGACAAGCTCTATAACCTCCGAACCACCCTGAAAGAGATATTCGAGTTTCGCATTCATATCCGCATTCGCACCCGCATTCGCATCCGCATTCGCATCCGCATTTGCATTCGCATTTGCATCCGCATTTGCATCCGCATTTGCATCTGTTATCGCATCCACATTTGCATCCTATAGACGAAGACATGGCACACCGGTCTTGTAGTACCCTATTCCGTGGGGATAGAGGTATCTAGCAGCGCAGGCTAGTACCTGCCACCATGGTTACCTGAGTCGTTACTAATACTTGTGTCAATGCAAGAGACTTGTATTCAGCTGTTCTCAGCTGCCTCGAAGTGGGGAGTAATGTTATGGCTCAGGTAAGAGACCTCCGCATTTGCATCCGCATTCGCATCCTATGGACAAAGATATGGTACCTTTTACTTTCCTACTCGTCGTCTTTTCTGTGTGGGTTTTTTGGCAAGAGGTTTGGTTTTTAACGGCCATGGCATATATGTGTAGGCACACCGGTCTTGTGGCACCCCGTACTGTGGGAGTAGAGGTATCTAGCAGTGCAGGCTAGTACCTGCCACCATGGTTACCTGAGTCGTTACTAATACTTGTCTCAACGCAAGAGACTTGTATTCAGCTGTTCTCAACTGCCTCGAAGTGGGGAGTAATGTTATGGCTTAGGTAAGGGACCTACACCTCCGGTGGAACCAATACCCTAGTACCCGTCACTAACTATGAGGGCCTGATCAACTCCATAGATGTGAGTACTGTATCATCGTCAATGTCAAAAGGGATTGGCTATTAAAGTGTGTGACCTCTGGCATCGTCACCTCATATATGTATTCTTTTCTTTATATGTCCATTATGTTCTATTGTTATAGAAGTTAGTCAGTCGGGACAACCTCTTGGAAAGGAGGAGTACTGTTATGGCGCAAGGCTGGCAGAAGGAGGGGGTATGTGAACGTCAGGTGATATGTTGCAATTTGATAGATTGGAGGCCTGACAACCCCGCTCTCTTATATATACATACATATCCTGTATCTAGCTTTGGACTCTCCGAGCAATGTTCTAAGTTCAAACTGCACCTGTACGTGCAGTTAGGCCCGAGCTATGTGATCTGGCCTTCGCTCGACCTTCTAATAACCCAAATCTCTATATTCCGATAACAATGTCTTGATCACCTGGCTTGCCCCTAACAATTTCTTAACTTTCTACTCCTACCACTTAATCTTATATCTAATTTATCATAGCTCCCATTGTATCAGGTCTGTGTTTCTCATATGATATAGATTTCATTATATTGCTATCGGATCAATATCCATACTCCATGAATGCTACCTATCCCAATTCTATAAATACATCAACCTAAAGTAACCAAGATATCCCCAATTAATATGAGCTGGAACATAATATGAAAACTAACCCCTCCCATATTATACCTAAACAAAACAACCCTACCTCAATAATTACCCCTAATTAATCCCTCACATAACACTGAAAAAAAATCAACCTTTAACTCCAAAATACTCCCAATACTCCAAAAAATCCATCTGTACAATAACTATCCCTAACCTGCATTATGCTTCCCGAAACTCAAGATTACTGAGTCTGCAGTAATAATTACCTACTATCCATATCTCTACATAATATCAACCTACCTATACCTTATAGTTCCTATGCTGAATAGGCCGCAACTTCTTCTGGAACCTGCTTGCTATTAATGGCATAAGACTTACTGATGGTGAGGCAGGGCACTTCCGACTTCGATATAGTATTGAGGGGGATGGTGTTCCTGTACCCTCGCACAAAAGACTTTATTGGAATAAGTTTGACAACGCTGCCATAGAACGTTCAGTGAAACTATAGCAGGGGCTTATATTATTGGACGGTGAGGCTGTCATGTCATTTATCACTTCACTCCCACCTGCTTCCGTGTCACTATATATGTCCGAATCCAAGTCAACCTCTCCCTGAACGGCATCTAGATATTGTGGTACTATCCGGGGGAGGAAGTCCGTATTATATCTCAGAGCCTGTTTCTCTATTATTACCTGACTTTCATCCAGATCAGCCATGCCTTCTTCCATATGTGCTGGTGCAACTTGTGCCTCTGCAGCACTATATTTCGTATGGACAGCATCCCAGGATTTGGTTAACATAAGTATAGTTATCATCTGGTAGCCCATTCTATTATGTCGGTAAGGCAAAATATCTTGAGTACTACTGAATATTCGCTCTACTGACACAGATATGAGTGGAATACTCAATATATCTCTTGTCATTCATACCAGTATGGGAAATTCACTAGCATGGACTTTCCACCAGGAGAGAGGGCATTTCCTATTCAGTATTGTTACCAGAATCACTAGGTATCTTTTGATTTCTGGGACATCCTCCGATTGGCCTGTTGTACACTCTGGTAGTTGACATATGATATAGGATTGTTCTCTATTACTGACTTCTGCATTCTGAATCAGAGGTTCTAGTACATACTTGGCGTAGTTATGATTGAAATAATCTTCTAACTGAACTCTAAGCACATAATTTTGTAAGAATTATATTTTCTGTATGTCATAGATGGTCTCGAATCACAGATGGTCTCATTGTCACAGATAGTCTCGTTGTTACCCAAAACATATGGGGAAGAATAGGGATGTGCTGACTAAATTCATACGTACTTATAATACTCCATGTATGATATTGAGTCACTGTTCGGCTAAGTCCTACTGGGATCTTGGACTGTCAGATTTCCCCAATCAAGGTATAAAGACAATTTCTTCGATAGATCAAGGATGGTAGCGAGGTTGTAGATCAGGGATTGCTCTTCTGTCTTAGAATAATACTTCTGAAACACTTGCTGACACACTTTCATTGCCGACAGAAACCCTAGATAGTGTGCACCACGGTACGAGTCGGTCCGAGTTTTTCACCCTAACAACTCGTTCGTCTATCAACTCGCCTCGGTCTCTACCAACTGCAACTCGCCTTGGACCACTTCGCCAATTAATTGGTGATCTACAAATTACTCGGCAAGATTTAAGACTAACCTACTTCACACTCGGGCATCTGCCAAGCCCCGACCCAGGCGTGGTATGCACCGACTGAGGCATACCTGATGCGTTAGGCACTTGAACTCGCCCGTTCTCATGACCTTGGAGCTCTAACCTTTGTTACTCAGTCGGCAAGAGATGCGTCTTTACCTTCCCTACACCTGAGGCCGGCTACATTGAATGAAGTGAACTAATGATTCAGGATGCATGCGCGAACAAGTATAGCAAATGACTATAGTATTTCTATATGTGTATGTACATGAAAGCAAACGCAATTGGACACAGTAATATTATGAACCGGACCTGTCCCCACCTCCCTATGTCCCTAGTGAACTGCAGGCCATGCCTACTTAGGTTCTGCGAACGACAGTACTAAGAGCTTAGACTAGCCTGGGGTGGAGACATGTCATGGTGGACGGCGGAGGCAGAGCAGGCTGGACGGCGAAGGCAGGGCAGGCTGGACGGCGAAGGCAGGGCAGGCTGGACAGCGAAGGCAGGGCAGGCTGGACGGTGGAGGCATGTCATGCTAAACGGTGGAGGCATGGGACTGTCTCGACGGCGGAGGCATGGGACTGTCTCGACGGCGGAGGCATGGGACTGTCGCGACAGCGGAGGCATGGGACTGTCTCGACGGTGGAGGCATGGCACATTCTCAATCGACGCCGGAGGCATGGCCCTGTCTCGACGCCAGAAGCATGGCACTGTCTCGACACTGGAAGCATGGCACTGTCTAGACGCCGGAGGCATGCCATTGTGGACGGTCTTAACGAATTAGCTGCAATCCGTGAATAAGGGAATCTCAATATCTCACCTCTATCAATTGAACTTGCTCTTATCAACTGTTAGGTAGTGAGATTGCTCTGCATGCGTGCACATATCGGAGACCTGGCGCTGTCAATATTGGAGGTATAGCAGTGTCGCGGCTAAGAACCCTGTGAGATAGGTTAGCTATGTGTATACATATCTTAGTTCTGGCAATGCTCTCACCTCTATCAACTGAACATGCTTATACCAATTGTTTGGTGGTGAGATTCCTCTGCTATTCGTGGACATATTGGAGGCCTGCCGTGGTCAATATTGGAGGCCTGCCGCGGTCAATATTGGAGGCCTGCCGTGGTCAATATTGGAGGCCTGCCGCGGTCAATATTGGAGGTATGGCAGTGTCGCGGCTAAGAACCCTGTGAGATAGGTTAGCTATGTGTACACATATCCTAGGTCTAGCAATGCTCTCACCTCTATCAACTGAACTTGCTAATATCAACTGTTCAGTGGTGAGATTGCTCTGCTATGCGTGCACATATTGGAGGCCTGGCACGGTCAATATTGGAGGTATGGCAGTGTCGCAGTGAAGAATCCTTTGATTGTACACATATAGGAGGCCTGGCAATGCTCTCATCCAGTTCATAACTTGTGTTGTGGATTAAAATCTAGATGCTTGGGAAGAAGAGCTCACTGGTATCGTGCCAGCGGCAGCTGCCGTATGGACTAGTAATGTAGCGTGCCAGGCTAGTCTGGCTTGGTAGCAGGCACGAGTTTAGGGAGGCGCTAGTCCATGTAATCAGGTATGATCAACCCCGCTTGGCAACCGGCTCGGATATACCAGCTTAGACCGGTAATAAACCTGCTAGTATGCATGCGCAGCTACCGTTGCACTAGGCCTGTGCAGGCAACAGTCCAATTCGGCTGTACACATGTCTGTGTCTTTGCGGGTCAAGAGGTTGTTCTCCAGTCTCGACCATGATGTATGTCTTTACTCCATATATGTCTTTACTTGGCCGCCCTGATATATATATGAAATTCATGCCTTCGCGACTTATATGTATTCCAGGAATTCATGCCTTCGCTGCTTGTATATATTGTAGGAATTCATGCATTTGCGGCTTATATATATATAAGGAATTCATGCCTTCGCTGCTTATATATATTGTAGGAATTCATGCATTTGTGGCTTATATATATAAGGAATTCATACTTTCGCGGCCTATATATATTGTAGGAATTCATGCATTTGCAGCTTATATATATATCAGGAATTCATGCTTTCGCGGCTTATATATATTGTAGGAATTCATCCATTTGCGGCTTATATATATATAAGGAATTCATGCTTTCCCGGCCTATATATATATTAGG
>ML121565.1:173536-208025 GCA_003788615.2 Terfezia boudieri ATCC MYA-4762 | reverse complement strand
CAGACCGTTACGAGAGTGGAGATAGTTGACTTGAACGATTATAGTTGACAAGCCACCACTCTAACGAGACGATACGCACGTGTATAACCTCCGGACCGTGCCAGTTATAACCTCCATACCGTCACAGCGCCACTTCTTAGGAAACTAACATGTGTATATCCTCCGGACCGTTACGAGAGTGGGTCAAGTATTGAACACAACACCTAATTTTAGATCTACGAACCCTTCCTCTCGAGTGACCGTAGCACGGTCGCCGTCGACGGCATACCTGATCATTACACCGCACGGTCCGATCAGACCGAACCATCGTCCGTGCTCAAATCCCTCCGCGATCAGGTACATTAGTCCATACTAGTTGGGGCGAACCGTTGGCCGAGCCTATATGGTCGAATCTGGCCGTTATTTGGACGATCACACGTACGCGTCGATGGCAACGTGATCCGGACACGTCCGTTGTCAGGTTAAGCCGACATGTGTACGGACGCAGAAACGCCCAGCTCTCCAACAAGAGGTCAGAGCTGGTACTACATACAGAAATGAGGTATATACAGAAATGAACCGGCGGGACTATATATATACTTTAAGTACGGAAGCGCTGAATATACATAAGGTCCTTAAGTACGGAAGCGACGAATATATATAACATCCTTAAGTACGTAAACGCCGAATATATATATATTCCTTAAGTACGAAAGCGCCGAATATATATAACATCCTTAAGTACGTAAACGCCGAATATATATATATTCCTTAAGTACGAAAGCGCCGAATATATATAACATCCTTAAGTACGTAAACGCCGAATATATATATATTCCTTAAGTACGAAAGCGCCGAATATATATAACATCCTTAAGTACGTAAACGCCGAATATATATATATTCCTTAAGTACGTAAGCGACGAATATATATAACATCCTTAAACGTTAATTCTTGACCAAGAATATAAAGCTTACATACGGCGCCAGATGTATATGGTACAGAGAGTTACCGGTCGTGATGTTGTATACAGAGTCATGTCAAGATGGATATATTCATAGTATCCATAGAGTTAAGAATAAGAAATTATCGAAGTCGATCGCCGTATAACGTATTACATATCTTATGCTGGACGTACGTCATGGGTTATATATATCGTCGCGCTGTACATAAGGGTAACTGAAAAATATAGGTGTTCACGGCTCCTAGGGATGTTAACGCTAGCGTATATATTCACTTCCGTACTTAAGGACCTAATTATATATTCAGCGCCTCCGTAAATCGGAAGACAAATTCCTCGATAACTACCGGTAACCCCCGAATATATCATAACGTTATCCTGAAGTCCGTAAGCGCCGAATATATATAAGCCTTCCTCAAGTACGAAAACGCCGAATATATATACCCTCCGTAATGCGTACATACGACAGCGAGCTCTCCGTCCTGACCTACCATAATTTTCTGGATATAGATTCGCGTCATTCAGAATTATAGAGATAAGTTGTTAGAAATCGATTGATCATCCTTAATATCTCACACGCTTCAATGATCCGTAGTGAGGGTTTTACGATAGTCTGACCTAAAGTTTTCCTTTATGTTAGTTCTTCTGTGCTCAACCTAGATCCTCTCAAAAACCTGGACCTTCCGTCCAGAGTACCGGACTTTACCTCCGTACAGATATGTCTCTCAAGTTCCGAGAGTCTCAAGATCCAGCCCGCTAATTATCCTTCACCAAATGAACTCACCCTTTCTTCTAAAAGTTTCTCCTTATAGGACTCGTCGTATGAATACAGTCACTGAGACTATGACTTTTACTCTTACGATACTTTAATCATGAATCCACGTGAAAAAGTCTACCTACCAAATTCGCAAAGGTCTCGGCCACCTTTGAAATTACCGCCGTTTCTTGATTACATCGAGTCTTCAGTGGTCGTCTTTTCTTTCTATTTCAATAGAATAAAGACGTTATACAATCTTCCTTAAGATATGGATCTGAGTTACTTCAAGATACACTCTAACCAGCTATGGTCGTTAATTGCCAGAACTAAGATATGTGTACACATAGCTAACCTATCTCACAGGGTTCTTAGCTGCGACACTGCCATACCTCCAATATTGACCGCGGCAGGCCTCCAATATGTGCATGAATAGCAGAGGAATCTCACCACCAAACAATTGGTATGAGTATGTTCAGTTGATAGAGGTGAGAGTATTGCCAGAACTAAGATATGTGTACACATAGCTAACCTATCTCACAGGGTTCTTAGTTGCGACACTGCCATACCTCCAATATTGACCGCGCCAGGTCTCCGATATGTGCATGCATGCAGAGCAATCTCACCACCTAAGAGTTAATAAGAGCAAGTTCAATTGATAGAGGTGAGATATTGAGATTCCCTTATTCACGGATTGCAGCTAATTCGTTAAGACCGTCCACAGTGCCATGCCTCCGGCGTCTAGACAGTGCCATGCTTCCGGTGTCGAGACAGTGCCATGCTTCTGGCGTCGAGACAGGCCCATGCCTCCGGCGTCGATTGAGAATGTGCCATACCTCCGGTGTTGAGAGACAGCCATGCCTCCGCCGTCGAGACAGTCCCATGCCTCCGATGTCGAGACAGTCCCATGCCTCCACCGTCGAGACAGTCCCATGCCTCCGCCGTCTAGTATGACATGCCCCCGCCGTCTAGCATGACATGCCTCCGCCGTCTAGCATGACATACCTCCGCCGTCCAGCCTTCCCTGCCTTCGCCGTCCAGCCTTCCCTGCCTTCGCTGTCCAGCCTGCCCTGCCTTCGCCGTCCAGCCTGCCCTGCCTCCGCCGTCTACTATGACATGTCTCCGCCCCAGGCTAGTCTAAGCTCTTAGTATTGTCGTTCGCAGAACCTAAGTAGGCATGGCCTGCAGTTCACTAGGGACATGGGGAGGTGGGGACAGGTCCGGTTCATGATATTACTGTGTCCAATTGCATTTGCTTTCATGTACATACACATATAGAAATACTATAGTCATTTGCTATACTTATTCGCGCATGCGTCCTGAATCATTGGTTTACTTCATTCAACGTAGCCGGCCTCAGGTGTAGAGAAGGTAAAGACACATCTCTTGCCGACTGAGTAACAAAGGTTAGAGCTCCAAGGTCATGAGAACGGGCGAGTTCACGTTACCTAACACATTAGGTATACCTAAGTAGGGCGAGGCCGTATCGCATGCTGCGCCTGGGGCGTATCCGTAGAAAAAACCTGAGAATAAAGGGATTAGCGTTGAGCCTTGGCGAGTAATCTGTAGATCACCGATTAATCGCGAGTTGAGTTAAGGTCTGGAAAAGCCGACTCGGCGAGTTGGCAGCGACACGAAAACTCGTTCGCCGAGGCGAGTTTTACTCGCCCCGTAGCGCACACTAACCCTAGAGCCTAGCGAGGATTACCGGGAAGTTTTCGTATACATTTCTGCTGTTTATCAATGTGGTCGAAGATATCATTGTAGATGAAGAAAGTATTGTGGATGGTCACATACTGCCCTATAGAGATCACGTAAGTATAATCCGACAAAGGCTTTAGGAAAATAGTAGCCTCATGAACATGGGTCCACTCCTCTTAACTTAACCACCACTCGGAGTACTTGTTCTCCAGTGTCGCCAGTGCATCTATGTAGTACTGGAGCCTCAATGCTCGAGTAAGCATTTTAAATATTGAGTTCCAGCACATTTTGGCATCCTAAATAAGGCCCATGAGTTCTCGAGTGTTACTTTGGAGTTCCTTGAATTTTGCTAGGCATTGTGGGCTGGCTACAATAGCCTTACAGAGCTCCCGAACCTGGATAAATATTAGCAATAGGATTCCGTAACACATATCGGCCTTCTATGATATACTGGCCAATAGTTGACTTACTTTACAAACAGATGGCGCAAATATACCAGTGGCATAGTTCTGCAGTACTCTGATGGAATACTCTGTAGAAGGGGTAGACAATATGGTATCATCATTATCTGGATTTGACTTCAGTTCTTTCATGAACTGATTGCTCACTAGAGCAATTACATATGTAAGGCAAAGAAGTTAGTATTGCTCTAGGTCCCATTTAGCACCGAATACATTGGCTTGTAAATGCTTAGCCAACGCCGTATTGACACTAGCATTGTCTAAAACAACAGCCAAGACTCGGCTCATGATGCCATATTCCCAAATCAATTGGCCTAGCTTGTTACTCAAGAGTATAGCATTATGAGATTCCCCACTTAAGTACTGGAATCCGATCGTATGTTGGCATAGCTGCCAGTCGTGGTCAATATAATAGAGTGTTGTACCTATGAACACTAACTTGTTCGGAGAAGTCCAACAATCTGTGGCGAGGTGGATGAATGCATCTTCCGGTAGGCTTTTTTGTAGCTTCTGTTAAACTTCTGCTGCATAATAGTATATACTCTGGCGAAGGGTTATTGCACAGGGGATATCAATTCCAGATCTAAGCAATTTCAGCAGATGCTGGAACTGTGGATATTCAATAGTTCTAAAAGGTAAGTTGGCGGCAATTATAGTTTTCATGAGTTCATGTTTAAACACATCATCACTAAATTGCAATTGTAGGGATTGTGTGGAGGAACGTATTGCCTGTGTATAATATCAGCCTCAATTATTGTAGGTACAGAGTATATAATCACCTTCCCAAATATAGTTGAAATATCTAAATTGTTTCGCCCACTAGCTGCTCGGCATTTTCCCAAGGTGAGGTGACATTTCAAATGTAAGGTACCCATATTGAATGCACTAGGGTATTGCAAGGTACTCTTGCAAGCTAAGCAAAATATGAAAGGCTCACCGCTGTGGATCTTAGCCCCTTGTCCGAATTGGGCCCAGTGCGCTACCTTTCGAAGTTTAGAATCCCATCGGGGTGGATTAATATGGTTACTTCGGGTCTCCTCTTTTGCTAGGTTGTCACAGAGCTTGGCAGCCCAGTTGGTAGTTTCCTACCATTCCTCAAATTAAGTAGATTGCTCTGATTGCTATAGAAAAGCAGTCCCACCTAGTATTTTGGTGAGAGTCATAACCATTAGGGGATATATGGACACTGGCACACTTGCAGTTAAAGACATGTTCAAGTATGGGGCGAGTATGGGACTAGAGTGTAAGATGGTCTTGTAATTGTGTTCTTAGAAAGGTTGGGGAAGAGATACCTATTTATTCACATTGTGATGTCACAGATAATATGTGCTTGTCATGGAGTTTTTTGTGAGATATTCTGGGGGCATCATACAACTAGACTATTAATATATACAATCTTCAATCGTGCTGTAGCGTATCTACAGCGTGTATAACCCAACTCTAATCCAAATGCGCGACCCTCAATTCCTCCCAAAGATTATCAGCTGGGTACTCTAAGCTGTAAGGTAAGCTCGAGAGCTCACTTGTAGAGCTAAGGCTTTCACTAGACCAAGATGATAAACCGATATACTCAAAATCGCTAGGACTGCAACCGACTTCAGTAGGGCTAGCACTATCAATGAGGCTAGTGCGGTCAGCTACATCAAGTTCTAGTTGCTCAGACTATCCATCTGGCTTTGGTTACTCAGACTATCCATCTAGCTCTAGTTGCTTAGACTATCTATCTGGCTCTAGTATATGGTTAGGGATATTGGTCAAATCCAGTTGCAATAAGCTGCATCTCAATAGCTAAACAGGGCTTTCAGTGAGTTCCAAAATCTTACGAGGTCTAGACATAGTTAGCCTACCATACTATCTACATGCAAGATTAGGATATACCTTCTTGAAAGCCGAAGCCAGACCTCTTGCCCATAATATAGTACACTTATTCTAGGTAGGGAATACCATTATGCCAGTATATACATAGGATGGTGAATGATTGTGCCCTGAGGGATCCAGTAGGTCTAGGAGAGTATCTAGTATAGGGTAAGTCTGGACCTAATATTTTGGCGCAGGAGTTAACTTACTGATGGGAATTGACAACCTTCGCATATACCCTATGATTCTTGCATGCCACTCAGGTAATGGTGGAAAAGAGTAACCCATAACAAATCGTAGAGAGTATAGTCATCTAGGTAAAAGGGATTCCAACCTGTCCATTCACTCCTGGGGGTGTTGAAGGGCAATAGTAGATCAAAGTAATCAATCCAAATATGCCCTAGAAGCATAATGGCTACCGTACGGGATAGAATCTTCTCAGGGTCGAATCTGTCTATAACTAACTGGGTAGACTGATATGTTACCAATTCAGGACTATGTAGACTAAGGAAGTGTCGTAGCCTAAGGATGTCTCTCTATGGTATATTGAAATTATCGAAGGTGTTTTCGTCTTCAGGATTGTGGTATTCTGCTATGTTCTGAGGCTAATATAACTACCAACAATTACATCCCGACTAACTATATATAAGTAAAACTCCAAAAGTCAATTCTAGTAATATTCCATAAATGGCAATTGGCTGTTTTGGTACCCTAAAGTCTACTCTAAGGTTAGTAGACCAAGTAGACTAGTGCTGCAGGTGCTAGTAATCCCATTGAGCTGGCTAGTGGAAAAGACCAGTATGAAGCCTGGACAGGGTATGACATCCGTGGTAAGACATCTATAACAAGAGATCCGTGACAAGACATCCAATAAGACATCTGTAACTATAGGCATTAAAAATAAAAATAAAAAAATCTGAAGCAAGATAACCTATTTGGGTCAAGATAATTCATCCTTGACAAGACATCTATGACTATGGACATTTACGAAAAAAAAAAACCATCTGAGGCAAGATAACCTATCTATATCAAGATAAAATATCCATGACAAGATAAACCTATCGTGATCCCTCAAGATTGTAGCCCTTAGACCTTTCCGTGATTCATAAGAAGAGTAACGGATGCTTCAAACGTCACACCAACCAAATGGAACCACCAGCTAGGTTCACTCTAGTATCCTATCCAGTTGAGGAACACATAGAGTTGATATTATGTGTGTGTTTCTGAGCTTTGTCTGTAATAGTGCCACTTCTATGGAAAAGTAAGTCATAGATCGATGGGATAGTTAGTCTCATGTATAAATCATCCATATCTCTTCTCAATGATATAACCCCAGCATGGAGGGAGCACCTACCTAAGGTACCAATAGCGTAGGTCGGACACAGTAATCCTAGAGATTGACCACAGATAGTTTTTTGGAAGTAGGTAGCCTCTTAGGTAGGTATCAGTACTAGATAAATTCCGCATGTCCTACCACTTTTCCGAATTCAATTCCTATCCTTCATTATTTCTATCTTCTATACTACAACCAATTCATACCAATTTATTTCAACACTCCACCTCAACACAACATGCGTGCCAATTCCAGCAGGCAAATATCTGCGTCAAGGTATGACCCCACTCATACTTAGTTGCTTTCCCAATATGAGGTTCAATTGATATCCCATATGAACTGAAGTAAGTCTGAATATAGCCAGCATTCTAGCATTGAAGTACTGAAAAGATTACGATGATTGTATTTTCAGGCTCCCTTATATAGATCTTTTGGAAGCTCCAGGCATACTACATATACCAGAAGGTTGTCTGGCTTGTGGGGGTAGAAATTGGTGAAATGCAAGGAGGTTGGAAAAAAGGCATTATTGCGGGATTAGTACTCCCTTATTACTGGCTCTTAGGTAATCTGACCTTTCAGTGATTATCAGACTCGATACCTATGGCACTATCATATACGATCTCCTATGTGAGAGGTGCCTGCCACCTCCAGTGAAGGCTCAACTGATGTAGATGTAGGCCGAGAGGGTAGGGAAATAATGAGGGTTTTAGACGAAGGCCAGGAGGAGGTGTGGGAGAACAATGGTGACGGCACCATAGAAAACAAAGAGAATGAGGAGCCTCTCTTTGAAAACACCCAATATGTGCAATATGATAGTGCCAGACAAACTCTATACCCCTTTTATGAACCATCTCAAGTTGAACAACTTCCCTTGGCTTTTGACCAACTCTCTGTATTAGCCCAGTTACCTCCTCCTTCTAGCCAGAGGCAAATTTCCCTACCTTGCCTACTAATTAGCTGATTGCCTGCTGTTCAGAGTATTATGCGAAGGACAAGGGACAAGGACCGGCAACACCACTAATAAAAGATTCACGACTAAAGGCGAAAGGAAATGCTGAGGGCAGATCTTAGGAAGATTGAGACTGCCGGGGAAAGTATTAATATTGAGATTGGCCCAGGGTGTTCTCATTTTCATTTTGGGCCAATATCGTTTAATATCACGGAAAAATAAACCATGGAATAGTTTATGCATACGTAGAATTGAGTGCAGCGAATTTGACAAATAAAGAACTTATGACATATTTTAGTTACCTTAGTAGTATTTCCGTGTTTGGTTAATGACATCGAGGTTTACTTGTTAACAAAGAACGGATTCTTTTAATCATAGGAACTGGGTTTTGATAGTCATCTCCTTTTTACTGCAAGTTCCATGGAATCATTAGCATTCACACTGCAAAATAGAGATATTTTCATCTGTAGAAGAGATAATCAATGGTACATGGTACAAAATCGTGTCACGGAGGCTATTATGGAGGTGGTGTCAGAAAGCCTGAAGTGGAAAGACTACTTATATATATACTGATGAAGCTTATATTTAAGTATCCGCAATGCTATAGAAAAAAAGTAAGGCAACTGGGAAAGCGCCAGTGAGCCCAATATCAGAGCTACCCAAGCTACCCCATGCAGAAAAAAAGGAAGATAACTCGAGCACCACCAGTCAGTCCAGTGGCCAAGGAAGCCAAGATGAGTCACAAAGCGCTGGCTATGGAGCACCTTCCGAAATAAAGGAAGACCAGAGCAGAATTAGCCCTCATCCCAACCCCAATTCAGGATGTTCTAAGAAGAAGAAGAACTAGAGCTGAACTAGACTTCATCCCAACCCCAGTTGAGGATGTTCTGAGAAGAAGAAGGACTAGAGCCGGACTAGCCCTCTACCCAACCCCAAGGGAGAATATTAATATTCCGACAAGAAGAAAGACAAGAGTGGAATTAGCTCTAATCCCAACCCCAAGGGAGGATGTTCTAAAAAGAAGTAGGACAGAGACCAAACTAGCCCTCGTCCTACCTCCAAGGAATCCTTATGCCAGATATACTGACTTCCTATAGGGCCCTGGAACTTAAATCCAGACACCGAATTTAGTGGTGGGAGGAAGGTATGGGGTACCTCTACTAATTCTCATACTAAGAAAATTCAGGAAATATACAGGAAATTGCTTGGACTACCGCTATTATAGGAGTGAGTCAAGGATTGGAGGCGACAAAAAGCAAATAGGACGCTTAAAGCCAGGATCAAGGTATAGGAACATGCTACGATTACTAGGAGGGCAATCGGCACCCGAAGGAACCAGTTAATAGATGTGGAAAGCGAAAAATTCGAAGAACTTGTGCAAAGGAATTGCGAGGTCATGTTCGTCTGTAAGAAGGCTTATATTCTATACAAATGGTATGAGCTGTTAGATGAGCAGAAAAGATTCTACCTGGATTTGGAGGAGCAAGAAGAGCTTCCTGATTTTCAAATTCCCAAAGCGGAATTGGAAGTAACACAAGACAACCAGACTACAGTACAACTCGTGCTATAGTTCATTGTTGTAATTAGTATTATGCCTATCAACCGCCAAGTGTATGGCAGATATGACGAGCCAATCGAATATGGGCTAACGGTGCAGGATAGAGCACTAGCAATACCTCACCAAAGTCTGACCGAACAAGAGGAATTAGCCGAGGGGGGCACTGACAATTGCTTGAGTAATGAGGACATTGGGTCTAATATTAAAGAGGTAGGTGTATTCCCTCGTGCTTGTTCGAAATCAGAGAACTTCACTCACCATCACTCGATAGAACTATGATGACAAACCCAACAAGCAAGATGATGATAAGGATATAGAGGCATAGCATAAACGGAAAGCTTCAGGGAGTTCTTCGGAAGAAGAAGAAGAAGTATAACTAACTGAATCCGATTCCAATAAACAGAGAGCAAAGAAACCGGTCAGGGCCAAAATAATTGAAGCACTTTTGTCAAGCAATACAGAAGATGATGACTATAGGGACCCAACCAAGGAGGATGATGGTGAGGTCAATAAATGAGTAAGTCCGGAAATTTGTTATATTTGTTTTTTACTGTCATGATCCAGAACTTGTCATAGATGCGATGCTTCATCATTTCTGAACCAATTTTGCAAGGTTGAATTATATGTATAATTTGTTTCTTTGTTTTCTTCAATTTTAAAGAGTATAATTATTGCTCCGCTTGAAAACAACCTAACGTACGTTGGTTTTTTCCTCCCTTTATTCACACTGAAACTGCTAACTAATGATCAAATTAGTGGGGATGGAGATAATATATTGTTTTCATGCTCATTGGTCCACTTCCTGCCCACACAGAAGACAAGGACTATAAGGACTCAACTGAGGAGGATGATGGCAAGGTCAATGAATGAGTATATCCGAGAATTTATTCTATTAGGTTTTTTACTATTACAGATCTCGAATTTGTCATGGATCCCAAATTTGTCATATATTCAGAACTTGTTACAGATGCGATGCTTCATCATTTCTGAATGGATTATGTAATGTTAAATTATCCTCGTGATTTGTTTGTTTGTTTTCTTTGTTGTAGTTGTCTATTAGCCAATTTTAAGGAGTATTATTGTTGCCCCGCTTGAAAACAACCTGTTTGTTCCTCCCTTTGTTCATACTGAAGCTGCTAACCAATGATCAAATTAGTAGGCATGGAGATAGACAATGAATTATGCTTTGTTTTCGAGCTCATTGGTCCACTTCCTGCCTCTCATATGACCAACAAGATAATACATATATACAAGCAAACTTACCTTTTGCTACTATAGACAGTCAACACTTATATACTCGATGGCTAGGACAAAACAGCTAGGAAGAAATATCAAGACCATTGTGCCAGCGGCGATCAAGGCCATTGTGCCCTCGGCGATCAAGACGATCGTGCTCGTAGTGACAGGGTCATCGAAGAGGAAGTTGGCCACTGCGGCAGGATCACAGAGTGCATATGTCCCCAAAAAGAGGAAGGTGAACTAAAGGTGTAAGAACTCTTGAGCTTGACCCTATCAGTTGAATGTAATACTAAATGCCTTATTAGTGTCTATTGTTAGGCAAATTAGGTGACAATAGGCCGGCATAGAACTAATCATCCCGAATATAAAAGCTTCAGAGTGATTCTAACCTTGACTATGCAATAGCGATCAACCTGTTTGCAATACAGAGTGGGGACAGAAACTCACCATGCCAAATGATTCTGCAAAGGGATGTGAAGATGTAGTATCGAGTGGAGGTGAATCAGCTATGCGGGGGTAATATGACAAACAAACCCACAACTCCTGCACTCCCACCAGCAGCTGGACCATGTCTACCACCATGACTACCACGACCACCATGCCCACCACGCCTACCACCACGCCCACTACACCTACCAGGCCTACCACGCCTACTATAACTACCACGACCACTTGCACCACTCGTACCACCACCACTCACACCACCACCACTACCACTCGCACCACTACCACTGGTATCAGCACCAGTAGTTAGAGGATCTCTAGTAACAACCAGGAATGATTCTTCTTCATCGTCGTCTATGCCGTCAACGTCTCGGCTATCGCCATCTTCATCATCGTCGTCATCGTCATCTTTATCATTGTCATCTTCATCATGGTTAGAGCTGTCACCATCTGCTACGTAGTCCCCATCTACTACTCCCGCCCTGTCTACTGCTCTCGCCCCGTCTGCTACTCCCTCCTTATCTGCTGCTCCCTCCCTATCTGCTGCTGCCTCCCAGTCTGCTGCTTCTGCCCCGTCTGCTGCTCCTCCATCCCGGACGTCAGCTCCTCTGTCTCCATCATCTTATCCATCATGGTATGAGCATGGATTTTGGGGCATGTTTAGGTAGATTTGTTTTAATTTGTTTTATTTAGTAGTTATTTTATAGGTTTTAATTGGTAATTGGGTTGATATATAAGAAAACGAGTGGGATTGGGTTTGGGAATGAGGTTTCATGAGAAAAACATGACAATTCCACCACAACATTGGACAATTCCGTGACAACGAGATAATTCCGTGACAGGATTATTGGACAATTACGTAACAATTTTATAAAAACTTGAAATACTTTATAAGAACTAAAGACAATCCAATCCATAAACCAGTGATCTGTAACAACTACAAGAATGTAATAGGCTATCGAGTGACCCAAAATATCATAACTAGGACAATTTCATAACAATATTAGACAATTCTATGACATAAAGATAATTCTGTAACAATTCTATAAAAACTTGAAATACTTCATGAGAACTAAAGACAATCCGATCCATAAACCAGCAATCCGTAACAACTACAAGAATGCCCAAAATATCGCAACCAGAAAGAACAAAGTGCTCGGTGCGAGTAATCCAGGTAAGAGAAAAGCTGACTCGGTAGCATGGTACAAGGGGAAATAATTGGCCGTCGGCATAGGTCTTAGCGATGCAGCATAGGTAAAAATCTGCCCGCTGTGCACACTACTTAATACAGCTAATAACGATATATGAATAATGAACATAAGAATATAATGGAAACATATAGAAGAGAGTACATATATGAGGTCTGGGACTAGAGGGCACACATTTCAATATTCCAATCCCTTTAATGCTAATACTAATGTACTACCATATCTGTATAGGTGATTAGTCCAACTCACAGTTAGTGTCTATAGTAGGGACTTGGTTCCAGTATTGCTGTAGGTCTCTTACCTGAGCCATAACATTACTCCTTATTTCGAAGTAGCTGTCCTCAGCTAAATACAAGTCCTTCTGACCATGGAGAAGATAAGTATTAGTAATAACTCAGATAACTATAGTAGTAAGTACTAACTACTGCATTTAGATACCTCTATTCCTATATTATAGGAGTGCCATAAGACTAGTATACCTACATATGCATGCCATGGCTATTAAAAACTAAACCTCTTACTAAAAAACTCATAGGGAAAAAGGGACAAGTAGGAGGGTATTACAGATCTTCTCGTCTTGACTCTTAAACCTCCAGCCTCGGCTTTACGCTAGCGACCAATACACCCGCCAGCCTACATTCATGTGTGGCTCGATGTGACCCTGATCCAGTATGACTTTGGTGTGCTAATATTTGTTTTTTGATTATTATTCTACTGCTAATAACCCAGCCACGACTTCTGACCTATGACCCTAACCCCGATCTTTAACCCCTACCCCTAGACCCTAAATCTTAATCTACTAGGATAACTGACTGCATCTTGGGAGTCTTAGCTATGAAAAAGCTCACTTATCTGGAACCTGCTTGAAGGTTCTACCAGATCTAGATGTTCTTCAAAAGTTATATGTTTCTTAGAACGTTCTCATACCTTCTTATTTGCCTTCATAACTCGCTTCTTCTACTTATTGATCCCTTGCCTTCTGCAAATTCTTCTGCACTATTCTGTCTGTTTCTCCCATAATATTTCGTTAGGAAGAAGGCTTCAGATCTCTATATAATAAGGTTTCTCTGTCTCTCTCATTCCCTTCTTTTCCTTATATAACAACTTGTCTTCTCCCTGTATCTAGTTATTAGAATATCAATAAATACTCCACTATATTTTAAGTATAGCTTAAGCTTCCTCATCCATACCCCCATTGCCTAACTCTAGCCTCACCCAAGTTGCCCTAGTTCTCTGACTCCCTCTCCCAATATACGTATAAGTATATTAAAGTGAGTGTTATTACTTGTAAATATAGGTGATACCCTTCAAGGCATAGTCATTATTTACTGTGCCAATATAGGAATTACCTCCTAACCTCCAGTTCATAATACTTTGTTATATAATCTATAGTCTCCACTACGCAAATTAATAATGTTCGAAAATACTCGAATGGAGGCTGCAACCTCTAGCCCCCTCTCAGAAATTGCCAGTTAGCGTACCTTGGTCCTCACTCTCCATGCTGATACTTCTTCTGCTCTACTCTTTATACCTGCTGGGACCCCTTCAATATTCTTTGCCTCAATCTATGCTACCTATAGTGCTAGTATCTAATCTGCTCAGGGAATACCACTCACTTTCAATGAGCCTATTACTGGTATCTCTACCGCTTCCGAGTCTCTCTAGCTTTACTTTAATCAGGAATACCAATATGGACTCACCTTACCTAGCCTCCTGAATGCCGCACTTGTAGGTGCCCTACTTCCTCATCCCCGTATCCCTAAGATCTATGAACCATAAAGCTTTGATGGTACTCGATCAAAATTTATCAGATTTATGATGAAACTAGCATTGGTTTTTTCCTCTAACTCCTCCCGATACACTAATGAGGCAGCCAAGATTGCTTACACTGCCTCCTACCTCTCCAGTTCGGCTGCAAACTGGTTCAAACTCCACCTGAACAAGACCACTAACACTACTGATTTCTCTACCTATGACGCCTTCGTAACAGTATTGAAGAATGTGTACAATGACCCAGATGCAGAAGCTACTACAGAACGAAAGCTCCAAGCTCTCTAACAAGGGCATCGGGATTGTTCTGCCTACCATAGCAAATTTGCAACCTATGCCACTATCCTGAACCTTGATCACCACACCAAAATCTCCTACTTCATGAGTAGTGCCAATACAGGGCTCAAGACAGCCCTGTCTTACCAAGCTTTCCCTCCCGAAACCTTCAACGAATTTGTCTAGCTCTATATCAAGCTAGATAACTAGGCAAAACTCCTCCATTCCCATAGTACCCCAAAACCCCACCAAGCCACCTTGACCTCTAGGGCTTTTACTACCTCTGTTGAGATCACCCCTAGACCTATGGACTTCTCGGCTACCAAAAAACGAGGTCCCCTAACCCCTGAGATCCGCAAACACTACTGCGACAACAACCTCTATATGTACTGCAGTGGATCCGGATACTAGGCAATAGTCTGCTGAGTTTCGGCCAAAAATAAGAAGCTAGCTATGGTTAGCACTACAACACCCTCTGATACCAACACTCTCAGCACCCCAGCCTTATACGAGATACCAAAAAACTAGTATCCTCTTCGACTAATGATAGTTGATCGAAAAGTGCCAGGATGCATACTGGTGCCATCTCCCCTGACCCTATTACCTTTGTTCCTTTTGTCAGCTCCAATCTGTTTTCTGCTTTGGAGGAAGTTCACCTGATAGGTACTGGTCATGTTCTGCCTGTTGTATCTTAGAAGTCTCATCAATGGCTAAACTGTCGACGTTACTTTACTTGTGCCCTGTATATTTCTACCGCTGCTGTCCTTGCCTCTCCTACTCCTTCTACTCATGACTTGGGATCTGAGGATCCACTTATCCTACATAGCTTAGTTAATGAAAATTGCTCTGCTACTTGTATAGTAGACTCAGGGGCTAGCTCCCAGTTTATCAACCTTGGCTTTGCCTTAAACTTGAAATTGCCTTTGGACTTGAAGCTGAAACCTGAGGACCTTGTACTTGCTGATGGGAAATGCTCTCTTGTAGGACAAATCACCCACACTTGCACCTTAAAACTTATGATCGACCAACACCTAGAGACCTTGACATTCCATGTCATCAAACTAGCTAGATGGAACCTAATTGTTGGGAAACTATAGCTCAAATACCATAATCCCATAATCGATTAGATATATAATACCATTGCCTTTACCTTGGGTTATTGTTATGCTCACTGCTTCTCTACTTGCCCCCTAGAAAGTTCCCAACTCACCCTAAACTATCTCCGAATCTCTGTTATCGCCAGAGCAGCTTTCCAGGTAGCTATCAAAGACCCTGAAGCTCACCTCTGTATCATAGCCATCTATGTCTCCCCTGATGATGACAATAGCAATGAGCCAGCTGTTGGACTAGTATCCCTCGAATATCATGATTACCTAACCCTTTTCTCAGAAAAAGAAGTCCGGATCTTACTTCCATACTGATATGTCACCTATACTATCCCCTTGAAGGAAGGGGCTAAACCCCCCTTCAGTTATATATATTCTATATCCGATACCAAACTAAAAGAAGTAAGAAAATAGATTGACAAAAATCTATCCAAGTCCTTTATCTGAGCTAGCTTCTCCTCTGCTGCCTCCCCCGTCTTCTTTATCAAGAAAAAGGATAGATCCCTCTATCTCTGTATCGATTACTGTGCCCTAAATAATATTACTATCAAGGATCAACACCTCCTGCTGCAAATTGAAGAAACTTACAACCAGATTCATAGCTGCAAGTATTTCACTTGCCTCAACCTCCGTGCCTACTTCAACCAGATCAGAATCAGGGAAGGTGATGAATGGAAAACCACCTTCTGGACCTGTTACGGGCTCTTCAAGTTTCTAGTTATGTCTTTCGGGCTAACTAATACCCCTGCTACTGCCCAGTAGTTCATGAACGACATACTCCAAGAATACCTTAACATATTTTGTATCTGCTATATTGACAATATCCTTATCTACTCAAAGAACCTGAAGGAACATAAAGAACAGGTTAGGAAGGTTCTTCAGAAGCTCAGGAAAGCCGAGTTAAACATCAAACCTGAAAAATATGAGTTTTCCGTCAATAAGACCACCTTCCTAGAGTTTATTATCTTCAAACAAGACCTCAAAATAGACCCCGAAAAGGTCAACGCTATCCTTAACTAGAAAACTCCCAGATCAGTCAAGGATATCTAGTGCTTCCTTAGATTCACCAACTTCTAGTCTTCTACCGACAGTTTATTAATAAGTACTTATACCTCTGCTAGCCCTTGTTCAACCTGCTCCCAAAAGACAAACCTTTTGCTTAGGATTCTGCTTGTAAAGAGGTATTTGTTCTTCTGAAAAAGGTCTTTACCTCTACCCCTGTTCTTCAGCATTTTGACCCCAACCTTAAAATTCTCGTAGAAACTGATGCTTCGGATTACGTTACTTCTGGAATACTCTCTCAGAAACACTCAAAGAATGGGAAGCTCATGCTTTACCTCATAGCATTCATATCTAAGAAAATGTCCCCTACTAAGTACAACTATGGTGTCGGAGATAAAGAGCTCCTTGCAATTGTCCTAGCCCTCAAAAAATAGTATATCTACCTACACCAGCTCCCCCAGCTCTTTATGATCCTGACTGACTACCACAATCTCCAAACCTTCACCTCCAAGGCTCTGCTTTCCTGCTGCTAAGCTTGCTAGGCTCAGGAATTAGCCTAGTATGACTTCAAAATCATGTTCCACCCCAGCAATTAAAATACTAAGGCGGATGCATTAACTAGATAATCTGGAGATCTCCCTGAAGAAGAAGATGGTCACTCTTACCCCACCCAAGCCTTAATTCCCTCTAAAAGGTTCTTCCTAACCCTTTCCGTGTAATAAGGAACTTTATTGTCTTGTATTTCATATCATATATTTTTTATATTTATTGCATTATTATGTAACTAGTGTTCACGGTCGAAGGACTAGCCTTCGTCCAACCTCAGCAACTGCCGGATTCGGTAGTTCAACTGCCATGGAATTTGCGACAGTAAATTCCATGGAACTTGCCGTTTCGTGGACACTCTCCTGGGCTGCACACCCTCCTGTATGGCACACCCTCCTCTGGAGGTATGCCAACCATTATTATGTATTTCCTTAGTCATTAGGGTCTCTGAACAGCTATATAAAGGCCGCTGGATCCCCTCTGGAATCCAGGAGTCTTCAGACAACCCGAACAGGATCGATCAGATAAATAGAATAATTACAAAGGAAGATTATACCTGTTATATTATTGTTCCTTATGGAATACCCCTCTTAGTAATCAACCTACTCTTCTGAGGTAATCCCTCAGCAGAACCGGCATACACAAACATCAGTCCCTAAGCGGATATAGATTGTATAAACGGTACCAAATGACTACTATCTAGTATCATTCATTACATTTTTTTTAACATCCAAAGTTAATCTTTATTAAATAAACCCTCTACATCCAAGGCCTGATCAACCTTAGGATACTTTATATTGCACTCATGCAAGTGTAAATGAATCCGACTTTATATCAACGATATCGAATTCAACTAGCTAGAACAACATATTCCTTCAATGAGACATCAGACTCTCAACTGCAGTATATCAACAGAAAGACTTAGACGCAAGCTAAGCAGAGCTCTAACGGGCAGTGGTATTCCACATTAAACAATTCCACCCTCGTTCCATACACTTTTCCCAGTATACTCGACAAATCCACTTGCACTCCTGGCAACTAGTCCCACAACTATATTGATAAACGTGGTACATCATAGAAAAACCGGCACTCCAAGTCCCAGGAACAATCGGCTCAATCAGCCAATCGTTATAATCCCACGGCTCACGAATTACCTCCTCTATAACCGCCAACTCCTCAAAGAATAAATTCCCCTTAGCAGCAGTTTTTTCAGACCCAGACATTGCAACAACAGTCTTGGTACTGACATCGTCTACCTGAATATTGAAATCAGAAAAAGTGACACTCTTGCCGGACGATTCAGAACTAGAATCGCGAACAGTAGACGCAGAGGAATTAGGTCTATAAAACGAATTAGGACTCTTCCATTCAGACTTGCCATCATTGCAAGCAATCGAGCCAACAGTATCCTTAGTCGAGCTGATATCGTATATATCTTCAGCAACAACTCCACTAGCACAGTAAGGTGCTAAAGCGGAAAAGTAACTAGACAATCGAATCGAACGATTAGGTCCAATAGGTTGCAGAGCAGTAATTGGTACCATAACATAATTCCAAGTGTAGGCAGCATTAGACATAATGGCGTCTGCGGCTGGCTAAAGGATAAAGAAGTCCAGAGGATTAACTATATTACCAGATAAAATTCAAAAGTTAGTTAATCAAACTCCTAAGAAAACGAGATTTATAGATCCTATAATAGAAGGAGAAATAAAGAAGCAGGAAGACTATTTAGAACAGGATTATGAAGGACAATCTCAATATGGAGTTAGTTTCAGCCTTCTTCTACCACCCGCGTCAGAAGAATTCTATGACCAGCATACCTATAATTTGCAAGAAATTTTAAAATTTGTACAAATATTAGGTATAGCTTAAGAGTATCATCCAGAAGATACCAAACTCTTAATGGAAGCGGCAATCAAGTATTATCTTTGGGCAACAAGATATCCATTCAAGGAAAGAGATTTGGAAATGAACGCTTTTCTAAGTAAAGAATTAAGGAAACTACCCATACCTCTACTAAAGGAGCCACATTGGGTAACAAAGGAATGGGATGATATTATGACCTTTATGTTAAGTGGTACACATCTAGAAAAGAGTACACTTACCGCGGAGGATTTGTTTAATCCTAGTAAAGGTATGCCCGGAGCGTTCGCAAGAACTCCGAAGAATAAAGGCAAAGGTAAAGAACCTGCAAAAGAATCAGCAAAAGGAACAGGAAGTTCCGATCCTCCTCCCCCTCGACCAGATGAATCAGGTGAGGAGGGACAACAAGAAGAACAAGAAGAAACTGGAACGGACCGTCCACAACAACAAGCAGCAGGACGAGGTAATCCAGACGATAGCGGAGATGATAGCTCTGATTCAGATGATGCATCGTCAGTAGCTAGTCAACCAGCAGCCAGAATAACGCGGAGAAGCAAATCGGTAGAACATCAACAATGGGAATCTACCACTGGCATGATCACCACTGGAAGCCATAAAGTTTCAAAGAAACTTAGAGGAATCAAGCTGGACGCACCAGAGAAACTGGATGGAAGTGACAAGAAATTTAAAGACTCACAATATTATGATGCGTGGGCAACAGCGGTTCAGCAGTGGTTGAAAATCAAAGGAATTGATTTGGAGAGTATAGAAGCAGTGGAAATTATTGGATTTCTACTCAAGGGGAGCGCCTTGGTTACTTATAACCAGTATCTGAGAGATAAAGAGAAGGACGCAAAATTCTTTGGCTTTATATTGGTACTTAGAGATTTTCTGATACCATCCACTAGCAAGGATATTTTATGGAAGCAATGGAAAACAGCTACCCCATACAAGGACGGACGACATATGGGAATAAAACAGTTTGCCAACTGGCTCACTGAAATGTAGATTAAATTAATCGATAAAAGTGGAAAGCAATCGATATCTGAGGAAGTCAAGAGAAGGAAGTTTCTAAATCATTTACCTGCATATATATCGGCTACTCTAATTCCTCTAATTAAAGAGGATTGGATATATGATCAGCTGGTACACCAGGCAGAGTCATATGAAGCGTCAAAGAAAGATATTGCCCCACCACATACACCAAGTGGACTACAAAAGCAACGTTAAAAATCATTCAACAAGGATCGAAATCCTCGCCAGGATTGTAATCAACAAAAATCAGGTTTTAATCCCAGCAACAAGCCTGTCAACACAAGCAACAACGAAAAGCATAAGGATTCAGATTGGGACACCATCACCAAGAAATTGGATCAGAAAACGAAAATGCAACTGATTAGGGATAAAAAATGTTTATGGTGTTGGAACCCTGGTTATTCCTACAAGGATTGCATGAAGCGTCAAAATAAAGTACCCATGCGTACTGCAGTACAGGATTTAAGCCTACCTGCATTGAAAATCAGCAAGAATAAAATCAAGGAACAACCCTTGTCAGCCCAGACCCTGGACTATAATAAAGTTTTTGTTAGAGCAAATGGACACCCAGCTCTAGCACTGGTAGACCTCCAAATGAAGGGAGGAGACATAATTAATTCTCAGTTTGTACACTTGTACAATCATCCTACAAAGAATATTGAGAAGCTATCTTTGGGTACAGCTATCAAAGGCTCCAAAGCTACCATCGAAAAATCCTGTATAATAACTTTAGATTGAATAGGATATGTAGAAGAACATACCTTCTATATAATGCACTTATCAAAATGGGACATGATATTAGGGGAGCCAGCTCTTTCCAAGGTCCGTGCTATTATTCCTGCACACCAGGAACCAGTCACTATCCAACCAGAAGATATTCCTAGGTTTGCATTGAGTACATGGAAGAAATCCAGTGCAATGGAACATAGTATAAGATCGGCATGTCTAGAGGTATCATATGAATCAGTTACAGATTATAGTGAACCAGAGAATTGGGAAAATATCAGTGATGCAGAAGATACTGATAATGAACGGGGCTTTTCAACAGCTGTTTCATCCATAGAAAAGCAATTTAATCCAGTGATAGAATTTCCCAAATTATTTCTTAAGGAAATACCACGGGATTTACCACCCTTAAGGAAGGTCAACCACACCATCAGACCTAAACCTGGAGCCACATGGTTACCAAAATGGAGACCATCAGGACATCAATTTACCTAGCAAATCAACAATAAAATCACTGAGGAAGAGAAAACAGGACGAATCTACTGAGTCGAGAATGACACCAATGCAGTAGTTATGTTCACTATACCTAAAAGAGATAAACCGGAAGAAGCCAGATTTGTCAATGACTGTCGAGACTGGAATCTAGCAGTGGAACCTGACCATACACCCCTACCAGATATAAATGAATTTATTGAACTAGTAGCGGGGAAATCTTTTTGGTCAAAGATAGATTTAGCAGACGGATTTTTTAACGTCAGAAATGATGAGGAATCAGAGAAGCATTCCACATTCCTAACCCACCGAGGGTACTACAGAAGTAGAGTTATGCAACAAGGAGACCGGAATGCACCAGCTACTATGGTTAGAGTTATGAATGAAATATTCAAAGATATGATATATAAGGATATAATAATTTATATTGATGATATCATCATCTTTACTAAAACATATAAGGAACATGTAGAAGTTCTGAAGAAGGTTCTACAACGTTTACAGGATGAGAAGTTCTATCTCAAAGAAACTAAGTGCAAATTTTTCACACCTAAATTGGAAATTCTAGGTCATGTGTTAACCGCAGATAGACTTCATGCAGATCCAAAGAAAAGAACTACCATATTGACCTTTTCAACTCCTAAGAGAAAATGGGATTTAAGTGGTTTTCTAGGAATTGTCAATTATCTAAGTCATTTTATTCCAAATCTAGCTTCGTATGCAAGTACATTGTCAGAACTACAGGGAGAAACGAGAAAATGGGAATGGACAGATACTCATAATACAGCGTTTGAAAAACTAAAGAAACTCGTGAATTCCCCACATGTTTTAAAACCCTAGAACAATGAGTCTACTGATCCAAAATATTTAGTTTGTGATGCAAGTGATGTAGGATTGGGATCTTGGATCGGCCAAGGACCATTAAATCAAATTAGACTATTTTGTTTTCACTCTCAAAAATTTAATCCAGCTCAATTAAATTATCCCACCTTCCAAAAGGAATTGTTGGCAATTATTAACTCATTAAAATTTTTCGAGACTCAGCTGAGAGGTCACAAATTTACAATCCTTACTGATCACAAACCATTGGTTCCATTCCACACTCAAGCACCGTCTAGTCAGAAGCTCAGACGATAGTAAGATTATCTAATGGAATTTGACTGTACTATCCAGCATACTATAGGAAAGGAAAATTTGATAGCAGATGCTCTATCCAGGAAGTATAAATATCAAGATATTCCCACCATAGAGGACGATTATATCTCTACCAACATCGATCCTCCTAACCTTACCTATCCTCCTTATATTTATACCAACGCTATAACTACTTCTCGAAAGGTTACACCACAAGAAAAAATCATTATTCCAGAGAAAATGGTTTCCCGTGGAGCTATCAATTTCAAGCATGTCAACTGTGACTACAACAAGTGTCATGGAAGATCGAAAGTAGCAGGACACCACAAATCTTGCCCCTACCTCGATGATGAGGACCTGACAGAAACTGAAGAAACCGACTATGATATTGTGAAGGATGAGGACTCTTCATCAGATGGAGAGGCCCTCACAGAAATTCCAGAGAAAATATTTGAAGGGTATGATTGAGTACCCAAACCAGAACGCAAGCCTCTAACAGTTCTTGGACTTAGATTTGTTCCTCTCACCAAGGAACAACTCGAAGAAATATCTAAGGGGAAAGCAAAAGCGGAGACAATGGCACCAGATATTTCTACTCTCGAAATCAAAATCGAAACAGCATTCAGATTGGATGCTGCTCTTGTGCACTATCTACAATATTGCAAGGAAGATTGGTCTTATTGCAAGGACTACTATTGTCCAGCACTTGGAAGCTCTCACCAAATGAGCAATAGATATTTTTCTATTACCCAATGTGCTATTTGCAGAGAAGAGGGACATGGCAGCTTGACCTGTATCTTCTTGGATACAGTTCTTATAAAGAGGAAGGAACACCTCAGGACTATAGTTAAGTAGCTAAGTAACAAACTAGAGTCCAAAGGTACTGTCATCGTACTACCTCTACCTCTACCTCAACCTACGCCAGTCGAGCTTTTCCAGACTTCCAATGGGGTAATGACATACCACCAAATAGAGGAAGCTCTCAAGAAGGCACCAATTGCACCTCAACAACTGTGGAATCGTCCACAACCGCCAGTAGCAAGCGGCAGCAACGCCATCCAGATCGAAACTGCAGCAGTCACTACTTGTTCCCAAAAGCGAGTAGCAATCGAGGAACGACCAATTCTTGTTCCCATGCCAAAATACAGAGGTCCTAGGCAATGCTGTGACTTTTGCAAACTCCCAGGACACAACTTCGCCACTTGTGAGAAGAAGAAGCCTACTATCCATGATTTCAACTATCGTATTGAGCCAACTCTCAACAAGCTCATCGATGACAAGTACATCAGGGATGGATGGGAAGACAACAAGAACTACTTCATTATTCAGTGGATGGACCAAGGAGAAGGAATGAAGGCAGCATACTAAGTGTGTATGAAGGTATGTCCAATTTGGAAGGAACACTATAATTCACTAGTGAAGCGGAAGGATCATAGGAAAAGAAATGGATTTTTGTATGTCAAGAACATACAGGGACAATGGAGATTAGTTTTACCTAGTACTTTCAATATCGAAGGTAAGAACTATCTCGAACTAGTGATAAAGGAAGCACATGAAGCAACAGCTCATGATGGAATTAAAAAAACCATAAGATACCTTACTGACCGATATTAATATCAGTCCTTTGCAGAAGCGGTTAAGGACTATGTCGGCAGTTGTGATACTTGTCAATGGACAAAGTATTCAAATAGAGCACCTCTCGGGCAGGTAACGCCTTTACATGTACCAGAGAGACCTTGGACGGATATATCAATGGATTTTCTTAAGTTAGCACCTGTTTTTACTAAGTATTCTATCCTGTATCCGAATATTCCTGTGGAAGAAGAACATATTATTTGTATTTCTCGACTTTGGACGATTGTCGATAGACAATTAGGATTCAAATTTCTTATTCCTGTTCTAGACAATTTTACAGCAGAACAGTGTACTGCTACCTTTGAGACTCATGTAGTCCCGATTATGGGATATCCTTTTTGTATTGTTTTTGATTGAGACACTCTTTTTATGTCAACTCACTTTAAGGATTGGGCAAGGAATAAAGAAATCAAATTGGAACCGTCTACTGTGTACCACCCTCGTGCAGACGGACAATCTGAAATTGTTAACAAGGAAATCTTGCAAGTAGCAAGAGCATGTAAGATCGAAGGATTTGATTGGCTACAGAAATTACCAGAGATACAGTTAAGACTCAACTCTAGGTATAATGCCGCTAGGAAAAATAGTCCTTTCCTTATATTATTAGGATTTAATGCATACTACGGAGTATCGATATTACCATATCCTATCAACGCCTATAAATCAGCAACCGAACGTCAAAGTAACATATCTCAAAATCTCTATGATGGCAAGAAGACTCAAGTATCTCAAGCTAATAAATGAGTACCCATGATGACTAAATTTAATGTTGGTTAACAACTCATGTTATCCTCAGAAAATATTAATCTATTGAATGTCTCAAACAAACTCAAGCTACAATGGCTAGGTCCCTTTCCTATTATATCAACTAATTGGAAATGAAACAACTATAGCCTCGATTTATGAAGTCAACCAAACCTTAACCTCATATATAATACTTTCCATATCAGCAAGCTGAAACTTTATCGAAATAATGATCCATCTAAATTTCTAAACAGGCAATCCAAAGAACCTAGACCTATACAAGATAATCGTTATGAAGTTGAGAAAGTATTAGAATTCAGAACGGCACTACGTACTGGTGAACGTCAATATAAGGTTAGATGGCTCAGCTACTCTCCTAAGTATGATTCTTGGGTTAGCACCAAGGATATTACGCAGGAGATTTTTCAAGACTTTTGGACAATCGGAAGCTTAGAAGATATATTCAAGAGACGTCGAATAGCAAGAGGAAGACAAGGATCTCATACTAGAGATGAAACTCAAGCTCTCATACAACAAGAATGAGATCAAGTTCTAAATTAGATGAACCCTACCAAAATACACACCAACACCAATATACTCAAGATGCATAAAATTCTGGGAAGAATGGAAGCGAGAAGGGCAGAAGCATAGACTTTGAATATAGTAAATCCTTCTAAGTGGGGAAGTATAATAAGGAAGCTTATTGTCTTGTATTTCATATTATGTATTTTCTATATTTATTGCATTATTATATAACTAGCGTTCATGGTCGAAGGGCTAGCCTTCCTCCAACTTCAGCAACTACCGGATTCGGTAGTTCAACTGCCACGGAATTTGCCACGGTAAATTCCATGGAACTTGCCGTTTCGTGGACACTCTCCTGGGCTCCATACCCTACTGTATGGCACACCCTCCTCTGGAGGTATGCCAACCATTATTATGTATTTCCTTAGTTATTAGGGTCTCTGAATAGCTATATAAAGGCCGCTGGATCCCCTCTGGAATCCAGGAGTCTTCAGACAACCCGAATAGGATTGATCAGATAGATAGTATAATTACAAACGAAGATTATACCTATTATATTATTGTTCCTTACAGAATACCCCTCTTAGTAAGCAACCTACCCTTCTGAGGTAATCCCTCAGCAGAACCAGTATACACAAACATCCGTCCCCAAGCAGATATAGATTGTATAAATGGTACCAAATGACTACTGTCTAGTGTCATTCATTACATTCCGCCACTTTAACTATGAATAATGAAGATATTCTTACAGCCCTCAAAGCCAACAAGCTCACCTTGGAAATCATCTATACTCTTGATACTAGTACCAAGAAATATGCTACAGTCCCCTTATCTGAATACAAGATCTCTGACCAGGGACTCCTGCTTGTGAACGGCCTAGTTTATGTCCCCAATAACTCCGAGATTTATCTTCGGATTCTCTATAATTGTTATAATCATCTTACAGCTGGCCACCCTGGCCAGGCCACAACCTATGAGCTTGTATCATGTGATTACTAGTAGCCGAAGATAAGGCAAACTATAGCTCGATATATCTGTAATTGCAACACTTGTATATGGATCAAGCCTGCTCGCCATGCCCCCTATGGCCTCCTCAAGCCCCTGCAAGTCCCCTTCTAGAAGTGGTCTTCTGTCTTCCTTGATCTCGTTATAGGACTCCTTGACTCCAATAGGTTTGACACCTTGCTAGTTGTGATTGATCGATTGTCTAAAATGGCATACTACATTCCAACTACTACTGACATCAACTCCCGACAGATCACCAAGCTCTTCTTTAACAACATCTTTCTTTTGCATGGAATCCCTGATTCGATCGTATCGAACAGGGGTACCCAATTTGTCTCAGAATTTATCCAATCCTTGACTTTCCTTATTGGTATCCAACAGAAGGTTTCCACTGCGTTCCACCTACAAACCGATGGTCAGACTAAGAGAATCAATGCAATTGTGGAGCAATACCTACAGGCCTACTGTAATTACCAACAAGATAACTGGTCTAAACCCCTCACCATAGCCAAATTCTTGTATAATAATACTCTGTCCGCAACCTTTAGTATTACTCCGTTCTAGGCTATGTATGGCAAAAACCTCCACTACTAGATTGACCAGAATCCTACTGCAACAAAGCTTCTAGTACCTTTGGTAATCAAGGAGTATATAGAATGCCTTATGGAATTGGATCCTCATCTTAGATCTGAAATGATCTGGGCACAGGTAACCTACTCGTAGCAAGCTACTAAATCCTACATCCCCCCACCCAAGTTGGACATAGGAGATGAGGTATGGCTTCTCTGCTGGTATATTAAGACAAATTACTTCTCAACCAAGCTGGATTTTAAGAAGTTTAGTAAGTTTCAAATCATTCAGAAAGTCTCTTCTCCTACTTATAAGCTTGATCTTCCTGCCTCAATAAAAATCCACTCAGTTTTCTACGTTTCTCTGCTTGAACCTCTCTCTATGGACCCCTTGCTTAACCAAATACAGCCATCTCCACCTCCCATTATTATCAAAGAGAAACCTGAGTGGGAAGTCGATGAAATTGTCAATTTACGCTTCAAGAGTCAGACCCTTAAATATCTCGCTCACTGGGTAGGATACAATGACCTTACCTGGGAGCCTGCTACCTTGTTTTTGCATGCACTAAGCACTGTGAAAAAATTCCATGCTTCTTATCTGCTTAAACCCCAACCCTACACTCTACCCAAATGAGTGGATCATGACATAATCTCCTCGTCATTCCAGATAATGATGAAGAGGACATCATCCTTACCCTAGACCACGATCCCACCTTGGATTTACAAGAGCTCATCCTTAGAGAAAAAGCTGCTATTATAGATCTTCTCACTTTGACTCTTAAACCCTCAGCTCCAGCCTTATACTGGCAACCAACATACCCACCAGCCTATATTCGTGTATGGCTCAATGTGACCCTGACTCAGTAAGACATTGGTGTACTAATATTCCTTCTCTGGTTGTTATTCCACTACTAATAACCAAGCCACAACCTCCAACTCATGACCCCAACTCCGATCCTTGACCCCTGCCTCTAGACCCTAAACTTTGACCCACTAGGATAACTGACCATATCCTACGAGTCTTAGCTATAAAAAAGCTCACTTATCCAGAACCTGCTCAAAGGTTCTACTAGATCTAGATGTTCCTCAAAAGTTATTTGTTTCTTAGAATATTCTCATACCTTCTCATTTACCTTCAGAATCTACTTCTTCTGCTTATTGATCCCTTGCCTTCTGCCAATTCTTCTGCACTATTCTGTCTGTTTCTCCTATGGTTTTTCATTAGAAAGAAGGCTCCAGATCTCTATATAATGAGGTTTCTCTATCTCTCTTATTCTCTTCTTTTTCTTATGTAACAACTTGTCTTCTCCCTGTATCTAGTTATTAGAATATCAACAAATACTCCACTATATTCCAAGTGTAGCTCAGGCTTCCTTGTCCATACCCCTATCACCTGACTCTGGCCTCACCCAAGTCGCCCTAGTTCTCTGACTCCCTTTCCTGACACACACATAAATATACTTATGTGAGTATCATCACTTGCGAACATAAGTGATACCCTTCGGGGCATGGTCATTGGATACTACGCCGACACAGGAATTACCTTCTAACCTTTGGTTCATAATAGAGGGTAAAAGATATTATATCTTTATCCCTTAAACAACTCGACATAGGTCTGAGCCTCAGATATCTTTTTCATCATATGGCTTATTAGAGAATATCTTATGATACTCTCTAAGCTTTTCTGGGCAATTGTCAAGCTTGTCAAATGTCTCCTAAATATCTTCAAACTCTGTATATCCTACTCAGCATACGCTATACTTAACCACTTCTCTGTTTTTATGAGAGTCTACTATGGATTCAATTTCATAGATATCTTCCTTATCTTCATCCATATCCTATAGTTTATCTCATTATTTGAATGTAATAAGGAAGCTTATTATCTTGTATTTCATAGCCTGTATTTTCTATATTTATTACAGTATTATGTAACAAGTGTTCATGGGCGAAGGGCTAGCCTTCGTTCACCCTCAGCAACTGCCGCATTTGGTAGTTCAACTGCTACGGAATTTGCCACAGTAAATTCCATGGAACTTGCCATTTCATGGACACCCTCTTGGGCTCTACACCCTCCTGTATGACACACCCTCCTCGGGAGGTATGCCAACCATCATTATATATTTCCTTAGTCATTAGGGTCTCTGAACAACTATATAAAGGCCATTGGATCCCCTCTGGAATCCATTAGTCTTGAGAGAACCCAAACAGTAGCGATCAGATAGATAGTATAATTACAAACGAAGATTACACCTGTTATATTATTATTCCTTACGGAATACCTCTCTTAGTAATCAACCTACCCTTCTGAGGCAATCCTTTAGCAGAACTAGCATATACAAACATCCGTCACCAAGCAGATATAGATTGTATAAACAGTACCGAATGGCTACTGTCTAGTATTATTTATTACATTTTTTTTAACATCCAAAGTTAATCTTTATTAAATAAACCCTCACCATCCAAGGCCTGATCAACCTTAGGATACTTTATATTGCACTCACGCAAGTGTAAACAAAATCTGACTTTATATCAATGATATCGAATTCAACTAACTAGAATAACATATTCCTTCAACGAGACATCAGACTCTCAACTGCAGTATATCAACAGAAAGACTTAGACACAAGCTAAGCAGAGCTCTAATGGGCAGTGGTACTCCACATTAAACAATTCCACCCTCGTTCCATACACTTTTCCCAGTATACTCGACAGATCCACTTGCACTCCTGGCAACTAGTCCCACAACTATATCTATAAACGTGGTACATCATAGAAAAACCGGCACACCAAGTCCCAGGAATAATTGGCTCAATTAGCTAATCGTCATAATCTCACAGCTCATGAATCGCCTCCTCTATAACCGCCAATTCCTCAAAGAATAATTCCCCCTCAGCAGTGGTTTTTTCAGACCCAGACATTGCAACAACAGTCTTGGTACCAACATCGTCTACCTGAATATTGAAATCAGAAAAAGTGACACTCTTGCCGGACGATTCAGAACTAGAATCGCGAACAGTAGACGCAGAGGAATCAGGTCTATAAAATGAAGTAGGACTCTTCCATGCAGACTTGCTGTCATTGCAAGCAATCGAGTCAACAGTATCTTCAGTCGAGCGGATGTCATATATATCTTCAGCCACAACTCCACTAGCACAATAAGGTGCTAAAGTGGAAAAGTAACTAGACGATCGAATCGAATGATCAGGTCCAATAGGTTGTAGAGCAGTAATTGGTATTGTAGCGTAATTCCAAGTATAGGCAGCATTAGACATAATGGCGTCTGCGGCTGGCCAAAGGATAAAGAAGTCCAGGAGATTAACTATGTTACCGGAGGAAATTCAAAAGTTAGTTAATCAAACTCCAAAGAAAGCGAGATTTGTAGATCCTATAATAAAAGGAGAAATAAAGAATCAGGAAGATTATCTAGAACAGGATTATGAAGGACAATCTCAATATGGAGTTAGTTTTAGCCTTCTCTTACTACCAGTGTCAGAAGAATTCTATGACCAGCATACCTATAATTTATGAGAAATTTTAAAATTTGTACAAACATTAGATATAGCTCAAGAGTATCATCCAGAGGATACCAAACTCTTAATAGAAGTAGCAATCAAGCATTATCTTTAGACAACAAGATATTCATTCAAGGAAAGAGATTTGGAAATGAATGCTTTTTTAGGCAAGGAATTAAGGAAACCACCCGTGCCTCTACTGAAAGAGCCGCATTGGGTAACAAAGGAATGGGATAATATTATGACCTTTATGTTAAGTGGTACCCATCTAGAAAAAAGTACACTTACCACGGAGGATTTATTTAATCCTAGTAAAGGTATGCCTGGAGCGTTCGCAAGAACTCCGAAGAATAAAGGCAAAGGTAAAGAATCTGCAAAAGAATCAGCAAAAGGAACAGTAAGTTCTGATCCTCCTCCTCCTCCATTGGACGATTTAGGTGAGGAGGGACAATAAGAAGAACAAGAAGAAACTAGAACGGACTGTCCGCAACAGCAAGCAGCAGTACGAGGTAATCCAGACGATAGCGGAGATGATAGCTCTGAGTCAGATGATGCATCATCAGTAGCTAGTCAACCAGCAGCCAGAATAACGTGGAAAAGCAAATCGGTAGAACATCAACAATGGGAATCTACTACTGGAATGATCACCACTGGAAGCCATAAAGTTTCAAAGAAACTTAGAGGAATTAAACTAGACGCACCAGAGAAACTGGATGGAAGTGATAAGAAATTTAAAGACTCACAATATTATAATGCATGGGCAATAGCAGTGCAGCGGTGGTTGAAAATCAAAGGAATTGATTTGGAGAGTATGGAAGCGGTGGAAATTATCGGATTTCTATGCAAGGGGAGCGCCTTGGGTACTTATAACTAGTATCTGAGAGATAAAGAGAAGGACGCAAAATTCTTTGGCTTTATATTGGTACTTAGAGATTTTCTGATACCATCCACTAGCAAGGATATTCTATGGAAGCAATGGGAAACAGCCACACCATACAAGGACGGACGACATATAGGAATAAAACAGTTTACCAACTGGCTCACTGAAATGCAGATTAAATTAATCGATAAAAGCGGAAAGCAGTCGATATCTGAGGAAGTCAAGAGAAAGAAGTTTCTAAATCATTTACCTACACATATATCAGCCACTCTAATTCCTCTAATTAAAGAGGATTGGATATATGATTAGCTGGTACACCAGGCAGAGTCATATGAAGCGTCAAAGAAAGATATAGGCCCACCACACATACCAAGTGGACTACAAAAGCAATATCAAAAATCGTTCAACAAGGATCGAAATCCTCGCCAGGATTATAATCGACAAAAATCAGGTTTTAATCCCAGCAATAAGCCTATCAACAAAAGTAACAACGAAAAGTGTAAGGATTCAGATTGGGATACCATTACTAAGAAATTGGATCAGAAAACGAAAATGCAACTGATCAGGGATAAAAAATGTTTATGGTGTTGGAATCCTAGTCAATCCTACAAGGATTGCAGGAAGCATCAAAATAAAGTACCCATGCGTACGGCGGCACAGGATTTAAGCCTACCTGCATCAAAAATCAGTAAGGATAAAATCAAGGAATAACCCTTATTAGCCCAGACCCTGGACTATAATAAAGTTTTTGTTAGAGCAAATGGACACTCCACTCTAGCACTGGTAGACCTCCAAATGAAGGGAGGAGACCTAATTAATTCTCAGTTTGTACACTTGTATAATATTCCTACAAAGAATATTGAGAAGGTATCTTTGGGGACAGCTATCAAAGGCTCCAAAGCCACTATTGAAAAATCGTGTACAATAACATTAGATTGGATAGGATATGTAGAAGAATATACCTTCTATATAACACACTTATCAAAATAGGACATGATATTGGGAGAGCCAGCTCTTTCCAAGGTCCGTGCTATTATTCCTGTGCACCAGGAACCAGTTACTATCCAACTAGAAGATATTCCTAGGTTTATATTAAGCACATGGAAGAAATCCAGTGCAATGGAACATGGTATAAGATCAGCATATCTAGAAGTATCATGTGAATTAGTTACAGATTATAGTGAACCAGAGAATTGGGAGAACATCAGTGATGTGGAAGATACTGATAATGAACAGGGCTTGTCAACAGCTGTTTCATCCATAAAGAAGCAATTTAATCCAGTAATGGAATTTCCCAAATTATTTCCCAAAGAAATACCACGGGATTTACTGCCCTTAAGGAAGGTCAACCACACTATCAGACCTAAACCTGGAGCCACATGGTTACTAAAATGGAGACCATCAGGCTATCGATTTACCGAGCAAATCAATGATAAAATTACTGAGGAAGAGAAAACAGGACAAATCTACCGAGTCGAGAATAACACTAATGTGGTAGTTATGTTGTAAGAAAGTGGATTAGTCAGTTACTCTGAATAACTCCTACCCTACAACTTATGTAATTTCTTATGTTAACTTCAACAAGTACCCAAAACATTGGGCTGTCTGCCTTGTTGACTCATGTATTTCACATGACTCATATAATGAGTTATAACTAGTGTTGATTTCAAATTATGTATGAGTTAGAGCCTGAGCACTGCCACTGCACTGCCTCAAGTCTGACTCACTCCTCTGTGGAGAATTAGCATATATCCCCTTTCATTCCCCTATGGAATAAGAGGGACAGACTCAAGCAAATAGAGATAGATACAATCAATATAAGAGTTCTACTGGTTAATCTATTAGTGCCTTTGGCACTCCATTACTACTATCTTTATTCTTGACTAAGCATAATATGCTTAAGAGAATACTTATCAACACTATCTTCTTTATTATACATCCAATAGTATTAATTATTCTACTTGTCTATTATTGTGTTAATTAGAGATAACTGGAATAAGATCTTATCTTATCTAATCAGATCAGATCTTATCAGATTATCCTAACTCCCCCTACAATACATTACATTTTTTTAACCTAAGAACTTAGATTCTTATCTAAGGAAGGCCTGATCAACCTTACCTAAATCAGTAAAGAGTTTATACCTACTAGAGTATAAAACTACCTACCAGTAAGCCTACAGTAAAAGAGTACAGTAGCACCAAGCCTGACAGTCAGCAAATAAGTCTACCACAAGTAGCAAGTAAGTCTATCACCAATAGCAACCAGAAGATACGTCTACCCTTTAACAGTAGCAACATAAGCCTACAAGTCACAAGTAGCAACTAGAGAAGTAGGAAAAACAGAGATATATTTCCACCAGTAGCAATTACCTACATAAGGAAAGGAAAAGAAACAAAAATCACCTAAACTCAAAAGTCTGGGACCTATCAAAAGTCCTAGAAGAGTAAAAGGGATTTTTACCCAGCTCTAAGGAATTGGAGAAAGTAGAAGTCAATAGAAGACTCTAAGAAAGCAAAGGTATTGCCAGGGAAGGACTTACCATTGGTGTAAAAACACTCTCTCTCCACATCAAGACACCAGAGAGTTTCCCAACCCCAGTCAAAACCCAGCTTAAAGAAAAACCTGCTATTTTCATAACAGGTAAAACAAGGATACTGCCTGTACCTCTCTCTCCAGAAAGAGCAAAGGTACCTAGCAGACCAACCTCTGTCTGCCCACCTCACCTTCTTACCCTTCAAGTTATTAGTTGGAAGCCTAGCTCCCAATACAATCTCATCAACAAAAGTAACCCTCTTCCTCTTCAGACTCTTTCTAGGTATTCTATCAAACCTAGTATCTGAACAGGTAGAGGCAGGAGAAGAAGGAGTGTCATAGGACATAGATCCCTCTTCATCAAGATCTAGCCTAGTGGAGGAAAGGATTGTCTTGACTGAGTCAAGAGAATCAGTGGTATAAAACCTAATAGACATGTTTACAACACCAAGGAAGGGTGATGCTATGCCTGCTAGGAGAAGGGGCAGGAGAAATGCTATGACTCCTGAGGAACTAGAGGAGCTTAAAAAGAAGTTAGTCAATACTCCAAAGAAGGTTCCTAAGACAGGAAAAGAAATTCCTAAAGAGGATAAGGCTTAAGAGGAAATTGAGTTAGGACCTTAAGGAAACCTTCCAAGAATGAAGTTCACAACTCCACCAGCATCAACTGCATACTGGAAGGAACACAG